>CM028381.1:73054191-73186837 GCA_013146195.2 Codonopsis lanceolata
TTGCAAGTAAATAATTTGTGCATCATCATCACTTAATGTTTTCTATGTAGATTTGTGCCCCTCAACCCTTCTTTCATCGTACAGAAACGAAACAATCATTCATTTTGATAGGCTTATATTCAGGGTATGATTTGTAAACCCAAATCTCTTTTCTCCTCTACAGCTGCTTCTAAGCTGGAGCTCCCTGGGGTGCAATCTTTTGACTTTAAATTCCTTTTTACCCGTGTTAAATTCGTGTATTAGATTGTAGTATTGTACATAGTCAATTTCATATTTTGCCCTCGTGTTTAAAAATTCAGATTACGATAGTCAATTTCATATTTTGCCCTCGTGTTTAAAAAAAAAAAATTCAGATTTGAGAAATGTTCCTGCATTCGCCTCCCAGACAATTCATTATGAGATATTTGGAGAATGAGTTTGAATTTCGAATCTTTGCGTAACACCCTTTGTTAACCATGCTTTTTAGTGAGACGCATCATATTTAATGAGCAACCTCAAGGCAAGATTGTGCACTGTGAAATCTCTAACTCATACTGTGTACTTGTAAGATTAAGATGCAAGATTTAGATTTTAGATTTTAGGTACATGATAGTAGCTGCAGTAGGTTGCCTTGTGCTGAACTTAAAGATGAAATCCTAACACTCGGTGTGGAAATTTTCATTTGTAGTGCTAGTTCTGTGATGTAATATGTACTGTTCTATGATGCAACCCTGTTGAGAAATGTTCAAGTAGATATATGTTTTTGTTTATATTCGACATGACCATTTTCTTTGTTTCAATTCTTATGGATGATGTTTCGTTGTTTAATGTGTTAGGGGTATATTTTATTTATATACAAATGACTTAAAGTTAAAACGGGTTGACCCGTCTTAACCCGACCTATTTGACCCGTTTATTATTTTTGGGTTGTACCGTGTTGTATCGCGACCCTAATGAGAAATGTCTGAAATATATTTTATTTATCTTCGACATGAACATTTCCTGCAATTTGTTTAAATTCTTATGGACGATGTTTCGTTTTTTAACTAGGTTATTACTCATGCGATACACGGTTGATTTAGTATTGTTTCTGAAATTTAATTTTGTAGATAGAGTTTGGCCTATTTGAATTAACAACAACAAGATGTTCACATAATTAATAAATTAAAAAAAATTGTGAAATCACACCGAATCATCAAATCGAAAATTTATACGAATAATAAAATCGAACAAATATTCTTAGGGAGGGGAGGGGAAGTACCATAAAGGCAGACTCGTCAAGGAAGTGTTTGATAGAGGAGAAGTATTTCGCGGTGGTTGTTTGTAATTTTGGTGGAACATGTTTAATCAAATTGAATAAAATCTATTTTAAATTGACCAAGTTTTGGTTAAAAAATAAAAATTAAAAACTTCTACCAACTGAAACTTGTCTAAATATAATGTGATAAAATATATTTGGTACAAACCGATTTTGACATCAAAAAATGGTAAAAAAAAAAAAAATTACCATGAGAATTGAAAAAAATTTAATCAATTGAAACATGTCTAAATCAAATTTGAAAAAATCTATCCGCCAAAAAAAAAATACCATAAAAATTTAAAGTCATAATCAAGTGAAACACTTTAAAATCAAATGTGATAAAACCTATCTGACATTAACTAATTTTAACTGCAAAAAATGGTTTTAAAAAAACTTTTACCATGTATAAAGGAGACATCAGTTTCAAAATCTATTTCGTTTTGATTTTTGGCAGCAAAAAGTGAATTTATATACGTATATATAGTACCGTATGCACAGTTTTAATAGTTTTTTTTTTTTTTTTTGCAAAAGTTGTTTATAATAAGATGAATTTTTAAACTTGTAACATATAATTAAAATTTTTAATTAGAATAGTTTTAAAAAACTAAAAATAAGGTAAATATTCAAAATTGATTATATGATTATGTAATTGAAATATTAAAATCTAAGAGAATTGATAAAATCTACCCGCATAAAAAACTTTTACCATGAAAATTTGGAATACTAATAAGGTGAAACTTGTTTAAATCAAATGTGATAACATATATCATGTATTAACCGATTTTGGCAGCAAAAATTGGTAAAAAAAAAAAACAAACTTTTACCATATATGAAGGAGACATCAATTTTAAAATCTATCATGTTTTAATTTTTGCCAGGAAAAAAAAATAGTACCGTATGCATGGAGTTTTTGTGTGTGTAAAAGTTGTTTATAATGAGATAATTTTCTAATCTTATAATAATTAATTAAATTTTTTAAATTAGAATAATTTGAAAGAAACGAAAAATAAGGTAAATATTGAAAATTGATCATATGAATATGTAATTGAAATATTGAAATTTATGAGAATTGATAAAATCTATAAAAAAACATTTTACCATGAAAATTTGGAGTCCTAATCAAGTGAAATGCGTATAAATCAAATGTGTTGAAATATATCCCATACTAACGGATTTTGGCAACAAAATAATAATAATAATAACTTTTACAATGTATAAAGGAAGTACATGTTTTAAAATCTATTCGGTTTTAATTTTCGGCACAAAAAAAAATTTGTTTACTACTTCACAAGAATGTGTCACGTCAAAGCACATAAATCCTTTAAAACGTTAAGCATTCAACAAAAAGTCGTCATGTGGCAGCTGCGACTTTTGTTTTAATAATAGTTAATAAATAAATGATAGATTATTAATTAAATAATTAATAAGTATTGATTAGTATAAAAAAATAACGTAAAATTATCCAGTCGAGAATTTGTATAAATTAAATAGTAGGAAAATGAAAAGATATGGAAATTGAAGAGTTTTAGTTAAATTAAACTTATATAAATTGCATATGATAAAATCTAGTTTAATTAAGCGATATTTGAAAAAAAAAAATAAAAACAAAATCATAAATCTCTATGATAAATTTACTCGTTAAACTATATCCTAAATCTATCTTATCAAATTAGTATTAGGATTTTGATCTTATCTAATTAGATGTATGATTTTTATCTTAAACTAATTAATTTTGAAAAATGAAAAAAACTTGGAGACACGTGGCAACACCAAATTCATTTAAATATTTTAGCTTTAAACAGAAAGTCGTCACGTGGTAGTAGCGGCTTTTGTTTTATTAATAGTTATAGATAAATAGATGTGTTGAGGGTATATTTTATTTATCCATAAAAAAAATTAAAAATTTTAAAAATAATTTTTTTTGAAAAAGGGTTAAAGTGGACTGACCCGCTTTAACCCGACCCATTTATGACTTGACCCATCTGACCCATTTAATATTTGGGTTGTGGAAGGTCATGACCTACTTCAACCTATTACCCACTCCAACCCAATCCAATTGACATGCCTAGCTGTCATCAATGGCAAGTACTAGTTGGAATTCTCCAATTGGTCCAAGTTTGGTATGTGCCATTGGTTATGCGCTTTTCAATGTTTTCTCTATTTTTAAGGCAATAGGTAGTAAAAAAAGAAAAAGGAAACCTCAACCATATTGGCTATTTTTAATGTAACCATTTTAAAAAGGCTTTGAGTGGGGGGGTAAGAGCATCCCCATTGCGAGCGTCCCCAGTCTTCTTAGCTCATCTTCTAGTTGAGAATGAAGGAATTAACAACGGGAATACATCTTCCTAATGGTCCAGCTACGAGGAGAGAGAATAAGATTCCTTCCAATATAAGAAGAAAAAATGAAAAGAAGAAGAATGGGAGAGGTCGGTAGCGGTGTGGTGCACCGTTTGGCTTTAGTTGGCGCATACACCACACGCGGGGAAGGAGTGTGAGAAGGGGGTCCGGTGGGTCCCATCGGTCTGATCAAAGTAATTAATTTGAATTTCTTTTTTCTAATTTGTTTGAAAAAAAAATTGAAGTGTAAAACTATCAAGGTGACAGTGAGACCCAGCAAAGAAGATGTTTAAGGAAAAATTATGAATGGAAAGATATATTATTAAATGATATATAAGAAGAGAAAAATGTGTAGATGACAGTGAGACCCATTTAATAAGATGATATAAGAAGAGTGTGTGTATTGTGGATGTTAGGGTTTGTTTGGTAGTCGGACAAGGATAAACAGTTTTATTAATCTCAGTACTATTAGTACACTCGCTATTAATCCTCACTTGTATATCGGGGGTAGTTTTGAGATTACAAATGTTAATCACAATTTTTTTTAGTGGGGGCACTAATAATACCACCTTCTCCCTTGGTATTAATAGTGAGGTAATAATGACTTTATCTGGATAACTCGTGCTATTAATCCCAACCACCTATTGCGTACCAAACATTAGACAACTCGGCTTATTAATCATATCTGGTATTAATCCTGACTACCAAACGGAACCTAAGAGCATAAACAACAACCCAAATCAAACACCGAAATCAAACACAACCCGTTAAAAACCAATAAAATAATCTATTTGATACTCATTTGATTTAAAATAAAAAAATTCTTCTAACTGTGGCACATAATCAAATACATTTTCATACCCCACTATCTTTATCTCCAATAACTTTACATACCCACCATCTTTATCTACATTAATTTAATATCTTCTTTCAATTTATATTAACAATTAATAATAATATTGTAGAAATTATTAAATCTGAAATAATTAATTATTTATAATTACAATATTATTTTTTATAATTTGAAATTATTAATTATAATAATATTAAATTTGAAATAACTACAATAATTTGATATTTTTTATAATATAATAATATTAAATTCGAAATAAAATTTATTTATTATAATTCCAATAATATATATATTAATATTTATTGATAAGCTTTTTTTAGTTTTATAAGAGGAAATACGTGAAGCCATTGACTATGATAATATTACTTAGTAATAATATTAACAATAATAAACAATAATTAACAATAATAATAAGGAATTTAACAATTAATAATGACAATAATAAATAATTAACAATACTGACAATAATATTAACAATTTGTTATACTAAAAATTAAAATATTTAAGTATCAATTTAGTTATAATTTAGTTATAAAAACAAATTTAAAAGGGTTAATTATATGAAATTTTGAGAGAGAAATGAGAGAAATATCAAATTTCCCAAAAAATTCCTTTGGTGTTGGCAAACCTAGTCTCTATTTATAGATAAAAATGTGAAATGTTTTTTTTTTCAAAAAACTGTTTTTAATATCGAAAATGCTGAAAACCGGTGGATAATTACGAAATTGCACGGACCAACTAGGGGGTGACACATGGAAAGCGTGCCAATTCCCCTGTTAGCGCGCGTGGAAGGGGCTGTCGGCCACTTTTTTTTGTTGTTGAATTTTTGGGTATGAAACGACGCCGTTTCATACCGTGGAGTGCCAAAATACCATAGTTTTATGTCATTGCCTGTTGCTTTGATTATTTTTTTTTCGATTTGTAACCTGTATTGATCCAAATAAAATAAGAATTAGATTTTATTTTATTTAGATACACCGTTATAAGCTAATATTTAATTTGATTATAATGTAAAGTACTCACTCCGTCCCAAAATTATTGTTCTGCTTTCCTTTTTCGTTTTGCCCAAAATAATTGTCTTGTTTGAAACTTACTTTTAAAGACACCACTATTACCAATTTACCCTTACTTTTTCATCCTACTTTAATTATGAGTCACATACATATGAGATTTAAAATAAAGTACACATCAAATTAATATTAATAATCCAATCAAATGCGTTTTTTAAACCATATGTCAAATCAACCAAGATGATAATTTTGGGATGAAGGGAGTATAAGATACTATACCTCAATGTAGAAAATAAGGTATAGAGAGAGGGTTTTGGGGCGTGGTACTGTGGTTAGGCTTCACCAAAGGCTTTATATAAAAAAAAAGTTTAAATCTAAATTTGATCACCTTACTTTCGACCAAAATTTATTAAGCTAACTCTACTTTTTTTTTCATCAATTTAATCATTCTACTTGGCTTCGAAAGTCAATAAGGTCACTAAAGTCATTTCCGTTAGTTAAGTTGGATAGAAATCGTTGAAAAGATAATAATGCCCCTTACCTTTGAAATGTGTGTTGATAAATTCAAGTCACACAATAAGAAATTTTGTTTGAGAGGAGAAGGAAACCCTCAAAACTCCTAAATTCAGTAAGGGTATTTTTTTTATTTTCCTAAAAAAATTAAACTTTCCATCTAAATATATGAATGGAGTGATGAACGTGCTAATTATGTGAAAGTCTAATTATTAAATTGAGGGAAACAAAGTAGAGTGAGCTTAATGAATTTTGGCCGAAAGTAGGGTGACCAAATTGGGATTTAAACCTAAAAAAAATTAGTGTAATTTTTTTTCTTTTTATAAATTAGTTATCAAACCATTTTTTTCATTTCACTAATTCAATTGTAATTTTTCTCTTTACTCTCCCAATTCTCTCATTTCACTTTTTAATACTCAATCCGACCCATAAAAATGTTCTTGCTTTCTATTTTCAAATGTCTCAACTAATATTTCTGAAAACTAAGGGTGTGCACAGGCCCTAAACTCGCGGGCATTGGTAATGCCCACTATAAGCCCATATGATAACGGACATCATTTTAAAAAACCCAGTACAAGCCCACGGGCATCAGTGAACGGGCATTGGATGTGCACGGGCTTAGATGGTGGGCTCTCCGACGACAAGGGGTGCAGCGGCGAATGGCGACAGCGTTGATTGCCCCCCCCCCCTTCATTTCATTCGATTCTCTACAATGTAACAGAACTATGAATAATCGAAATTCAACTAATACAATGTATTTTCATTATTTCATTAGCTCCCAAACAAAACTACATATGATCAGAACCTTGAAAACATTCATTTGGCTTGCAATCTCAATAAACAGATGACAATTAACCCCTAATCAAACATCACGAACACCTTAAATTTGAAACCCAGATGCTATTTTCAATAAAGAAGCAAGAAAACAAACCCAAATCAGAATAAACTTACATAAACACTAGATAACAAGATCTGCAATGTCTCGCAAAGAGAGAAAAAAATCGAGTGGGTAGTGGGCCTAGCGGTGAAGTGGGAACTGGGAATGGGAAGTCATGATTTTGCTGAAGGGTCACGATTTCGTCAAGACACTGAAGAACCGAAGGTTGCAGACTAGCAGTCAATTTGATTTAGGGTTTCATATTTTCACTTTCTCATTTGAGTTTTGGCCTTTTGTATTGGACCTATTGGTATATCACTAATTCATTTTACTATATTGACTAATCTAGATAGTGGATTCTGTTAGTGTATAATATATTATAGTATAATTTTTGGTTTTGTTTATATATAATTTTATATATGATATATCTAATAGACTAATACTAATAGACACTAATAGAGTAATGTTATAATTATAATATATTTAAAATTTAACAACTTAATTTGATGATGGGGCCGGGCTGAGCTTAGATGAGCATTAGAACTTGAAGGCCCGAGTGTGCCCGAGCCCGCGGGCATCTAACATCTCTAAATCCTATCATTATATATTAGCCCATGGGCACGAACACTTTGGGCCGGGCACGGACGGGTAAAGTGGGTTGTACGGGCTCATGGGTTAGACTGCTCACCCCTATTTAAAACTGTTGGTGTACAATTTTTCTACTATTCTTCCTAATATATCTTTTCATTTAATACTATCATTATTACATATTTTAGAGAGCTAGTGATTGTAATGAGCACATAATTAATGATAGAGAGAGAGTATGTAATGAGTATTATTGTCACAATATATTCTACATCCCATCATTAATTATACTTCTTAATTATTGCGTTTTGTCCACTAGAAAAATTTATTAGGTATAAAGGGATTATATATTTTTCATTAAACTCTACACATTGTCTCATTTTACTTTTTCGTTATGGATTATAATTATTTTACAAATTTATTAAACACTCAACATGTCGAAGATTCCACTGATTCTCAAACCACAATTCCACAAAATGCTTCAAATTATCAGTATCCAAAGTCTAAATTTTTTCCATATTTCCAAGATGCTCAAAATATTCAAAGTACTTCAAATATATTTAACAAAATTTTCATATCCTCCAAAATTTGCATATTAAGTTTTTAGTTATATTGTTGAAGAAATAAAATATTTAATGGTGAGTCCATAATATAAAGTTTTTTATTTAGAGCATGTTCAACAAATGATCATTTTTTATCCACATTTGATACTCAACTCATTAAAAATGAATATAAATATTTATTTGATACTCGTAATCTACCCGAATAAAAGTCCTATACAACAACTTGGAACAAACCTCAATAATCTTTCGTAACCTACCATCTTTATCTCTAATAACTTTAAATTTTGGAAAAAAATCATTTGATGTCCAAATAAGTCAAACATATGTACTTCTTAATATATATATTATTTTGATTTGCAAAATGGTCGAAAATTAAAGAAAAGGAAAAAAAAAAAGGCATGGCCCACTTGAGAGAGAGAGAGAGCAGTCTGGCAATGTGTTCCCCTTTTGGGTGTCTCCTATCCAGTGCATCAAGGGACAAAATTCAAACAAGATATTTGGGAGATCCTTTGAGAATCATGAAGATACCGGGTAAATCCCTGGTAGATACACCGTTAAACGTGGTCTAAGAGCATCTTCAATGATACTGTTGGAGTAAAATAACTCACGGCTATTTTCCTCTTCCTCTCTGCCGTGTCTAAGCTTTTAGAACACATGTTGTTATTGCCTTTCTAGGTAATTGCTAGGATGCTTAGTCATTCCTTCTTTAAGGACTCAAATATGATAATCCCTAACTTGTAAGAATTATAGTTTTATTTCCATAATAACTCTTTTTGAATCCTAACATTGCCTTGTTGAGTGTTTTACTTGGAAGACAGGTTTCCTAGAGCTCTATATAAGAAGTGAGCAACCCTGGACGACATTGGCCCAAACATAGAATTTTCAGAGAGAGTTTTGCACAGAATGCTGTCAGGAAACCGATGAGCCAACCAATGATACATCATCAGAAGACTTATCAGTTTCACTGGTCTATGTTTTAGTCTACACTCTTTGTTTTCTTTTCATAATCGCGTGTTTCCAAGAGTGTTTAGTATAAACTAAATACATCTTCTCTCATAAGAGTTTTCGTAATGATTTCCACTCTCCAAACGATTTGTTTTCATATTGTAATTATTTACAATCTTTTTATCTAGTGAAAGTTTTGCCCTGAGGCATCATCTACAAGTTTTTTTACTTGTAGACATAAACCATAGCTTGTTGTCATTCTGTTTGATTTGTTTATTATTTATTTTAATTCTTCTGCTGCTGTTTGCACTTAGTGACTCATGAGATGATGTATCATTGGATACATCATTGGTGATTGTTTCAACAAGTGTTGTTTATTCTCGAATCCTACTTGCATATAGTATTTCATTTGGTATTAGAGCCTACACCTAGCCTTACTAAGTGATGGTCCTATTGTAACCATGATAGATTCTCAATGTGTTTTGGTTTTTCGACCTTTTACTCTTGATTTGTTTAATTATTCGATTTGGAAAGATAAGATGCCAACCTACATCAAATCCATTGATGAGCAGACCTGCACCCTAAACCTTAATTCTATTCAATGTCGTGCGTGTACAGGTTATGACCATTATGCTACTCAATGTGCCAATATGTTACGCAAAAAAGGTTTGGGTTTTGTCTCCACAAACAGTGATAGTGTGGAGAAGAAGATGTAGGAGATCTGATCACTTTTTCTACTCTCGAAGAGACAAACGCTCTTCGAAAAAATTCTGGTAAGATTCATGTCGATGAGGCTATCAATGATACATCATCGGATACCTTATTGGATATCTCATCTGAGGATAGTTTGCTAGATATTTTGTGTTTCAACTCCTCAATAGTTGAGAACACTGAAAGTATTCAGTATGACGAGTCTGATTGTGAGGAGACTAATTTAATTGAGGAGTACAAGGCTTTATATGCTAATTGGAAACCTTGCTTGCCAAAATGGATGATGAGATTGAAAAGTTAAGATCCGAGCTTGAAAAGGCTAATGAGACTTTGCCAAAAAAATAGAGGTAAGACCAAACTTGATGCTACGAGTGTTTGTCAAAAGTGAATTACTGGGTTGAGTTTCAAACCTATAGTTTTTGTCAAAGAAGGATAAAGACTTTCATGTTCTTCTCAAAAACAATATAGGGTTGTGAAGAAAAATTAAACATATGAAGAAGAGGTATGTGTGTCATTACTTCTATGAACTAGGTCATATCAAACCATTTTGTCACAAAAGAAGGGCTAATCTTGCTAAGAATTCGGTTGGAAACCAAAAAATGTTTGTTGCTTTACATCTTTAAAATCTCATGTCACATGTACTTGGTATTTCGATAGTGGTTGTTCTTGTCACATGATAGGTATTAGAGAAAACTTGACAAACTACACATTGTGCAATTGAGGTAGGGTCACCTATGGTGGAGGTGCAAAAGGTAGGATCATTGGAAAAGGTACATTGAGTGTTAATGGTTTGCCTAAAGTCAATTTGATTGGCATTAGCCAATTATGCGATGACAATCTTTAGGTAAAATTTGACAAGAATTCTTGTGAGGTATATGATCTATCTAACAAGTGTATTCTTGCAGGTACAAGGTCGTCGGATAATTGTTACATGGTTAATTATGTCCATATTTGTCAAAATACTAATATTGGTGAAATTGAATTGTGGCATCAAAAGTTAGGACATGTTAGCTATCGTAAACTTGATGAACTTGTGAGATATGAGGCTGTATGGGGTTTGCCCAGTTTGAACACTAAGAATGTTAGTGTGTGTGTGGGACCTTGCCAAAAGGGAAAACAAATTAGAGTTTCACACCCTAGAATTCAACAATACTCATCCACTAGATGTCTTGAGATTATTTATACCTACCTTATGAGTCCTATTGAAGTTGAGAGTCTAAGGAGAAAGAGATATTCTTTTGTGTGTGTGGATGATTTTTCTAGATATACATGGGTAATATTTTTGAGAGAAAAATATGATACTTTTGAAGATTTTAAGGTTTGGTGCCATCATGTTATGAACTTATATGGTCTAAAAATCAAAAGGATTAGATCAGAACATGACACGAAATATGAAAATGCCTTGTTTTCCATTTATTGCGATTTGAAGGGGATTACTAATAAGTACTACGCTCTCAAAATTCCACAACAAAATGGAGTGGCGGAGAGAAAGAATTGCATATTGCAAGAGATTGCAAAAGTCTTATTGAGTTCTAAAAATTTGTTAAAACGTTTTTGAGCCGAAGCTTTAAACATTACTTGTCACGTTGGTAACCATGTCTACTTGAGACTGTGTTGCATAATAATCCCATACGAGATTTTGAATTGTAGGAAACCAAATGTGAAATATTTTCATGTGTTTGGTTGTGTGTGCTATTTGTTGAATGATAGAGATCATTTTTTAAAGTTTGATTCAAAAAGTGACAAATGTGTGTTCATGGGATCTTCTCCTAATAGTCGTATATGAAGTTTTTAATCTTAGAACAAAGACTATTATGGAATCCATGCATGTTATTTTTTATAACCTCGTTGATCTTAACCACAGAATTGTTGAAGATGATCTTACAGGTTTGCTTGAAGAGAGTTTCTCTATACCATTTTCATATGTGATGTCCCAAGGAATTTGAACCCTGAATGTTGTTGTGGTCTTCAGGGTTGTCTTTTGTCTTGAGGAACTCTAAGACATGATTCAGCTGCATCTGCAATTGCTCAAGGCTAGGCTATCTTGAGACATGTTTGTTGGTGTTATCTCCACTATTAGTTGGGGTATGTTGAACTTGCATGATTCTTGGGTTAGCAGACTGTGGTTGAACACTATAACCCTTTGATTCTTTCCTTCATTCCCTAGTTGGTCTTTTATAGGTCTGGCTTTGTGGGCTGGGTGATTGGGATTTCCAGGATGTCCTATAGGAAACCCTTTGAGTTTATAACATTCATCCTTGAGACGTCCTTCCTTGTTGCAATAGCTGCAGAAAATACCCTTCTTGAAAGGAGTCTTGTTATATACTGCCTTGTTTTGAGGAGTTCCAGAGTTGAATCTTCCTGGATCGGTTTGGGATTGTCCCCCTTGAGTAATGTTAGCTCCAAGAAATCCTTGTTCTGACATATATCATTGCTTTTGTGTTTCTTCTTGCCTGATCATATAATATGCTTCTCCAATTGTTGGCAAGGGTTTCATCTTGAGTATTTGCCCTCTGATGTTCATATAGCTATCATGTAGTCCCATCAAAAATTGTATAAATTGTCTTTTATGTTCTCTCAATTCTTGAGCCTTGAAAGATCCACAATTGTAGGGGCATTTGCAGATTGTTATAGGATCCAAGGCTAAACTTTCTTCCCAATACCCCTTCATTTTATGATAGTAGAACTCCACAGAACTTGTTCCTTGTTCGAGTTTGTGTAGGTCTTTTTCTAATTGGAACACCGTGTGTCCATCAATGTTGGCGAATCTTTCCCCCAATTCTTTCCAAATGGAATTAGCCATGATTACATACTTGAGACTGTTACTGATGTCTTCATTGACCACGTTGAAGACCCATGAAATAACCATGTTGTTGGCCCTGACCCATAAAGGAAACAAGGGGTCTTCTTTCTCTGGGACTGGAAAGCTTCCATCCACAATTCCAATTTTGTTCTTGGCCGACAGGGCTATTTCAAGAGAACGTTTCCAGGAGTTGTAATTGTCATTCCTAATCAATTTTGTTGCAACAAGGCTAAGCCCTGGGTGGTCGTTGTTGTGAAGATAAAGGGGGTGCATGTTGGAGTCAATACCAATATCCATTGTAGGCTTTTTGTTCTTTGAATTGGAGGGATCGTTTGTAGGGTTTGCAGTTTCTTTTGTCATGGAAGGAAAGAAACCAAGAAAGATTGTGGAGGAGTAATTGAAGAAAAGGGAATTATCAAGATCCAAGAAATCTATGCTCTGATACCATGTAAAAAAGATGAAAGAACATGAATTGTATATTGATGATAGTTGATTGATATAAAACTGTAAGGGAAACCCGGATCCCTATATATACAAAGCTAACCCTTTTCCAGAAATAACAAGGAAAGACAACGGCTATAAGGCCAAACAGAAATAACAACCAACAATTACAAAGAAGTCTGATGCGCCCGAACGCAACACATGCAAGATTACCCGGTCGTATCAAGTAATAAAGTTCGAAGTACGAGTCGATCCCACGAGGATAGAGCTAGAAATAAATCCTAAGTACTAAAATTTGGCACACATAATTTTATCTAAACTAACGGAAATTAGATTTAAAATAAAAATAAAATAAACAAAATAAAGGCAAGAAAATAAACTAAATTAACGCGACAGTGAAACGGCGGCAACATCAAATCAAGGTTAAAAAGAATAGGATTGTGATATTTCTAGTCTAGTCAATGTTTAATTTAACTCTCTCTATTTTTCTTAACTCAAAATTTTGGTAGTCGGGTGCACACTAATATTTTCTACGGGCTTTCGTTATGTATAGAAAACCTAGCTATCACTCATCTTTGTTACGGGCTCATATCATTGCAACACATAACCTAGGGGAGAAAATAGTTGTGTGGTAGAGCAAGCACCCAATGACTATCTACGGCCTTCGACAATCGGTGTGCCTTAAAGACGTAAACAATTATCATGATTTTCAGAATAATAGGAAGAGTTTTCGCTTCGTATCTTATCATTCTAGGGTTCATTTAATGATTCATGACTTCATTAAAATCATTAAGCACACAATGATAATAACCAAAAATATATGAGTAATACATCAAATAGAGAGGAATTAAATTAAAACATCACATTCAACATAGATAATAATCACAATCCAAAAATGTATTTAGCTCATCATCAAGGTATCAAAATAAATGCAAAGTTTCTCCAAAAATTACAACATTAAAATAATTAAAGAGGAGGAAGAATTAAACCAATTAATGTTGTAATCTTGGATTGACTTCACTTAATCTTGCTCCCTTGACCCTTAATTTGATGCTCCAAGCCTTCAAAATGGATGCATTTTTTATTTTGGTGGAGAGATGGAGAGTGGATTAAATGGAATTGGGGAGACCTGAAGACTTCTGCCGAATTTTGAAGCTCACAGATTCTACAAAGCTTGCTAGGGCATACGGGGGCATAATAGGAAGTTCAAATTAATTTTGGGGGCAAAAAGGGGCAAGAAAAGGGAAGTTGGGTCGCGCTGGGGCAGGGCTGAACCAAGGGGTGGAACGCGGGTCGCCCAGGCTGAAAGGGGCTGGAGTTTGTGAGAGGGAATGGGCTGGAAAGGGGCTGGATGGGCCGGATGGGGCAGGGCAAGACGCGGGTGACTCGGATCCGGAAGGCAGGACGCGCGGGTCAGCTAGTGGGCGGCGGTGACGTGGCCGCTTGCTTGCTTGACAACGCATTAATGAGGGGCGACTTTCAGATATTTGCGCCGGTGCCCCTCTTCTTCTGACTTGAGCGCCGGCTTCCCTAGGTTTCAGGAGTTGGCTATCGAAGTCCTTCTTCCCCCAGACTTCGCAATTTAGTCCTCAATCAGCTTCTGTTGCCTTTTGTGCTTTGAAACTCTTAACGGAACTTAACGGAAAGTGTCCAAACTTAACATTGGAGCCCGGGATTGCCTCGATTTGCATGAATTGAGCCATAAAACCTTGAATATGCTTGAGATACCTACATGAAGCATAAAATACATAAAAATAGTATCTCAAATGCAATTAATTATTAACCAAAGCTCAAAATAAACAATAAAATTCCGAAAAATAATGAAAATAAAAGGAAAATAACAAGCTTATCAAAGTCCCTATATAAAAGACTATTCACATCCAAGTGCATGAACTTTCCAATGTGATAGCAGCCAACATGTTCTTCAACTTTGTATTCAACTCTCCATACTTGGCCTTTGCTTGAACTTCTTTACCAACCTTGAACCTTAGGTTATTGATCTTCCTTGTAGATTCATGGTTAATAGTAACCATTCGTTTTATATCATTAATCAATAATTGTGGTAGGTTATATAAGATTACAAAAATTTAAGACAAAACATCTTATGTATTTTATCGAACTTTCATTCTCAATTTTTTCGTAAATACCATCCGTCGTACGACTTAAAACTTGTTCTCATTCTCTTTCTCGTCCTTTATATTTTTCAGTTTCATTATTTATGAATTCATCTTTATAGCTACAAAAGTATGAAGTTCTTGCGAATAAGATGTATATACGTTGATATTTTTCAAAAGCTAATCATAGGTATCAATTGATTTTGGTCTCGAGTTGAACAAGAGTACAACTCAACAAAACAGGTCACCAAAGTATATGATATATCAAGGGATTCCATCCTACAAATTGAAAAATTTAATCAAAGTAGAGTTTCAGGAAAAAAAAAAAAAAAAAAGAAGACATCAAGATTAGCCATTAATATTTGTGTTGACTACTCATCAATTTTTTTGTAATGTCAATATACGATATGCACGAAATACAAGATCACTATAATGTCGTCTGTTGTCCTCAAAGTAGTTGAATTATCAAGGGCTCCTTCCTACTAATTGAAAATTTGAACCAAAGTGGAGTTTTAGAAAAAGAAAAAGACATCTTCAGTAGCCAATAATATTTGTCTTGACTACTTATCGAAAAATACTCATTTCGTCCCTAAATTATCGTCCTTTTTTTTTTCATTCGTCCCAAAATAATTGTTCACTTTGAAACTTACTATTTTAGAACATCACTTTTACCACTTTACCCTTACTTTTTCACTCTACTTTAATTATGAGTCACATACACATGGATATTAAAGAAAACTACATATTAAACCAATATAAATAATCAAGTCAATTGTTTTTTCTTAAACTGTGTGCCGGATCAACTAGGACGATTATTTAGGGATGGCGGGAGTATAATATTTGTGTTGACTATGCTACTCTCTCCGTCCCTTAATAATCGTCCTAGTTGACCCGACGCACAGTTTAAGAAAAAAACAATTGACTTGATTATTTATATTGGTTTAATGTGTAGTTTCCTTTAAAGTCCATGTGTATATGGCTCATAACCCGAATTATTGCATCCTAAGCTTTGTGAACCGAGAACCCAACTTTGAAAATAGAAGTCTTAAACAAAACCCTTTGATCTCCTCTTCCCTACATCCAACTTTATCTCTCTTTAATTTCTCAAATAACCCCCATTTTCCTCTCTCATCAATTTGAGCCAGATCTTGACTCTCTCCCTTTTACCTTCACCAAACTTCCGATTTGACAATTTATATTGCTTTTTAAATAGTTAAATATTAAAACTTGAACACATATAAATGTTTTTTTGTTAAATTAGTATAAGTAGTGAATAAAAAAAATAAACTTAAACTACACATACACTTAAGCACATGTGCAGCAGTTTTTTTTATTTATAAATAACAAATGTGTAGCCGTTTGAAAAGGCTTTTAATTTCTAGATTAACATCTTCCAAAATTATTTTTTCTCTATTCTTTTAATTTTGTGTTTTTTTTGTTTTACTTGAATTTTATTAAAATAAAAATATATTTGTCCGTCCGTTTAAACGCTTGAGATAAAACTAATTGTATTTAAATTGACGCTTAGTGAATCAGTGAGTATCCGCAACACCAGTTAACTTGTTTGTTGTATGTAGTGCTATTCTTTCAGTTTTGTTTTTAATAAAAAAGATCACCTTTAATAATAATAAAAAGTGAATACCACCTTTTTGACCAATGTGCAAATTGGGAAAATCCAATTTGACCAATGATATTTCATAACGACCAAATTAACCAACCAATTTATGTTAATATCGGGCCAAGAAATTGCCATGGAAGGAATATATTGATAGAAGTTGGTTGGTTAATTTGGTCTTTATGAAACGACGAGAATGACATTGCAACCAAATTAAAAGTTGGTTGGTTAACTTAGTCGTTATGAAACGTCGTTGGTCAAATTAGATTTTCCTAATTTATACGGTGATAAAAAATGTGGTATTCCTAATAAAAATTATGATTACCTTTTTAGGGTGACGTAATGTGACATGTAGGGTGTATTATGTTTTGTTTTTAATAAAAAAGATCACCTTTAATGTTTTTAAAAAACTATCTAAGGTTTAATATTTTGTCTTGCTTTAAAGTTCTAATTTTTAGGCTTTTTAGTGGAATAATTCCATGTTACAAAAAAAAAAAAAGGTGGAATAATTCTAAATTACATGAGCATTATCATATTATGCATAGCTTTTTGCATGAAATTCAAAATCATAATACTCCCTCCGTCCCTAAATTATCGTTCTTCTTTCCTTTTTCGTGCGTCTCAAAATAATTGTCCAGTTTGAAACTTACATTTTTAGAACATCATTTTTACCACTTTACCCTTACTTTCTCACTCTACTTTAATTATGGGCCACATATACATGAGCTTTAAAGAAAAATACACATTAAACCAATATAAATAATTAAATCAATTATTTTTTCTTAAACTATGCACCGAATCAACTAAGACGATTATTTAAAGACGGAGGGAGTATTTGTTATAAGATAGACCTTAGTTAATGAAGTAAATTGGCAATAGAATGATTGGGTTTAAAACTTATAATTATTTTGAGGAAAAAGGTTGAGCCATCCGATCATAATACTTATTCCGTTCCTAAATAATTATCTTATTTCTACTATTTTTTTTGATACTTTAATTATGACTATATTTACAAAAGCTTTAAATGAAAATACACATTATACAAATATTTATAATAAATTATACTCTCTTGTCCCAAAATTACGTTTTTTAGAGAACAAACTGTCCCATGATAAATGAAGTAATATGATTTCAAGAAAAAAATGTCCACATTTTTGCCAAAACTATCCTTATTAATTACTCTCTAATTGAATGTTGTATTGAGAGGAAATAGAAAATTATAAAGCAACTTGTCAACAATAATTGTACTTAAATAAATGTGGATCAGTGTTTTTATAAATCTCCTTAATCTGTGTGTAAGTTTCTAAAACTTCATTGATTTTGGGATGAAAGGAGTATTAGCTTTTTTTAAACGATGTATCGAGTCATAAAAAACGCTTATTTAGGAATGGGGGATAATTAAATAATACTCTTTCTGTTTCGGACATAAAGTCAGTTATTCTATTTTGAAATGTTTCACTTAAAAGATTCACTTTCAAAAATTAAGACATAAAATGTCAATTTATTACTAATGAGAAACTAGAAGTGCCATTTTCTATAAAAAAAATTAACTTTCAAACGGGGACTTTTTGGACGGAAAGAAGAAATATTACATAATTAAGTAAATATCCTGTAATACCGTCTTACAAATCTTAATTTGTAAGACGGGATTCTATTCTTTCACATCTCAATCAACCAATACAACGTAAGTCGAATAAAGATGAACCGTCTTACAAAAAAATATCTGTAAAACCGTCTTACAAAAATATTTATCCACGTAATTAAAAGTTTGGATTGGTTTAAGAGAGTGGCGTGCAACAGAAAACACTTTGTTAGGAAATATTTTAATGGTAAACAAGTAAAGTGGAGGGACTACCGGCGTGCAAGGGATGTTAACCGTCAGATGAATCAAAATTGAAATTCACAAATCCAAAGTGAAATTACCACCAAAAAGGCAAAAACCACCCGCACACTATAAATAAACTGCCTCCACGATCACGAACAGTTCCCATAATGATCCACAACACTATCAAATTTCAAACCTATACGCTAAAAATTCTCCATCCCAAACCCTCATAAAAGCATTTCCCGATAATTGTACGCAAACCAGGTCAATCTCAATGGAGACTCAGGCGACCGATAAGCCAGCCGGTGGAAGAAAAGGTGGAGAGAGAAAGAAGTCGGTGCCCAAGTCCGTCAGGGCTGGCCTTCAATTTCCCGTCAGCCGGGTCGCTAGATACCTTAAGAAAGGCCGTTATGCGAAGCGCACCGGCTTTGGAGCTCCCATCTATCTCGCCGCCGTCCTTGAATACCTTGCTGCTGAGGTATAATCATGCATTCACAACCTGAACTCTGCCTCTATCTCCTGCCCTACGTGTTGTTTGAAGTTTTGTATGTATCGTCAATTATGAATATTTATGATATTCAATGGTCAGATCCAAATTTCTCTCTATTTGAAAGAGTGATCGGAGATGAAACTTGTCACATTTTTCTTATTATAAATCCATTCCATTTAAACCTTAATTTGAAATTTGTTTTTGAATTTTTTGTTTATTTCATGTTAATTTATATCTCATCGTCTGAATTATGTTTTGTACATCGAATTGTGAATTGCAGATCTGAATAAACCACCTTATTCTGTGCAAGAAACGTAATTCACACTCTTGTCATTCTTGTAATTTATAATGTACTTTAAAAGGATTTTCCTCCGAGTATTCAGATTATGGTTTTAATTTGATCAAGAGAAGTTGATTATAGGTGAATTATGTGATTAGGTTTTGGAATTGGCGGGAAACGCAGCGAGGGACAACAAGAAGACGAGGATAAACCCTAGGCATGTACTACTGGCGGTGAAGAACGACGTGGAATTGGCCAAATTGCTTACAGGTGTTACCATTGCATACGGTGGTGTTCTTCCAAATATTAACCTTGTTCTTTTGCCCAAGAAATCATCTACCTATGCTGACAAAAATTCTCCAGTGAAAACTTAACATAGAACCCAAACACTAATTTCTCCATCCATCATCCATGTTGATTGGTTGGTTGAAAATAAAGAAATACGCAATCGTCCTTTCAATGATTAAAGTTCTTTGGTTTTGTTATATGACTAGTTTTAGTGGATAGGAATTTCGTATTTTGTTAATATTCCTTTGCTTCTTCAATTTTATTCCTAGTTTATTCATTTTCTTCTTCAATTTTTTTAGTAAATATTGCACCCTGATTTTAGTAAATACTGCACTTTTGAAGGACAAATTACAATTACTGTATGTTTTTTTTTTCTAAATGAATACATAAATTTAACCACAAAACATAAAGGGTTAAAATTCACCATTAGTCCCCAAAGTCCACTTTTAGCGTCATATTTCAAAAGTGAACATCATTGATCAAAGATCACGATCACTAGTAGTCCATACTCTCTAACCCTAACTCTGTTAGTCTAATACCGGTTAATGTCACTAGTAGTCCCTACTCCTTAACCCTAACGCCGTTAATATAATACCGGTTAAAGAAGGCATACGTAATTCACATGCACAATGTTAAGGGCTAATTTGTCTTTTTCATGTCGGGAGTGGACTGTGGAGGGTTCAATTCATAAAAAAATGGTCCTTTTTTGCACGACTATGCCAAATTCAATTCAATTCAACTCAATGTATAACCCTAGTTATAGTTGTCAAATTTTGAAGAAATTTCTAGACTTATTTTATAAAACTTCTTTTTTATTCAACATATATAAATGAAATGTGTTTTATATAAATAAAATGCTATGTAACAATTGTAATTTCAATTTCAAATAAATTAAATTTAGCAGTGAAATTTTCAGAAAATGCTCTCATGAAATTTCATTTTTTCCCAAATTATGAATTTTTTGTTTTTTAAAGTTTTAAATTAAATAAATGTGGTGTAGGGAAATGTAATCCTTCAAAAGTTCGTTTTTAATAAAATTAGGAGAAGAAAAACTCCTCAAATCAAATACACCCGATGTAAAAATCTCAAACCAACAATTGGATCTTCTAAAATTTAGGTCTGGGTTAATACTTTGAAATTCATATTTGGAAGAAATTCCGACCGATCCCTTTTTAAAATTTTTAAGTGTCCTGCTCCACTGGAAAACGTCAATTTATATATCTCGATGCAAGAATTTGTGTATCGTTGTGAACAAAATAAAATAGTTTCATGCATCACGATGTATAAATGATGCATCACAATGAAAGATGTGACTTTTTTATTTAAAAAATTAAAACAAGGAAGCGATTAAAAAACTTTTAAAAAGGGAAAAATTACGGGCCGGTCCACTTTCTAAAGTTTTTATTCACTCCAGTACCGTGATTTTTTTTTTCAAACTGGAAAAGAACACTTTTGGGAGCAAAAAAGACTACGATACCCTTAATGAGCATGAGACGTGCTATGAAAATAAATTGCGGTGCATCAATTTTATTACATTAATATTTGCATCGCGATTGATCAGTTTAATTGCCTAGTCTATTTTTGCATTGTGATACATCAATGTTTGAACCGTGATTCATCATTTTAATTGGGTGCATTAATTATTGAACCGCGATGAATCAATTTTATTGCTTTAATTTTGCACTGCGATTCACCCGTTTAATTGTTTAGTCTATTTTTGCACCGCGATACATTAATGTTTCAACAGCGATACATAAATGTTTGCAACGCGATACATTAAAACGATATTTTTGCACCACGATGTAAAATCATAAATAACCAAACTGTCTTCCACCTTCTTATTCCTCTCCTCCGTCGTAAGTTTTCTTCCTCCTCCTCCTCCTCCTCCGCCTTCATCTCTATTGAAAAATCACAAAACCCAGTACAGATTCATTACCGTTTCGTATTTTATAAATAAAAAAAAATGTTTACCTTTTGGGGGCATCGAAACCTCACGAAGGGGTGCTGCCCCTTCGACTTGACTGGACAGGTCGATCTCTGTTTCGTTGTACAATTGTCAATAATGGTGATTTTCGAATACAATGTGTTTACCAAAGCTGTTGAAGGTGACGATGACATTTTTAAAATAATATTTAAAAAAATATTCTTTTACAATTAAAAAATAAGAAAAGTAAACTTTTAAATTCAAAACAATATTTAAAATGTTCGTTTATGATTAAAAAAATAAGAAAAGTAAACTTTTAAAGTTACAAACTTTGAATGGGCATAATTTTTACCCTTAAAAAAATGACGCAATTTTCCATTTATAGTTTTCATAAGAGCATCACTATTGTTAGTATTTTTGGTATTTTTAGCATTATTCTTAGCTAAGAATACCAACACACAACAATGGCAAACAATTCTTGGATCAATTCTTAAGTGGAGAGAGAAATTTTTATTCTTTCGGAAGAATAAAACAAGTCGGGAGGAAGCCCAGCCGCGGTGATGCTCGTGTGGTGCACCGCTGTCTGCCTCTAGGCACGTGCACCACACGCGCTGGAAGATCCCGCGAAGGGAAAAAGGGAGTGGATCCCAGCTGTCTGTCACCATTTAAAAAAACGATTTTTCAATTTAAAAAACGATTTTTCAATTTTTTAAAAAATCCAACCGTTTGTTTTTTATCATTTGATTTTTTTTTTTAATATCCAACGGTTTTTTTATATAATTTTCAATGTTAATGTTTTTATGTAACTTTCAATTATAACATTTTTATGTAATTTTCTATTTATATTATTGTACAAGTTATGTATAATATGTGTTTTATAGATAATTTATTAACTAAATTATAAAATTTAAAAATAATAATTTATGTCTTAATTTATAAATTAATTATTTATACGAAATATTTAAATATGAAATATATTAAATAATATGAAATAAATTTATTTGTTGAGAAATATAAAAATAAGAATGAAGTGTAAAATTAATGAGGTGGCAGTAGAATCCAGTTAAGAAATATATTAAGAATAGTATACAATGAAAAAATATATTCTTTACTAAATAAGAAAAGAAAAATATGTAAGCGACAGTGGGGCTCAGCTAAAAAGTTGTGTAAGAATTTTACACATTGTGATGCTCTAATGGGCCAAGCTGACGAGTCTATACTTGATTTCAAAGTAGGCCCGTTCTATGCGGGGCCCATGAACCTGAAAGATCGATCACCGGCTTGGCGGCTTCGGCTCGAGGAGATTCAAGGAGCTAAATTCGCATGGAGGGTTTTGTTAGGGTTCTGCTTTGATACAGAGAAAGCTTAGCGAAATGTTACCGAGACAAATTCTGGTGAGCATCTTACTAAGGTTTATTCCATTAATTTTTTATTGTCTCTGTGCTTGTAACACGGAAAACCTTTCAATGAGTAATTGCAATCTCGAAAATTTGTAAACTATACTCTAAACTTCTCACTTGGTAAAGAAGCGATTGTGTTGTTGGGTTAATTTATGAATACAGTTACTATGTTTTGGATTTTATGGTCAATTATGCATTCATTTGCAGAGAAAAGTTGCATTCTCCAGGAAAGGATCCCTCATTCCTATGGTAGCTTTGGCTGCGGCTGGATCGGGACTCGTTTACTCTAATTCTAACATAGATTCTGGTGAGCATGAGCTTTTGCTTCTCCATGGATTATAATTTCGCCCATAAGGTGGCCAACTTAGTTAGACACTCCTTCTGTATTACACTTTGGAGTTTTTCAGAATTAGATTTCCTTATTCTCAAAAAAAAAGTTTCAGAGGGTAAAACGATAGCTATTGTACTGTACACTAATAAAAAATTCCATGAACCACAAGTTTTATACTTTTGAAAAAATGGTCAAGTTGGCATTAGAAAATCTACATAGGGCTCATGTTATGGAACAGAGGTAGGTATAAGTCTCACCTATGAGCAGCCGTGTTATGCATGTGTGCTTCATTTATTTGTTGGTTAGGGTGCAACAACAATAAGCTAAAATGGTGAAATGTGTTTCCCATGTAATTGGTTTCCAGTTGCAACCAAACAGACCTTAACTATGCTTAAGTAATATTTGGTGGATTGAAGTTTCTGTACTGGTTTCAGTGCAATTGCGTGATTCGTTATCTTCACCATGGATAACTATGCAAGAACTGCTTCTTCGCCATTCCTCATTTCTTTCTATGTACCCTTCACCATTCGGTATGCATTTCCTCTTCTCAACCTCTATTTTTATCGATTGCATCCTTTTGAACTTCTTATGTATTTCACCTTATTTTTCATATTTTCTGCAATTTGCATGGATTAATTGTAGGAATCCGCCCACAATTTTTTACTGGTACTGGCTCGGTCCCAGCAGCCAATGAAAAGAAAGATGCCTTTGGAGAGGTTGACAGTTCTCCAAAACCTTGTTGTGGATGTTTGGGCAGGGATTCTATTGCCAATGCAGCTGCTAGAATTGGTCCTGCTGTTGTCAATCTCTCTGTTCCAAGGGGTATGCTTCACGAATTTTTTACTCCCTCCGTTCCATGCAAAGAGTCCATTTTTTTGTTTTGGAATGTTTCACCTAAAAAGTCTAAAAAATTATGCTTTCAATCTCCATGATCTTTCAACTGTACCCTCCACATGGATTATAACCATGTTGACCACTCCTTCCGTCCCAAAATTATTGTCCTGTTTGACATGGCACACGGATTAAGAAAAAACAACTTACTTGATTATTAATATTGGACTAGTGCGTGGTTTCCTTTAAAGCCCATGAATATGTGACCCAAAATTAAAGTAAGAAGAATAAGTAAGGGTAAAGTGGTAAAAGTGATGTCTTAAAAAGGAAACTTTCAAAGAAGACAATTATTTTGGGACGGACGAAAAAGGAAAGCAAGACAATAATTTTGGGACGGAGGGAGTATATTCTAGCATTTTTGTCATTACAACCAATTTCAATGGTCTTAACATATCCCTTAATAATTAGGCTTTTCAAACGTGGACTCTTTGATTGGAACGGATGGAGTACTTGCCTTTGAAGTACTTGCTCAGAAGTTTGATCGTGAAAACTTGGCTTATTTGTAGGTTTTCATGGGCTGACCGTAGGAAAGAGCATGGGCTCCGGAACTTTAATAGACAAGGATGGTACCATCTTGACCTGTGCTCATGTGGTGGTTGATTTTCAAGGCTTGAGTCCTTCTTCCAAAGGGAAGGTCAGCCCCAGGTTTAATGCTTTGAATTCATTGACACGACTGTACTTTAAATGGTGGACAATTATTGATGTCTATTTGCTATTGTCTGAGCAAGACTGTGTGCAAAAGCAATAGCCAAACATGCTTAAAGTTCAGTATGTAGGTCATAGGTGAGGCAGCTTTGTGAGGGCATTTCTGTTTGCTATGTTGTTGTAGTCATTATGTGAGTTGAGTAGTAATTCAATGCTGCTTTCGGTTTTGTATATCGTCAACTGGATTTTCGGTATTGGTTAACGGAGAGCCGGTTGGATTTTTTGGGAGCTCAAGGGGTCTACGTCAAGGAGATCCGCTTTCTCCATTCCTTTTTATTCTCATAATGAAAGCGTTGAGCAGGTTAATATAGAGTGGTTCAAGGAGGTTTTATTCAAGGTTTTGGAATTGGTAGGCATAGAGAGGAGGAGGTGACTGTCTCACATCTCCTTTTTGCGGATGACGCTTTAATTTTCTGTGACGCGGAAATTGAGCAACTGGGATATCTTCATCTAGTGCTTGCCTTTTTCCAGATGGTGTCGGGGCTTTGAGTGAACATTTCCAAGAGTGAGATTATTCCGGTTCTTACCTTCCCCAACCTATCTTAGGTTGCCGGTTGGAGCTCCGTACAAGTCCAAAACAATGTGGAATACAGTGATTGATAGATATATTCGGAGATTGTCGGGATGGAAGAAGCGGTTATTGTCCTAGGCGGGGAGATTGACTCTTATAAAAAATACCCTTTCTAGTTTGTCCACTCACTTTTTATCGCCCTTTGTATTGCCGGTCTCGATTCAGAGGACGTTGGAGAAGATTGAGAGAGATTTTTTATGGGGAGTGCAAGTTTCATTTGGTTAAGTGAGAAAATGTGTGTTTTGATATTTGGGAGGGAGGTTTAGGCATCAAGAATCTCAATTGCTTTAACAGAGCTTTGCATGGGAAGTGGCTTTGGCGTTACATGGTTGATGTAGATGGTTTGTGGAGAAAAGTAGTGATTTGCAAATACGGTGAGGGGGACCATAATTGGTTTCCGAAGCTTGATTTTAACTCCTTTGGGTCAAGAGTATGGAAATGTATTTGTAGGGGTTGGGAGTCTCTTGAGAAGCAGATTTCTTTCGAAATAGGTGGTGGGGGAAAAGTCAAATTTTGGAAGGACATTTGGTGTGGGGAGGAAGAGATAAGGAGATCCTTTCCTGCATTGTTCAATTTGGTGGTAGATAAAGATTGCAAAGTCAGTTCGGTGCTTCAAGCTGTGCAAGGTAGAGTGGTATGGAATCCTGTTTTTCACAGGAATCTTCAGGAATGGGAGTTGGACATTTTTGCAGATTTTTTAAATTTTTTTAATAAACTGTACTCGCTCCAAGTTGATGTAAGCAGGGAGGATAGAGTGAGATGCGCAACATCGAACAATAAGACGTTCACTGTTAAGTCTTATTTTCGTATTCTTTTGGGAAGCAATGGTCTCTTGTTTCCTTGGAAAGGCATTTGGAGAAATTGTGCTCCAAGTAGAGGTACCTTTTTTGCTTGGGAGGCTTGTCATGGTGCTATCTTGACCGGAGATAACCTGAGAAAGAGAAGGATTGTTTGTGTAAATTGGTGCTATATGTGCAAAGAGGACGAAGAGAGCGTCAACCACCTTTTATTGCACTGCCCGGTTACTCGTGCACTTTGTCATATGATTTTGGGGTTTTATGGGATCTCTTGGGTGATGCCCAGCTCAGTTCGGGAATTGCTTTGGAGCTGGTCGCGGTACAATCAGAGGAGGAGTAATTCTATTTGGGAAACGGTTTCAATGGGTTTTATGGATTATTTGGAAAGAAAGAAATAGGAGAATTTTTGACAGTGAAGAAACATCGGTGGCCAGCGGCCAGCTGAATAGTGAATAGGAGTAATTCTTTTGCGTACTTTGTTTCATTGGTGTACCGAGACAGATTCTTCTCTTTGCCCAACCAGTTTTTCTTTTGTGGATTTTGTGCATAGCCTTAACTTTGGGTAGATTGTTGTATACCTCTAGTGTACAAAGGACGTGTCACCTGGTTTGACACTTTTTAATATACTTTACTTATCAAAAATAAATAAATAAATTCTTGGAGGATGGTGCATTGCCGGGAAATACTATAAAATGATGTAGAGATATATTTCTTAGATATCAAAATACTAAATGCCATTAAAGGGTCATCTCTGGTGTATAGCTCCATTCTGACCTAGTTGTCACAGGTTTGAAACATGGGAACAACTTCTATGTAAGAAGTATGTCTTTCTTCTCGTTCTCTCTTTCTCTTATTTGGCCATAGTTAATCTGCCATTGTTACTACCAAATTGTCAACTGCCAAAAATCTATATAGTTTGGATGAAAATACCTCTGATTGAGGTTGAAATCATTATTTAAATAATCATTAGCAAAATACATTATACATCTTTGCCCTATGACAGGACAACCCTAAAACTGTTGACCACTCATTATTATCTTTCTTCTTGTGCAAGGTGTTTTAAAATTAAATTCAGAATAGGTGTCATATAGATAGATGCACAATTTTTTGCTTTTAACGGTCAAGAAAAAAAATCTATAAATTGAATTAAATGAAATATACATTCTTAGGAAACACTACCAATTCTCCTAACACAAGCCTATTGTCAACTACTTTACTTGCAATTCTGCAAACAATAAAACTAGTACCAATCACATCATACATAGGATCCTGTCACCTGTTTTGACGCTTTTATCTATATATACTAACTTTACTTTAAAAAAATGGACTCCCGAATAGAGTCTATTATCACCCAAATCTCCACTTCCAAACAAAACCATTAAAATTATTTGAAATGGGGAAAAGAAGATAGCAGCCACCAAAAGTATAGCCAGCAGCTGCACCTTTAGTAAGCTCAACCAAAGCCCTCTTCACTCCACCCACCTTTGATCCATGAATGTTTCTGTAATGCATATTTTATTCGGCAGGCTGAGTGAGAATTGATCCGTTTACACAGCGACTGTTCTATACAAGTCGTCTCCGTTTGATGTGCCAGGCATTTTCCTTCGAATTTTTTTTGGTTAGGTTTTGATTTCTAGATGTTGGAGTCTTTAGTTACAAAGTTACACAATGTGGGAGACAATACGCAGAGACAACCTATAAATGTTGAAACCTTGGAATCAAAATACCTGGTGGTTAAGGGTGCGCTTGACATCGCGATTTAGTAACTTGGTTTTGTGATTTTGGGTTTTTGTTTGAGATAGAGAGAAAGCTGGTTGGACTTGGACCATAGAGAAGAAGGTCCAAAACCAAAATCCTAGTCCATCGTGCAAGGAGAACAGATCCTAAAACAAGTATAATGACAATTTCTGGGTGAGCGAACAATGCTCAGTAAGTTCATATACAACCCCTCCGGTTACTAAGGAGGAGTTGACCAGAAATAAGTCCGAGATGAATATAAATATATTTCTGAATAGTCAAAATTCATAAATTAGAAATCGATAAGCGGAAGCAAATATCAAATTTCGAATTAAATGAGCAAGCATCCAAATGAAAATAACGCTCAAAGGTGACTCGAGTAATCAACTATCACCAACCGTCCCATACCAATTAGTGACAATTGACTACTCACTGTCTAGTCATAAAATCAAGGGTATTTTCCAAATGTCAAAGGCTGATTTTGTCCAAATGATTATTTTTTAATGGTTAACAGTTGTAACAAATAATTATCCTTTTTGGTATAAAAATATAAGGGAAATATAGTCAGAACCCCCCTGCGGTATTACTGCTTTAGGGATCACCTCCCTATCATATTTTTTTGTGAAGAAGAGCTTCCATGTAATACCTCAAACTTAGGGATAACAATATGCACCTTCTGTCCACTTGCCGTAATAAAAGTTACAGAATGTCATCATATGACATCACATAAGCAGAAAGATGACCAACATGCCCTTGAGTGCTTCTAATGACAGATTGCCCTAGTTTCTTTTGTTAAGCGTATCTCTCTTGTTCATTCTCTGGGTCCATCTCTCTTGTTGATCACCCCCCTGTAACCAACCTGCTTGAACAACAATGGATGCTTTATCCATACCCTTCTGTCTCACCTTTTCAGCTCTGTAGTTAATTTTCTTCTCATCTTTTTTTTCTCTTTTTTGTTCGTTTACTTTGAATTTTAAGTGGGAATTTTTATTGAAATGATTGGTATCTGGGTTTTCAGTATTGGGAATCAATTGATGATGGATTCATTTAATAGCTCTATTAGTTATATTTTGGGGCTTCTCTCTTTTGTTTTGGTTTTGTACAAGTGGTTTGGTTTACATTCTTGATTTGTAACTTGATTCAGTCTGAGTTTGGAAATTTACAATTGGTTTTGATATTCATTCTTGATTTTACTAACTGTTTTGAAATCGATTTTTTAATATCTAAATCGTGCTCCCTCCGTTCCTAAATAATTGTCATGTTTTCCTTTTTCGTCCGTTTCAAAAACAATGTCATGTTTCTAAACTTTTCTTTTTATGGAAACACTTTTACCATTTTACCCTTATTTTTTCTTCGTACTTTAATTATTGTCCCACATCACATGGGCTTTAAAGTAAGTTACATATTATACCAATATTTATAATAGAGTCAATTAGTTTTTCTTAATATGTGTGCCTGTCAAACGGGACTATATTTATGAACGGAGGGAGTATTAGGAATGATTTGATAACCCAATTCGCGTCTTCAAATTTTTTGAATTTCTGGCTATGGTTTCACTTCACTTTATCCCCCATTTCAATTATTCGATATTCCGCAGAATCTGCTGCCCGATTTTGACACTATCGTGCATAAACTTGAGCATTGGATCTGAATGACCGAGAAACAAATCCGATTTCACGTGCAGCAAAATTTAGCCCAGAGCCATAGATTAATCGGTTTGAAAGGTTTCCTTTGATTAGATTTTCATATGTGTGTGTGTGTGTATATATATATATATAATCTGAATTGATTACGATATGGATTTAGGATTGTTTGAGTTTACTTATGTGTTGACTGGGTTGGCAACTGAAATGTAGCAGTATTGGCCTACAGGGTGAATCTAAGAATTCTAAATTTGTTTCATTTTTGGTTGGAAATTTCAATAGAGAATTTTAGTGTGCCATCTTTATTGTTGAAGCTCTCGTGATAGACATAGACGGCTAATTTTAGGAATTTATCAATAAGGTAGAGCGGCAGTTGAAGGTGGTGAAGCAGAACGCCGGCGGTCGGAGGTGGAGAAGAACTTTATAGTTTATACCGTGTTTACCATATAATTCTCAAAGCCTTATTAAATATACTTTTCAAAGCCTTATTTATTTGGGGCATTTGGTCATTTCACAGCCTCTGTTACTCTATACTGACGCAAGTAAGTAATCCTAACATTTTTGTACCCCATGGAGGCACTTTGTCACAAAAAATATGACAGGGAGGTGATGCCCATAAAGGTAAAACCACCCAGGGGGGGAGGTTTGGACTATGTATCCCAAAATATAATTTGTGGAATTTTTGGATAGAAGAACTACCTTTTACCTTTTTGGAGATTGTTTTGAGGGGCTTTTAGGTAGTTTTCCTTCTTTGTCGATCTTAATTGTAAGTGCACTTTGCATTATTAGGTTTATAGATATGTGGGTATGAACTTAACATGATAAATTGTTGCAGGTCGATGTTACTTTACAAGATGGTCGAATTTTTGAGGGTACAGTAGTAAATGCTGATTTACATTCTGATATTGCTATTGTGAAGATCCGATCTAAAACTCCTCTTCCTGCTGCAACACTTGGTTCTTCAAGTACTCTCCGTCCTGGTGATTGGGTAGTAGCTGTGGGCTGCCCCCTTTCACTTCAAAATACAGTTACAGCTGGTATTGTAAGGTATTTTGGATAAAGTACTGTGATAGTAAGCATGAGCTGCTGAAGAATTGTTTGACTATTTGTTATATATTTGTATATAATTTTCGAATCAAGGAATAATACAATGAGGGAAGGATTACGACAACAAAGTATTATTATTGTTATCATTATTTTCATTAGGCCTTTTATGGTTGCATGTAGTTGTGTGGATCGGAAAAGCAGTGATCTGGGTCTTGGAGGTATGCGGAGAGAGTATTTGCAGACTGATTGTGCTATCAACGCGGTATTGTAACCTGTAATCCTTGTTTGTCTTCACTGTGATTAAAATGCCTCCATTTTTTATTATTATTATGGTGAGGGGGTTGATGGGTGTTGGGGGGATGGGTGGGGAGCAAATTTTGCATTGAGATTCTATTTAGTGACATGTATTTAGGTACCGGCTACGATGTTTTGGTGGGCATTGATGTGGAATTGTTATTATAAGAGCGTTATATGGTGAGATTTTTTGCCCATTGACAGTATATATCAGTACTGCTCTATGATATAAATTAGTTTAAAGGTGTCAAACTTGTTTGCTTGTATCTTATCCTTATTTTCTAGAATCCGTCAATTTATCTGCCTCCACCATTTCTCAAACCCTGGAACTAAGTTCCTGTAATTATTCCATGCTCAGCCTATGTGTTGAAGAGTGAACAATTATTTATGATTATTGATTGTCAAGGTAGTTGTTGCTTCTAGATGTTTGGTTACCAATTTATTCTACTTTTGGGTGTAGGGTAATTCTGGTGGACCCCTAGTTAATATTGACGGAGAAGTCATTGGCGTAAATATTATGAAAGTATTGGCAGCTGATGGAGTGGGCTTTTCGGTGCCAATTGATTCGGTATCCATGATTATAGAGCACTTCAAAAGAAATGGGTATAGTCTATTCTGAATGTCAATATGATACTTTGCCTGACCTGAATCACAAATCAGATGGGTTGTTTCCTGTCTAGCTGTCCATCTCTCTCTCTCACTCTCTCACAGACACACACACACAAATATGCAATATGCAATATGCACTTAGGCACCACCATTTGTGTAAAGCTACCAATTTTTCATGTTCTATGTATCTTAGGCTCTTTGGAAGTTATTGTTGTTGGTTCTGATCTAAACATAGCTTGTCTAGAGACTATCTTTGCTGTTTTGCCTTTCAACAGCATGATCATGCCAGTGAGGTTTTACAATTTATACGTGTAGAAACATTTTGTGAAAATGGGCAAAACATAAGGTTATTGTTATTATTATGATTGTAATATTATTATTATTATTACTAATTGTTAATAATAACAATATTATGACCCCAAGAGGTGGGAGAGATGGCGAGGGCACTTAGGCAAAAACCTTGAGGTCCTTGGTTCGAATCCCCATACCAATAAGGGTCACACTTAACTATCAAAAAAAATAAATTATATTATGTATTATTATAATTACTATTTGCACCATTCATAAAATCAAGTTTACTACTGGAAAAAGTAAAATGTCTCATGTAGAACTTAGGAGGGGCACTTGCCTGCTAAATGTTTATGTATATTCATCCCCAAGAGAAGTGCCTCCCATTTTAATCATATAATATCACCTAAATAGTCTTAATCACACACATACACACGGTTATTTAGTTTGTAATGACTTTCCACCTCTCTTTTAACCATATTTTGTAGCCTGACCTTTAAGAGCTGGAGTTAACTTTTGGTCTCACTCTAAATATGAATACTAATAGTAAAGCAAATGACCATAGTTGAAAAAAGCGAGCGCCTTTTGCGCTTGAGGCGTGAGGCGCATGGAGGCGAGGGGTTGTCACCTGGAATGATCGACTCCAGTCGACGAGCAAGAGTCGCGACTTTTTGTTGACTTTTTCGATTTTTTGGCTGGCAGAAGCGATAAAAGTCGACATAGGCGCTCTTTCGACTTTTTTTGTAGGGTTTTAGTTTTTTTCAAACACGCCTAGTATAATAGGTTGTATAAATAACGTAACCTTAGCCCTAAAACATCGCACAGTTCAACAAAGAGAGAAACTCACTAACTCAGAAAAGTCGACTTTGACTTTGACACTTCGCCGCTGAAGAAACGAACTGTTCAAGTCCTAAAACTGTCGACTTTTCAAAAAGTCCACAGAAACTCGATTTCTTTGATTCTTTCTTCTACAGACCTGTTCGCCCCTCACCCTCCCTCTCTTCTAGGTATGCTCTTTCTCTTCCTCTTCTCCAAAAGATCGATTGTGTTACACTTGAACAAACTGTCACTTTTCTTTTCTTTTTTTTTCTTTTTGTGTCTTCTTAGTGGGTATTGTCTAATCAATGTATAATGTATATGAATAATAATAAACTACTCAACTACTTGGTACAATTTGTTTCACTTTCTTATATGAATTGTTATCTTTCACTTTTTATTTTATTTTTTCCTGAATTGCTGCTTATTTTTTGGTTTTTAAGTTTTTAACTAGTAATTACTAGTTGATAACATGATATTAATAAATTATTAAATTTTAATTCAGTTTCTCTTTTTTGCGTGTTCATGTTTGTAAACTTTGTTTATTATTCAGATTATTGTTGTCTATTTTCCTTTTAATTATAACATGTTTAGTTGAAATTTGTTAAGTACTTAAGTTATTTATTTATTTATTTATTTATTTATATATATAATTATTTTTCCTTAATATTTGTTTAGTGAGCGCCTTTTTAGCGCCTCGCCTCTCACCTCAAATTTTACCCTCTCGCATTTCACTTTTTTCAACTATAAAAGCAATAGATACCTAATGAAAAGAGGCTGATGCAGCTCAAACATTTCAAATTCCTCTTTCAGTTGCGGAAATGGAAGTATATGTATGCCTGGAAATTTTATTTCTAAATTGGTTATGGAGTCTCTTAGTGCTTTAAAGTAAATTTGACATATGTTGACTTTATATATAAGAGATTTTAGTTTGAATTTTACTGTTCTTTATCTTCACATGCTTGACATATCATAGGCTGTGATCTTATGCAGGAGAGTGGTTCGACCTTGGCTCGGTCTAAAAATGCTTGATCTTAACGACATGATTGTTGCTCAGCTCAAGGAAAAAGATGTGAAATTCCCTAGTGTCAGCAAAGGCATTCTTATACCTATGGTATGTTGTGGCCTTCATCTCCCTCTCTCATCTATTTATATGCTTTCTAGTACCGATATAACTAGGGCTTGGGTATATAATCAAGGATGTGTTGAAGGTTGGCTAGAGAAAGGAGTGTGATGGGTGAATATAAATCGTGTATGAGTGTATGGTATCAGATATTGCATCCTTCTCTGTGCCCTGTGGGTGTGGGAATCACTACACCAACCTAAGTGTTATCGAAGAGAAAATGAGCAACATAACCCTAAATATCCATATAAACACTCCCCTTCCTGCAGCATAAATGTTATGCATGCCTAACTTGTTACAAATATAACCCATTCTATTTCCGATGACTTAGTGAACACATCTGCAAGCTGATCCCCGATTCTAAGATAACTTGTGACAATCACCTTCTCTTGAAGTTTCTCTAGAACAAAATGACAATCAATCTCTATGTGTTTTGTTCGTTAATGGAACACCGGATTCGAGGCAATATGAATAGTTGTCTGGTTATCACACCGTAACCGCATAGGTAATGGGTTATCAATGCCAACCTCACTCAATAATGGACAAATCCACACAAGCTCACACATGGCATGAGCCATAGCCCTATATTGAGACCCAACACTAGATCTCGACACCACCGGTTGTTTCTTACTCTTCCAAGAGACCAAATTGCCCCTAACAATTATGTGGTATCCCCGTAGTAGACCTCCTCTCTAAATGAGAACATGCCCGATGAGCATCTGCAAACCCCTCAATCCTCGTATGTCCATGATCACGGTATAGTATTCCTTGTTCTGGTTCTCGTTAAGCCACATAATGCTCAGAGCCGCATTCCAATGAGTACTCATGGCAAAGACATAAACTGACTTAACTACACTGGCCGCAAAAGCAATATTTGGTCGGATTTTTTTTTTTAATAGGTAAGTGTGACCCCTTGTTGGTATGTGGATTGGAACCAAAGACCTCAAGGTCTTTGCCTGACTTACTACACTGGCCGCAAAAGCAATATCGGGCCAGGTTACAACAAGATAATTCAATTTTCCAACAAGTCGACGATATCGCTTAGCAAATTCTTCGGCACCCTCAGTTGTAAGTTTTAGATTCAAATCTATAGGTGTGTCAGAAGGTTTTGCCTTAGCATCCTTGCCTCACTCAACAAATCAAGCACATACTTTGAGACAAGAAGATGTCTTGCTTGCAACGAGCAACCTTAATACTCAAGAATATTTCAAACTACCTAAATCCTTACTATGGAATTTCTTTTGAAGAAACTCCTTAAGTGTGCTAATGCATGCACTATCAGCACCACTAATAGCAATATCATCCATATACACACTAAATAAAACAATACCTGCACTAATTTTTCGATAAAATTTGGAGTGATCATTATGACACCTCGTAAAACCAAACACTCTTAACACTGCATCACTAAATCTGCCAAACCACGCACTTGGAGACTATTTCAAACCATACAACGACCGCTTCAACTTGCAAACCATGCCACATAACTCCTTCTGAGCAACTAAGCAACAAACCCCGGAGGTTGCTCCATTATAAACCTCTCCCGTAAATCACCATGAAGAATGGTGTTCTTTGCATCAAGGTGGTGAAGGGTCAATGATAAGAGGAAGCAAATGATATGAGTAAACAAATTTAGCAATCGGGGAAAATGTATGAGAATAATCTATGTTAGAGCATATTCTTTCGCAACAAAGCGAGCCTTAAGGCAAGCGAAAGTCCCATTTGGATTGACCTTAATTATATACCCATTTACACCAATGGTATGTTACGTGCACATAGGGGCACTAAATCCCAAGTCTGATTGTGCATAAGAGCTCTCATCTCCTCCTCCTCCATAGCCACCCGTCATCTTCAAACACAGACTTAGGAATATAATAAGACTCAAGAAGACCAACAAACACACAATGCTCGGGAGATAAGCCATTATAATTGACCACGTTAGAAATGGAATGCAAAGTAGAAATACGTTTTCCTTTTCGATGAGCAATAGGAACATCAAGATCCAAAGAAGACTCAAACTTTTTTTTTGATAAGTAAGTATTGTATATTAGAAAGTGTCAAAAAAGGTGGCGTGTCCTTGTACACTAAGAGAATACACATAAAACTAATCTAAGGACAGACTATTAACAAATCTACAAAGGAATAAGGGTGAGAAATGGAAGTATTAGCATCTTCTGAACTGGAGGGTTTGCAACACAGTGTCTTTCAACTGCGTCAAGGACCTCTCCTTGTTATCAAAAACTCTTCTATTCCTTTCAATCCAAATGGTCCGACACACACAAAGAGCAGTTTGCTAGATTAAATTCCTTCTCCTCCGTTTATAAAAAGCCCAGCTTAGAAACAACTCCTTCGTTGATCTAGGCATAACCCATGAAATTTTGAGAAGCCCGAAGATAAGGTTCCAAAGATCCTTAGCTACATGACAATGAATGAGCAAGTGATTAACATTTTCCTCATCTCCTTTACACATAGCACCAATTTACGTAAGTATTATGCCTTCTTCTCAAATTATCACCGGTAAGAATGGCTTTCATTGCAAGCCTCCCAAGCAAAAACTGCCACCTGACTGGGAGTTCTAGATTTCCAAACTGATATCAAAGGAAATAAAGAACATCTCTGTGAGGCAAAAACTGAAAATAAGATTTGACAGAAAATCTTGTCTTTAGGACCCTTCCACCAAACCTGGAATAGAGAAAATTGAAGAAGAGCACACATGATTCCATTTGTCATGGAAATTCCTACGAAATGGACTCCAAACCACCTTGTTGTCCTCCAAATGTAGCACTGCATTAACAAAACAAGTCTTATCGCTGGCTATATTAAACAGATCCGGAAATAATCTCCATAACTCTATGTCTCCGCACCATTTGTTTTTCCAAAATTTCACCGATGAGCCATCAACAATCTCAAAGCGAAGAAATCTCTCGAAAGATTCCCACCACTCAATCATTGCAGGATCAGACAACAATTGGGCTCAGCACGAGTAGAATCACGAGGAAATCATCATTAGAGATGACTCATCACAAGGGACAGATGGACTCATCAGAAGGGACAACAAGAACAGATGTGGGATAAAATGGCATAAACTCATGAAATGTAACATCAGCACAAACTAAATACCGATTCAAGTCTGGAGAGAAACAACGATACCCTTTCTGAGTGCGATAGTAACCCATGAATATACATTTAAGTGCCTTAGGATCTAACTTAGTAAGACTCGGACAGTGATCTTGAACAAACAAACACACCCAAATATTCTCGGAGGGACATAATAGAGACACTGAGATGGGAACATGACATGATAATGTATCTCTCCCTGAAGAACGGAGGACAAGGTGAGATGGGATGGTTCGAGGAGTGGAAAGTTTTCTGCCAAATCCTTCTACCATAAGCTGCTTCATATAAACTTCACTTCCTTTCCATGGAAGTCTATTTGAAAAACTAGAGCTCCAAGTCGAATTGCTTTTTTTGCATGGGAGGCATGTAATGAAGCTATTCTTACAGGGATAATCTGCGGCGAAGAAACAGGATAACATATGTTTTATGTGTAAACTGTAAAGTCAATGAAAAAAGTGTTGTTTGGACTATTCAGGCGAAAAGAAATAGAAGGGGGTTTGAGAATGAGGAGTGTTCCATACTTAAGCTAAAAGACACCTTGATTCACACTCTATTCTTTGTGTTCGAGTCGATGGAGATTCTACTTGCTAGATATTCTTTTGTAGAATTTGTTAATAGCGTTTCTTTTGATTAATGTGTATACCTGTAGTGTACAAAGGATGTATCACCTGCTTTGCTGCAATTGATACATACAATATTTACTTATATAAAAAAAAGAACGAAGGAAGGCATAATGAGATAACATGCAGTTAAGATACCATGTGCCCAAATGCATTTGAAATGAGAGAGCTCTGGCAACTTGAAGCAAGTGACGATTTTTTCTCTCAGCCACCCTATTTTGCCGAGAGGTTAATTACTTTTTTGACCATCATACAAATTTAGGGTAATCGATTTGACCAACGAACTTTCAATATCCAAAAGTGACCAGCGTACTCATGATTTGGGGAAAATGTGATCAATGGTATTAACTAGACATCCAAATTGATAGCATAGCTCTTGACATGGACCATGGGTACGTTAGTAGCTCCTTTATCAATTTAGATGTACAGAGTTACCCACATTGGTTATATTTTGCCCAAATCATGAGTACGTTATCACATTTTGGATATTTAAAGTTTGTTGGTCAAATCGATTACCCCTAATTTGTACGATGGTCAAAAAAGTAATCAACCCTTTTGCTGAGGTGTATCAATACACGAGGATTGGTGCAGCATACCACGAACAACTATGAACTTAGAATAGACATTAAAGAAGTACTCTTGAGCATTATCACTACGAAGTAGTTTAACAGGCACGCTAAATTGAGTTTCAATTTCAGCTCAAAATTCAAAAAAGTTATCAAATCATTCAGAATGATTTTTCATTAAATATGTCCAAGTTACACGAGAATAATCATACACAAAAGTGGCAAAGTACCAATAACCCAACTTAGAAACAATGGGACAAGGGCCTGCACATTAGAATGTACGACATCTAATGGGCCATTCACTCGTTTATAAACTCTAAGAAAATAAGAAATACGATGGTGCTTCGCAAACTTACAGACGTCACACGCAAGATCAGACAAATATTTGACATAGAAGGATGACCTAATCGGCAATGGATCTGGAAAGGAGAAACCGAAGAACTTGAACATGCGGTTGACGACACAACTTCAAAGAAGTAGAGTCCACCAAATTCTTGCTTTCTAACAATAATATTTTTCATCGCACGATCCTTGGAAAAATGAAGCCTCACAATTATGATCACGAGTAACCCGACTAATGGTCACAAGATTAAGGGAAAACCCAAAAATATACAAAACCAAAAACAATTGTAGAGACAATGCAAGACATATAGTACTACACCCCTGAATAGGAGCCACCAAACTATCCACTAGTATGACTCTAGGGTTACCCAACGCACAAGTAAACGGAGAAAAGAGACCTGAATTAATGACCTGAATCGGAGGCACCTGAATTAATGACCCATTGACAGCTAGACGAAGAGACACTTGCAGTAGGTTTACCTGTTTGAACAAAAGTAGCAATAGAGGAAGAAGAGGAGGCTTGAAACTATGTATAACGGGCAAACTCATCATCACACATCATCACCATCTTACCCTCACTTCGCTGAGTGAGTGAGCTGAGGTGGTGCAGGGGTATGCTTAGGATTGGAGACTAAAATGAGCGAAGCAATCTTCAAGTGGTTTCTAGCTTCCATCAACTACGAATCATATGATCCGCTCACCACAATGATAACAAATATGGGCTTCCGAACTCGCTCTACTGCCACCTCGACCGCTACGACCACCAGTGTGACCCCAGTACGACCCCTCAACTAGGGCCACCACCACCTCGACCACCATAGTCAAGGCCTCGTTGTTCCTGTCCCACAAGCACGGGACAAGTGCAGACAATCTCTAGTGGCATGATTACTTGCTTTAGACTTTAGTGAGGCACTAAGAACACGAGAAAAGGCATCCTCAAGAGAGCCAACATCAGTGCGGTGCTAAACTCAGACCGCAAACCAGCAAGAAACCCAAGAATGATTATGTATACATATGTGTCATGTGTAAAAAGGATGAGGAGACGGCTAATCATCTTTTTTACACTGCCCCGTAATGAGGGAGATTTGGAATTATATTTTTATTATGGCAGGAGTCTCTTGGATTATGCCGAGGTCTACCCTTCTTCTACTGCAAGGATGGTCCATATTCAAGCGCACGATGGGTCTTAGAGGATGTGATACCGTTCCTCCGACAATATGGTGGAATATTTGGAAGGAGAGGAATCAAAGGATTTTTTATAGTGTGGAGAAAAGGTTGATAGACTTAAAAAGGAAGTAGAACAAACTATTCGTTTTTGGGGTTTGGAGTCGGAGTCGGATGTTGGATATTATTTTGTTAATATTATGGACAGTGTTTAGGCTATATTCTTTTAGTTTGTATACTCCGTATGTACAAGGACGTGCCACCTATTTTGACGCTTTTGTTTATATAGTCATCTTTACTTATCAAAAATAAATAAAAGTGACTAGTTTCATGGTACCAACATCCGCACTTAGCCGTAGAAGGGAACTCCATTTCGGGCTAATCTCTTGTAATCGGTATTGAGTCACGGTGCGATCTCGCAGATGTTGATGAAACATCACAATAGATAAGTTATAAATGCGGTTCAAAGTACCCTTGCCTCCATATATAATAGCCAAGTACTCTCACATATCCCGAGCATTTGTAGTATGGTAACTCTGCAACCTCTTCATCCATGAAGTTCATAAGCTTCCCATACAAATCGTTATCTCACATTCACTTTGTTTCTTTCTCTCTACACTAGTAAGATGATCTTCTTTCTGTCTCCCTTTCAAACTCATTTCAGTGACACGGCGCCACATTAAATACTTTTTTTATAGGTAAGTGTGACCCCTTGTTGATATGTGGTTGGAACCAAGGACTTCAAGATCTTTGCCGAGTGCCTTTGCCATCTCACACCCCTTGGGGTCTTAAATAATTCTTCCCTGTTAGTCGTTTATCTGTAATCTTCGAACGAACCAACCGATATATCTTCGGAAACCACAACCTTACCATCAGAAGTCCCCAGAAGTAGACATTAGAACACTTGTGAAATTACTTCAACACTAAAAACTAACAAACAATATAACAACCCACTGACGAAGAAACGAAACACCAACTGAACGAACAAACGGAATACCAAATGTTCACCAAACTGAAAAACAAAGCATGAAACTTAGAAGAATACAGGCTGAAGAACTAGTCTATGATGTGCCGGCGAGAAATTTCCGGGATGCGTGCCAGCAACTGTGGCTATTTTCCGGCACCGGCCAGCGGCAAAACTGACACAGAACTGGTCGCCTACTCTGGGCGACTACACGGTGCAAGTTGCGTAGCCCAAATCAGTCCCAACACTTGATTATAAAGTCACGCCTTCATTATCGTCACTGTAACTTTAATTGTGACACACGATGAAGTTACCCATACAATGCTAGGGTTCAATTCAACCTTCCACAAGTTGCACGATGACATCAACCTAAAAACCTTGCTTTGATACCATGTTATCGAGGAGAGAATTAACAACAATTGTGGTGAAGCCGATAACCGTAAGGTCCGTAACATAGGTTTGGAAAACTATGTATGTACAAGTTACATTAAGATCCCTAGAACTATAATGTATACAACATAATTATATACATATAACTATATTCTAATAGGAGCTCAAATGTGAAGCACAATTGAGGATCCATGGATTGACTGTTCGAAGATGATATACACAGCAAAAGAAGGGCTGAAATCTGCTGCCCTAGCAATACTGGACAGATGGCGAATACTTGTGCTTGCATTTTGTCGTTCTAACTGATCAATCTAAGGTTGCCAGTCACTTGCTTGCATTTCTGATATATCCTTAGCCGAGATCTATGCTGATGTTCCATCTTTTTATGTTTTTCTTTTGTGCTGAATGTTACTCCCTCCGTTCCACCCAAAGAGTACACGTTTAAAAAGTCTTATAATTAAGGGATGTAATAATGTTATTGGAGTTGGTCATAATTACAAAAATATGTAAGCATAACCAATATGTTTACAACACAGGCAGATAGTAAAGATGAAAGGTTATGAAAATTATAAGCATAATTTTTGAAAGTGGGCTCTTTAAGTAAAACATCTCAAATTTGAATAGTGGACTCTTTTGCTTTGAATGGATGGAGTATATGATAAGTTGGATCGTTTTGTTCCTGTTTCTGTTATGATAATGGAGCTCATCTTCAATGAGATCTAATGGATTCCTCATCAGCTCTTGCAGTCTGAGAACTAGTTTATTTTATTTGCTTTAATGCCAAATATCTGATGATTATTCGAATGCTAATGCAGTTTAACAAAGCTATAGACCAACATTTCCCCGTTTGTGAGATCTAGTGGATTCCTCATAGCTGTTGCAGTTGAAGTAGTTCTTATTTATTTATTTTTTCTGCGTTAATGCCAAAATCTGATGATTTATTGGGACACTGATGCAGTTTGACAAAGCTATTGAATTTTTTTGCCAGTTGGGACTAATGGCATGGGATGGCATAACTTTGAGTCTTTGATGATATAATAACTTGTTTACTATATTCTGTTGTTCTGGGTTATTATCAAGAAAACATATATAGTGAGATGAAGGCTTATTTGAGTTGACACAGAGACTAAACATGAGAATAGATTCATTCAGTGGGCTTGTGTAGTTGGAAATGGACTTAGTGGGCTGAGTTGAGCCAAATTTGCTAGAGAATGGTCCTTTATGAATTATGTCCCTTGTTTGCTGTGATTACTTGTTTAGTTCTGCACCAAGCGAAAAGAATTGTCATGTATGCTTCGTCCATTTTGTTAGTTAACTATTCACAAAATTGCTCGTGGATAGAGTAACAGTCACATTTTGTCTTAATCAGGTAACCCCAGGATCTCCTGCTGAGCGAGCCGGTTTTGTTCCAGGAGACGTCGTTATTGAATTCGAGGGAAAGCCTGTTGGGAGTATTAAGGAGGTATTTTTAAGTGTTTTATCCACCCCACGTACCCCATCCGTCCCCCTCCCTACATCCCTCTGATGACTATTTTCCTGAATCTTATAACTTATGGTTGGAAATGTTCATATTATTTACGACAGATTATTGAACTTATGGGGGACAAAACAGGGAAACCTTTGAAGGTTGTCGTGAAAAGAGCCAATGATCATTCTGTGACATTGACTGTGATACCAGAGGAGGCAAATCCACAAATGTAGATGGTAGTGCTCTTTTTTATTTTATGTTCTTACATAACTCAAAAGTCAAAACTCTCTGACATGAAATATATATATTCTTTGCTTCCTTTCAATTATTGGATTGCCTTTTCTGAGGATTATTGCCTTACTGGTGGTTTTACAAGTTGAATGTGATTGAGACCCTCCAGGCTCCAGTGCAACCGTTCTGCAAAGCATTTATGGGTTACTTGTTCAAAAGTTCATATTCAAATTCACACTGCTTGATTCAGAGAAATTGCATTTAGATGAAGAAGATGGTTGATACTCCCTAGTCCCTTGGGTACATTATCTTTTCTGGCTGGTTGCTTCCGTAATTGTTTCTGGTCTTACCCAGAAACATGTATAGGATCTCCATAAAGCTGGAGTTGTATCTTTTCTAGTTTTAGCACAATCTATCTTTTCTTAAAAAGTTCTCTTTACCCGAGGGAGTATATATATATATATATTATCAATTGAGTTTTCATAATAAAAATCGGCTTTTTTAGTCGCCAACTAGATCTACAGTTTCATAACACAGCTCTTCCTTGTAGAGTTTCTTTTGGAGGTCACTTAATGGGTGTATAAAGAATATCTCCAATGGTTTTAAAAAAATTGTTCTAACACTTGGATTTTGTTCCTAGCTAATGGGGATGTTCCTGATGAATTTGTTCCTAAAGAGACAAGGTGGAGAGTGAGATGCACAAACACCTTCTAATTGGTACCAGTAGTATATAACATAAAGTCGTTGGTTTAGTGTCTGCCTGAAGCTATATGCCATCACATTCTTCAACCTAAGTCTACAGTGCGAAAATGTCAATCTATCTGCTCTGAGCTCTGAGCTCTGAGCTCTGAGGTAATAATCAGCTTATTTGTAGGTTTTAATGGCTCTGACTGTTGGAAAGAGCATATCTTTGGAACTATAAAGACAAGGATGGTAATTGTTGTGCAGCACAAGCAGAATTACCAAGAGAGAGTCGATATATTATTACTCACATTTTGTAGTTACAACTTGGGCAAATCTCAACAATGGTCCCTTGACTATAGGTCTGTCACAATAATAGTCTCTTAATAATTTTTTTGTCAAAATTGGGTCCTATCAGTATTAAATTATTCCTGTGGCAGTCCTTTTAATGGATGCCATTTAGAGAAATACTGTTAAGTTGTGTATGTGCATTTACTAAAGGTTAAAATTAAATATTTTCAAACATAATTTATATCAAAATTTACAATCAAATCCCTAAAGTTTTAAAAATTACCCTAAGGCCTTCTTCTCCAATTTTTTTTTTTTGGGAAACCCAATAGAGAGAGTACCCCAAATTTAACAATGGCATCCAGAATCCAACCACTGTTAGGTGGTTGAAAGATAATACAAACCTAGCCAAGACAAGATTTACCACAACCATTGAACCTTTATCGTTGTCATCCCCGCCACTAATGTCACCGTTAAATTTCAACCCTTGATTTGAACAGGCGAAAACCACCCTCCTCTTCTTCGACTTATTCTCCTGCCAATTCAATCTCTCAAACACAATACCACCACCGATACCCATGCTGCTCAATGCCTGTAATGACAAATTTCTCCCAGAAACCACCAATTTGTACCCACCATTTTGATAGGAAGAGAAATAGAATTTAGTCTTGAAAAACTAAATGGGTGTAGCAATTTAGATCAATGGTCCAATATGTCTTTGGACGGTCACTAAAAAATAAAAATTGGTGAGTAAAAACAAAAATCTGTTGGGTTTCCCAAAAAAAAAAATAGGGAAGAAGGCCTTAGGGTCATTTTTCAAACTTTAGGGATTTGATTATAAATTTTGATATAAGTTAGGTTTAAAAAAAATTCATTTCAACCCCTTACTAAATGTACATGGGAAACTTAATGGCATTTCCCAAACGTCATCTATAAAAAAACTACCATTATAAAAATTTAATACTCATAGAACCCAAATTTAACAAAAAATAGTTAAAGAACTATTAATGTGACGGACCTATAGTCGAGGGACCTACAGAATAAATGAAAATTCATGTTGCTAAATCCAATCACAGCGCACCCTCATCATGTCCGTCGTTGTAACTATTCATCAGGAACATTGTGAATACAATATGAACGTAGTGCTAACTGAAATTTTGAAAAAGAAATCGTTTTTCTTTTTGAAGATTGAAGCACAAATTGTTCATACTTTAAAGCTCAAAAGAAGAATAAATTTTCTACAAGGAAATTATATATCAGAGTTGTGTCAAAATTTAATCATCGACGAAACTGTGGAAAACAAGTTGGAACTCAGCATCTACTTTCCTATTCGCAAATTTCAAAGACGCACTTTGAAAACAAGGTCAAAGGTCAAATGTCTAATGGTCAATACAATACAATACACCTTGACTTGACAGGGCTGAGGGCTGAGGGCTGAGGGCTGAGGGCTCCAACAAATACAATCCACTACTCCTGTAAAAAATTGTCATACTGCCAAGGATCTTGTCTTTACAATAATAGCCTAGGAATCTCTCCGAACTTTCTTGTTTAGCCTGTCTTGCTGACGGTACCTCTCACGTTGCTCTTCTCGCCGGCGTTTCTTTGTGAGCTGCTCTTCCTTGGCTTTCTCTACTTCATGCTTTTTCCTCCTCTCCACTTCCTTGAGCTTTTTCTTCTTCATCTGCAAATTTGGGTGAAAAGCTTCAACTTAGTCTATTGAAAATATTTGCATTTTTGTTTACAGTATCGAGATAGAAAGAAGCTCGTCAAAAGGTTCAAACTGCATTGGTAGTACAAAAGCAAAACAAGAAGATGAACATATCAATGGATGATAATCCTTCCATTCAGTTCACTACAAACAAAATATGCAGGACCTAACATGATCAAGGTTTGGAGTAACTGGTATCAGGGAATCAAGCTGTGCTAGCAATATGTATATTTATATAAAATAGCAACTTTAACAGCTATAATATCTGTTACTTCAATTCAAAAGGGCAAAAGGGCATACCTTTTCGCTTCTTATAAGCTGCAAGTGTTGAACAAGTGCATGCACTTTTCGCTCATGTGGTTCCATGACGACAGCCCTTCGGTTTTCAAGAAGTGGCTGCCTCCGATGTGGAATATTTTTAGGTTTTGAGGCAAATGGAAGAGCTGCCTGTAATGACTTGGGAATAACCAGCGGATTGAACTTCCTCAGCTTCCTCTCAATTGGCTGTTGATTCATAACAAGCACGAAAAATGATCAAAAGTGGGAATCGAATAATAATAACTTTTGCCAATATCTTGCCACAAAATGGAAATTACCTTGTATAACGAATCCTTGTTAACAGGAACCGGAACATTGTGTTCTCTCCTTAATTCAGCTACTGTTTTCATACCATGCCACGTCTCCTTACGAGGTTGCAAGGCTGTTGTCAAGGGGTTGTAAAAGTGAGGAACTTCAACTTGCGTCCATGCACGCAGGAAAACAATATCACTCATCAGTATTCTGTCCTCGAAGGTGCACCTAGCAATCCCTTCTTTAAGAACTCCATCCTTCATTTTGGATCGGTTACCAAGCATTACTTTTGCAGCCTGTCAGATAATTGTTTTTTTTATTATAGAGATAAGTTCACACAAAAGAATAATCATGTTATGAATAACATGTAATCAATTATGAGAAAATAAACATGGCTATTTCAAAGATTAGTAGGTAACATACCTTCTTCACCTGTCCACGGATTCCACTAACAGTACGTACACCTGCACCTTCAAACTTGGCAATTTCAAGATCTGAAGTGAACATGTCCTTAATAAGTGCCGTTTTCTTAAAGATCTTGCAGGGGTGGCCAACTAGCTTTATCTTCTTCACTATACGTGCTGCATGGTTGAACTCCAATACAACAGCAGTGGCTGTGATCCGAAATGCTGCCTAAACAATTATAACTGCTCAGCACATGTAAACAAACTACGCCACCCAATCACACACGCCCCAAAAGGATAAGTAAAAAGGAAAAGGAGCAATGGTGAAAAGAAGAAAATAAAATAACGAAAACATAAAATAAGTTTCTGTAAAAAACAAAAAATCTAACATACACAGAGAGAGAGAAACGGATTGATAGATAAGTTCATCTTCCTAAGCTTGAGATGCATAGCAAGAAATACGGAGAAACCAATGTAATATCATGGCTTTGAAAGTGAAAATGAGTAGGGAAACTCAAACACTACATAAACTAAACAAAGAGAAAAGTAATACACATACTGATTGAGAGAATATAGTACAATGAGTTTTGAAATGCAGTTGATCATTGTAAAATGATTGAAGATATCAGAATCCAAATACTTCTTGGTAAGTAAAGATAAATATATCAACAAAGCGCCAAGTATCAGAATCCAAATACTTGAGCAGTAAATAATTGTAGAATGATTGAAGATATCAGAATCCAAATACTTAAGCGGCCAGTCACAACCCCAAAAAGAAGCCTTTAACACCATTCTACGTAGTAGATTCATAATTTTATGTATTGTCAAATAAAACACCCGTCTGTACCAAAAAAAAACACCTGTCATGGATGAAAGGTAAGCAGGATCATCTGATCATTTTGGCCCAAGTCATTAATATAATTGCCTTACTCCTTGCTTTACTACACTCGATACACATGGGACTGCAACAAAATCTGGGAATCTAGGACCATGCTAATTTACATTTATTTTGCATATTATATTTCATAGGATAATAGACATGATTACACGAGTAAAACTTAACTCAATTCAGCCTTAGTCCCAATCACTTGGCCAGCCACACAAATCCTTTTTCGCCATTCAATTCGGTCCAAAGCAAAGTCATCACACACATAACATGACCCAAGCGAACTTACATAAAATTATTAGAGGAATACCCTCTTTCCCCAAACATAAAAAATATGTCAATTGGGGGTTCATGGATCTTTATTATGAATATGCAAGTTTACTCGTGCTGAAGCCAGACTACCGCTGGCCAGGAGTCATTGAAGGTAAGAGAGATAAGTGTATCAATGAGGGGGTAATTGCAAGATGTTTTCCCAGGTGGCTAAGTGGTTAAGCTGATTACTTAGACCAAACATAGCAATTCTTAACTTTATTTTATTCACCTTTCTTAATAGTGTCATCATAAACATAAAATATTCAAGATTGTGTTCCCACTCCCTACCCCCCCCCCCCAAAAAAAGTTCCTAGCTTTCCCCCCACTTCCACATAACGGTTTCCGTGCGAGCAAGATAACCAGGAACTTTCCCCCATTTGCAATGTAACTTCGACCTTTCCCCAACTTGGGTAATTTGAACTTTCTTCCTATGCAGCCCAACTGAAGAATGAGGGATCCCCAAGTGAGGAATCAATAAGATAGAAAGTGGGAGAGCTACCAGTGCGCATGGGTTATAACATCAAGTGGAGAAGAGTATCTTATCAAAAATAATCATGAAGTGCAGACGGTTGCCCACTAGTACTGGCACAGTGGCACCAAAGCTAGCGTACTAGGTAAGGACGTAAGGTCAACAGTATTCAAAGCGCTTATCCCAAGTCAGTGAGAGTGTTCTCAAGAGGGGATTCTCCCTAGCACATGGATTTCAGCATGATTACATAAATGGGACCAGTTTCATTACAGTAAGGTCCACTCGACATGAAAAAAGCATTAATGGAACTTTCAAGAATTAATCAAAATTAACAAATTGAAATAATCTAATCTCATAATTAATCTAGTTTACCCACTTATTTTATGTCTATTTTTGTGCACCCGTGGCGAAGAGATTAGAGAAGCTGTAAAGGAACTTTTTGTTGGAAGGCCGCATGGAGGAGCGACGATATCATTTAGTCGACTATGACACTGTATGCTCCAGCTCGAGAGAAGGAAGTTTAGGGACTAAGAATCTCAGAGCCTTTAACAGTGCTTTGATGGGCACTTCGATGGGCAACTAGTTGTGGAGATTTCTAGTCGACAAAGAGGATATGTGGAGAAAAGTGGTGGTGGGAAAATATGAGGGCAATCATCGGAGGTTCCCTAATGAGGTCTCCATTCTTCACGGGATAGGCATGTGGAAAGGGATTAGGAAAGGTAGGGACTCGTGTGTGGTGAAACAGAATTGTGGGGAGTCTTCCCCAACTTAGTTAATATTGCTGCCAATAAGGAAGAGCTGGTTAGCTTATCTTACACTTCACACAAGACATAGTCTCTTGGAGTCCTTTTAGAAGATCCCCTCAAGATTGAAGTCCCTTGGAGTTCTTTTACAAGGCCATTGGACAACTTTTTGAAAAGTTATATGCCGCATGGAAACATACGGGACTAATTTCTATCGAATTTTCAATGAAATTGCCCTTTTTGGCATTCACGTGTAGAATTAGAAACTCCTTCCCTTGGAAAGTTGTGTGGAAATTGAACACCCCTAGTAGAGTGGCTTTTATTGTTTAGGATGCGATGAACAAATCTATCCTCACCGGGGACAATTTGCGGGCAAGGAAGAAGATTCACGTTAATTGGTGTTTTATGAGTAAGGGCGATGGGGAAAGTGTCATGGAACTTTTTACTGAATTTATTTGATCTTTCTTGGGTTATGCCAATCCATCTGAGCTCTTCCTTGATTGGTCTGTGTATAAGCTATTAAGCATAGGAGGAGGAATGTTTTTAGGGATACTCCCCTTTCGCAATTTGCTGAATTATTTGGAAGGAAAGGAATCGAAGTATCTTTGAGAATGAGGAGATTGACATTGCTAGATTAAAGGAGGTTGTCCTTGCACACAGGTGACTTCAACTACATTGAATTCTTTTGTACAGATTGTGGATAGTTTTTAATGTTTTTTAGCCTTTTTGCTGACTCCCTGTATGCAAAGGACACGTCACAAGTTTTGGCGCTCTGTTTATATAAGATTCATTACTTATCAAAATATAAAAATTAATGATATGTAAATGATAACTTTTCCCCTTCATATTTTATGCCTTCTTAGTCGGATTGCTTCTGATTCTGCAAAAGTGATACTTGAAATTTGATTCAAACAAAATTATTTTCAACAATTAGTTTGGCATTTGGGAACTAGATCTCAAAAGTGTGTTATTATTAAAAGCAATTTCATATGTTTCGTTGCCACATGCTCAAATGTGAATCATAAGATATAATGTCAAAGATACTCTTGTTCATATCGCATCTAAGCAAAATGTATGAAAATTCAAAATGGCTTGAATGGCAATTGACTGCATATCCTGATTTTTTTTCTACCCCAACCTTTTAACTAAACTGAGTTCTTAAGATAAAAAAGTTGTTGATTGGGAAGGGAAATGAATTGATCAGTTTCCTTAAATAATCATTATGAATTAAAGTAAAATGAAGAAAGAACTAACCTGGTTGTTTGATAAGTTCTGAACAGCAACAACCCCTGTGTTTGGAGGTGCTAGAGGGCCCCAAAACATGGCAAGACAGTGCATGTGCTCAGGAGTATACTTGAGCATACGATGCCGCCCATTGGGGTCCTCGATGGCATAAACAGGTGTAGTTTGGTACCGTCTCCATCCAATGGAAACAATTATGGGGTCTCTAGTCTTCAGTACCTTTCTGTGCCACCTATGACGCTTTAACCGGGCCTAAAGAAATAGAAACATTGTGATAAGGATAGGAAATCAAGTTAAGAAGACAAAAACTACTCCGTAAAGTAAAAACACCAAAAGTACAAAATCAGAACTTTTGTTCTAGTAGAGCAGCATGATAAGTAGATTGCAGAACTTCGAATTGATATGAATGAAATATGACTTCAATTTAGTGTGCACTGATGCGAACCACTCATAGGGTTAAAATGCTTGTCTTTAATGTAATAGGACTGATTTCATGATATTGATTCAGTTCACGGAAAAATAATCTTCATTCATCTATCATGTGTTGATGGTACATGGTAAGATAAGTTAATAGGAAATTGGTCAGCAATACTCAACATTAGAACAAGTTAGCATCATCATTTGAGAAAAATCAACAGCCCCTGTTTAATGAGAACTGTTGATATTACTTTTGACACCTAAACTTGAGATACAGTTAGTTGCATATTACAATTGTGCAATGCACTTTTCTGACGTCTAACAAGAAAGGGTCATTAATCATATAGAGTTATTCAATTAATCCAACTTCATCCATGAATTTATAAAAGTTGGACAAGAGTTGTTTGGTATTTCGGACAACAGGTTTGACCAGAATATGTAAGTGCATCTATTTGTTGACCAACGTAAACCCAGCTACCACTAAAATACAGTAAGAACAGTAAGATCAGAAAATACTGTCTTTCATATACAAAATAAATGTTGTCAGAGAAGAATGCACAATCAACACAAAAAGACGTCCACCAAATAAACAACACTAAAATAAATAAACCAAAAGAACAAAAAAAAGTGGAAAAGATTGCGTCATCAATGAATCAGCAATCTCAGGTCCCTACTCAAATCAGTAATTGGCATCCATCTAGAAGCAAATCAGAGGCCCACAAAGAGGAAAGAAAACAAAAATAAAAACTCCCAAAAAAGGAAAGGGAGGGCCTTGTGTCTAAAAATCCCAAGAGTTCCTTCTGTCCACAAGCACCAAAGAATCCCGAAGAGACCCACTGCCAAAGCATTTGCCATCTTTGCCTCCCCCAAATCCTCCATGAGAGGTAAGAAGAAGCCCTTCAATAGATGGAATACATTCTCACTGCACTCCCAAACTATCAATCCGCGGACACCATTGCCTTCAAGCCACAGGACAATGCACAAAATATTTGTTCGTTGGACCCTCTAACTGCAGGACATAACACGTGCCTGGTGGATAGTCTTTCATACATCAGGCCTCTGTCTAGACAGCCTATTACATACAAGAAACCTTGCAAAAGCCTTCAGTTTGAAGAACCTCGGTTCCAAAGGAAGAAGGGATGGGAGGCAAAAACAATATGAAACAATATGAAGTCTTCCTGAAAACACCTAGCCATGAATTTACCACTAGCATCAGATATAGTCAAATTCTCCAACAAGGAGATCCAGAGAAGTTGTAACAAAGAATACATTAAGCAAACCTATGAAATATTATGATTCTCTATTACTGAGTTTCCTATGAAGAGTATGCTCCAACACATCCTTTACAAGGAAAGCATAAAGAAACTAGAGCTAGGTAGTGGATACATCCTGAGGAGAGGATAACCCGAATAATCTCGGGAAAGGAAATAACCAAGGAAGCTACCCCTACCATACCCAATGATCTCCGCACAAGTGCGTACGAGACCCATTCCCAAACAACAAAGTGAACATGAGGTTACAAAAGATGGAAGATGGATGAATTTAGGGCTTGCTAAGGTAACATAGGATTCTGTTTCAGTATCCCAGCCATTTCATTGAATACCAAACTTGCTCATGATGACCCTATGATAGAAAGAGGCTCTAAAGGGAAATGCGAAAGCCATTTAAGTATTTAACCACCAAATATATGTATTTTGCAAATCAGATTTCCAATACCAAGACCACCCTCATCCTTGGGCCTGTACGGCTGTACCCCACATATATGTCCCATGCAACCAAGTGATGTAGATCAAGACACGCGCCTTTGATATGACAATACAACTATTCAAAGATCTATTTAAATATTATCTAGGCCAAGCACCTTGTTATTGCCTAGAATCTTTCGACAGCTGAAATGGCTAGAACTAAGGAGAGAAGTAGACAAAAAAAGGAAAGAAGAAGTCTTGTCACACTTAAATGACGAGGGAAAAGAGGACTAATAATTACAGACAGAAAGAAAAACCACAGAACAGTTTTCGAGTTTCTACTAACCTGCATGAATCCAACATTTTCCTCCCCTAGGCCAATTCCTCCAACAAGAATAGGATGGCAGGGGTCAAAATGTTCAACCATCTCACATGGAACATCATGAATCTCCAATCTAAGGTATGTTCCTGTTCTGTAACCCTCTATCTCCAACCGTGTGGCCTCATCCAGATCATTGAGTTCAGCTATATTAATTTGCCTCTGAAGTTCAATCTCCTCCTTCAACTGTAGAGACCAACCAAGAATTACTTCAATTCTCTTCAAACTGCAAACAGTATCTACAATGACAATAGAAAGCTTACCTTGTCAAAGAAACCACTTTCATTAGCTTGTCTAGCCTCCTTGGCTCCATGTCTTCTATCTTTGTCCTCATCAGGTGATTCAGACCCATCAAATGTATATTGGAGTTAAGATCACATAACCAATTTGAATTTGAAATGCTAAAAAATATGAGAATAAATAGAACAAAAAAATCTCAAGCAAGTGATAATAGCATCCCAAGGATATTGAGCATCAAACTTTGCACGAAGAGCAAGCTTTTTAAGCTTCCTCTCCGCCATTACTGCATCATCTTTGTCCACAGCACCATCATCACCATCCATCTGATGACTCTCAAACTTCTCCCCTGTTTCCAAATCTTCAAATTCGCCAAATACATCGTCATCATCACTCTGACCTTCAGAGGCTTCACCACGGTGCGCAGCCTTTGACCAGTCTCCAGTGACAAAACGATCACGAATGCTTTCACTTGTTTCTTCATTTTTCCAGTCTTTTTGACCAGCATAGTTTATGAATTTGGAACTATCCTGAGTATTAACTTTATCACCATCTAGCATATCCCTCGATTTCTGAGAAATAATCAACAATGAAGGAGTAAGTATAATAAAATCCAGTAATCAGAAAACACATACCAGTTATCTAGTTGACTAGCATAGGCACCTTGACTAGACATACGCAACATTTAATAATAGCATCTAAAGGACAAACCTTGCTTCCTTCACCTTTTGGCTTAAAAAATTCACCATCATCACTTTCATCTTCATCACTGCCTTCATCAAGAGAAGCTGTTGGCTTTCCAAGAGAACTCCCATAAACAAGTTGCATAAGATTAGTGTTTTGTCTCAAAGCAGTCCTATCAACCAAGGACTCCTTCCATTTTGAAGCATTCCCCATCTCGTCTGTTGTGAGCAAAGCATTACAAGAACAAAAGAATTTCAAAAATCACAGCAATCAGACATTTTCTTTCTAAATAAAGTTTTGCATGCAACTCATTCAACCCAACCCCTGCCCGTATCACATAATACTATTCCATTTTGGTGCTCAAATATAAGTGCAACTGAAAATACCAAAGGGAAATACCCAAAACCATGTACCTTCTAGATCATGATCCTCTTCATCATCCTCAGAGAACTCTGAACCAGAAGATGATTTGTGATCCACATCATCGTCTTCTGATTCTCCCTCTTCATCTGAATCCTGTAATTTGCAACAAACTATGAGAATAGAACTTCTTACTGGATGCCATACTCAAAGCTTTATTGTTTAGAATGTGAATACTTAGTCAAAGTTGACCTAGTACAAAAGAAAAGAGGCACCATAATTGAAATCTAAACATTTGGCCAATTGCCACGACGTGAAGCCAGTATGACTAGTGTGATAATTGTAGATAACTAGCATCCAACTATGACTTGATGAAGGAGAGTCCAGCCTTGACATAGTATTCCAGTCTAGAACTTTAAATGACGTTCAGTAACCAGTTTAAAATATTACCGATAACATCTATTTTTATTTTTTTTGATTAGTAAACCGATAACATCTATTTACTTTGAATATTTATTTTTTGCCTATCTACCCATATCTGATCCTTATGACAAGGGTACAGGTGTGGCAATTTTACGCTACATTTAGTGTCACAGATTGAATTTTGGCAGGAATACCCAGATCCACACCCAAATCTCCTTGTACACTAACATAGGATAACACATTAGATATGTTAATTTGGCTCCTTGTCTTCAAATAGATCCGTCATCCATTATTCAAAAAACTTTTTTCCCATTTGGCCGGTGATTCCTCACTTAAGGCCGTTCACTTGTGAACAGAAGTGAGAAGACACTTGGATCTTAACACTTAGTACATCTTATTTTACCCAACAGAACGAATTTTGTTGTCTTACACCCCTTAACGTCACTAGCTCACATATAGTCTTCTTCCCAATCTTTTGTATCTAACTAGTTTTACACCCGTGCGCTAAACGCACGGCCATACAATTTTTTCAATTAACCTATACTTGAGTGAAACAAAGAAGAAAAACAAAATTTCAAAAATAAATAAAAAATAATGTTGGAGGCAACTACTTTCTATAAAAAAAATCTAATTTGTTTTGATTTAAAAATTAGAGACTTGTATATTTAAGATCTGAGAAAATAAAGTCAAGGTTTAATAGTATGCTGTGTGTTTCAAGGAGTTTTGACTATTTAATGTTATAAGAGACGTAATTGTAAATGATAAATTTTGTTGTAAAAAAATGATGAATGTTTCGAGAACTATTCAGATCTAATGAAATCACATAAAAACATTGTGTTTAATTTTTTCGTATAAAAAACATTTTTGACATTTAGATCTACTGTGAATTTGTTAATATTTTTTATACATTGATTTTTGTTATTTATTTTTAGATAAATTTCCGAACTGTTTTAATCATTTAGAATTCTCGAAAGATAATTTATTCTGGTGATTTTCATTCCATCCTACTTTGAATTTGACAATGGTTTTTTTACATCTCAAATTTTGGGTATTTCTCGATTTAGTTGATTTTTAGTATAATATTTCAATATTTAAGGGGTTCATGTTGTGAAGAATCAATGTTTAGTTGAGGAAGGAGATTGTGAAATAAATGTCGAACAATATTTGATGGGTTCATCTTTCTTGCATGTAGTTGATCATATAAAAAGAAGGATACGGTGATTGTGAATTAATCCATTTTCATTAATCATCATTTACAATGTGTTGATTCATTTCCGTTTGACACAACCAAGAATTGGAAAATTGTGCAAATTGGGATAATTAATGATGGAAGCTCCAAGGAATTTTTGAATTATTTAATTAAAGAATTCATTAATTGTTTCTTGTTAATAGGGGTTTCTATTTTGGGAAACAAAGTTTTGATGGGATTTTTCTATATATAGACTGCCCTACTTTTATATATATATATATATATATATAGATATATAGATATATAGATTTAGTACAAAAATCTGCACAAGCCTTGGAGCTCGCCTGCCATAGTTCTTTATTCACTCTTTCTTGGCACTATAGTTCAATATCCAATTTTCATAACTATACTAACTTTGTATACATTCTTTTCACGGTCCTTTTTGTATGCATTTCCTTGTCAAAAACCAGAGATCAAATAAAAGCCCTCACCTTGAACAAAACTTGAACTTTGTTTCGAAATATATAAATAGTGGGGAACAACAGAGCGTTCAACAATCTGGAGAGTAATGTGGAGGGATTAAAGACGCAGATTCTTCAGACCCTGTTCTTTTGGGGAGCTGATTCAGTGATGGAGGGTTCTAATCCTTTTATGGAGTTTGTGGATAATATTTCCTCTTGTTAGGATTAGTCTTTCTTAGTATACCTCCTCTATACAGAGAACGCGCCACCCTTTTTGACGCATGTTTATACATACTATTGTTACTTATCAAAAAATATATATAAATAGTGGGGAACAGGCAATAGGTTAGAAGAACGAATCAAGTGATACAGGAAGAAACCATACAGACCCCAGCCTCCGACACCCAAGAAAAAGACGGACGAGAAGTCAATCGAAAGCGGCAATAGAAAAGGAAAAGGAGAACCTGCATGTTTGTGTTCATGCTGTTCTTTCAGATTATATTTAGCAACACGATCCTCTGTTATGAGGTTACACTCCCTCCTACTGTCCTACAATTACCTTACAATCTTAACAAATTATACATACTATTGTTACTTATCAAAAAATATACTCCCTCTGTCCCTAAATTATCGTCCTCCTTTCCTTTTTCGCCCGTCCCAAAATAATTGTCCAGTTTGAAACTTACCTTTTTAGAACATCACTTTTACCACTTTACCCTTACTTTTTCACCCTACTTTAATTATGGGCCATGTACACATGGGCTTTAAAGGAAACTACACATTAAACCAATATAAATAATCAAGCCAATTGTTTTTTCTTAATCCGTGCGTTGGGTCAACTAGGACAATAATTTAGGGACGGAGGGAGTATATAAATAGCAGGGAACAGGCAATAGGTTAGAAGAACGAATCAAGTGAGACAGGAAGAAACTATAAGAATACAGACCAACAACCAAGAAAAAGAAGGAGGAGAAGTCAATTGAAAGCGGCAATAGAAAAGGAAAAAGAGAACCTGCATGTTTGTGTTCATGCTGGTCTTTAAGATTATATTTAGCAACACAATCATCTGTTATGAGGTTACACTCCCTCCTACAATTACCTTACAATTCTAAACAATTATTCACGTAAGATTACCAGTGTTTGGTCCATTTTTAAGCTATTCAATATTCAATGCTCTTCTAATCATTTAAACTATATACTTGCTGTCACTATATTGTAAGCTACTGCAAAATCTAAGATAAACTTTTGTTCCTATCTCTGTATCCAATTCATGCATGCCCTGTTTCATACGCACCACCATCCAAACCTCCTGACATGTACCCAATGAACTCATACACCAATATCATCCCAAATGAACTTTTGTTGCTGCTTTTGATCCTACTTGAGATGCATAAGTGGTACTTGCATTACTTTTATCTTTCGCCATGACGTATGTAAACCTAAACGTCAATCTCCTTTTCTAGTTTCTATTCTAATTTATTTTGCAAGTTAGTCTTGTACCATGTGAATGACATATCTATGTGGGTCTATTTCTATTATAGTAAAACTTAGAAACTATAATCTCTGTTTCTGCATCCCTCTCCCACCACATGTTTGTTTCTTGTGAACATGCTATACTATTTTATTTTTTTCTTGAGTAATTGTGTCTAGCTATTTCATTCTTTTTCCTTGTCCTCTAAGTTGATAATCTACTTGTAGTTCCTATGTTCCATTCTTCTAGTCAAAGTTATCCCTGGAAGAGGACGCTAATCTAAGCCTAGTAACCTAGACTACCTACTTAAACCACCCACAATCACTTTCACCACAATAGTTAAAGATCTTCACCTAGAAGTCTAGAAGGGGAGAAGAGACATGTGGATTAGTACAATTATTGGCATAAATTCAAGGCAGCCACCAACACCCTGAGAAGGTGCAATGAACATCCTCGGAGTAGCGATGCCCCTTGCTTTCCTACAACCTCTCCAAGGCAGGTGCGAATCACGTAGGGGCGAAGTTATAGCCTTAATGTATATAATTAGGATTCAGATCCCTAACGATCTGACATAGTTGAATCCATTGGGCTACCTAAGGCAGCCATATCTCATTTATCCAGACCTGTTACTGGATTTTTTTTAAGGTATCTGATGCTTAAGCTCAACGTGTGTAGAGTAATGAAGAAAATTGCAACAACAAAAAGAAAAAAATTGAAATTACTGCCCTATTTTTCCCACCCAGTAGCAGGCTTCCACCAATAAGAACAGGGAAAACTCAAAAAGAAACTATCAAGAATAATGCCAGGCCGTTAACAATCCCATTATTTTTAATTGTAAAAGCATTACCTCTTGCGCATCAAGCTGATTTCCAAAGACTACTCTTCTCCTCATCCTTCTATCATGGAGCTCGATTTGTTCCTTTAAATTATTTTCTGAAAGGGTCGGTTGCTCCATAACATTTTTTTCATCAGAACTGCTGTCAATTGCTCTTGTTTTAACTTCATCTGAAAGGTCCAAATCATCCAGATCCTCGGTATCACTTTCCTCATCAGAACTATCAGTCAATAGTTTCTCCGCAGACTGTTGCTCCATAGGCTCAACAATGTTACCCCTCGTGACATATCCTTTATCATTGTTTGCATCACTTGGAACTTCTACTGAAACATTGGCCTTTTTGCTGAAAAGGTTAATGAAGCTTTTCTCTAACTTCTCATCAATAGAATATTTTGTATTCTGTAGTGATTTCACCAGGACCTCACCAACATCGCGGTCTTTTCCTGTAAACAAGGTAAGTCCAATTAATACCATAAGAGAATTCATAGTTGAGTAATGCTAGGGATCCCACTTCTATCCAATTTTTCATCCCAATCTCTACGGCAATGCATGTGGTTAGTTAGATATCACATCACTTAATTGTTGAGCCAATTACTAACCAATCAAATGCCTTCCACATTGAATAAATAAATAAATATATATATATATATATATTTATATTTGTCAAAATATAGACCATATTAGTAAATATTTACAACCAATCAAAGAATAATAAACCTTTTTGAGCCTCTCCCTTGTTTTCATCATCCAGGTTAGAAAACTGCACAAAGTGGTCATTTATGTTTATGTATACAGCATCCTTATCATACAAGAGATCCCCCAATCCAGACATTGGCGCATAAAATAGCTTCTCCTTGTCACGCAGTCCCTTTTTTTTTGCCGCTGATGGTAAGGGGCAAGGATCAGCTAAGTCAGTAATGCCAGTTAAACTATAGTCACCCACTCCAGCAATATGAACCTGATAACAAACTTCAATTAGTTCAGATGGTAGATGGGGATGGAGCAGGACAACAAACTACAACTTGAAAGACGCTCATGTAATGGAAAGTACACATGAAGAGGGAAACATAGCAGGTATACATAAATTAAATAAAATAATTACATTCTTATGACACAAGTATCATAGGAATGACCGAATGACATGAAATCAATAACTATAATCAGTAAGTGTCCATTATATTAGAGACAAGATATTACTGCCTGTATATACAGTAGATGGATGCATAACCTTAAGCGTCCACCCAAACACCCTATGGATACAAGTGACGATGCCCCAAGCAAGTAATTCATTAACATCAGGGCATACACTTGTCTGGCGCAGCTGCTTGAGACAAAATAGATGTCTAACTCACCTGTGAGCTGTCCGCAAGTGAGACTAGACCTCACAAAAGTAAGTCAGATATGTGAGCTGAACATGTTAAGAGATTTGATCAACTGGGCCTCACAAGGCCCATATGTGATACCATATTAGAACAAGCGACCTCGAGAAAACATCACTCACCAATAGTTAAATAGAAAAAGAATAATAACAACGGGTTAGAACTACATGCCTTAGCTCCTCTTTTCAAGTTACAGCCACGTAAATAACCATACAACGTGACATTTCTATCACACTTCTTATTCATATGCACCCTCTCTGGTGGCGTGACATCTTCAATACGATCTACCAGAATGTAAGGATGAGAAGCTCGCCAAGAAAGCGGATGAAACTTCATAACTGAAATGAACCTCGCAAGATTGTGAACCTCTCTTTTGGCATACCTGTTTGAATATTCAACAAATATAAACATCTCAGTAAAAAAATCATTGTTCTCATCCAAATTTATCAATGAATATATTAAAAAACAGATGAAAACGGAAAGCTACTTACTTTCCATGAACCAGGCCAGATAAATAAAATAATTTAGCCCCATCATAGATTTCCGTCCAAAATCGATGCTTGAGTCGCTGCTTTGTCTTCTTGAGTTTCTTTACATCCTTGAACTTATCAAGATGTGTAAGGACGCCCATAACCTTGGGGAATCCATGGACTTGCAAAATATTAAGGAACTCAAAAGTTTCCTGCAAGGGAAGCTCATATTACATTCATAACTAATTAACTACAAACATCTCAACTTAAACCATCATACAATTGTTATTTTATGGACAAGAAATTCACCTCACCAAAAAAGTGAGAAAGAAAAGAAAAAGTGAACAGCCAGAAGAAAAAACAATAAAGTCATCAAATAATGAGAAAACAGATGGTATCCAGTCTTGCACTAAATCCGGTATAGCAGTGCCAGGGAATGTCCCACATCCTTTATCCCAAAGAGATGCTACAAAAACAAACCGCTCCCAAAGCCAACTTAAGGGAAGACTTCGCAATTGAAAAATCTATCTTTCCGTTCCTTCCAAACAAAAAAGATGAAAATACCCACATTTCCAAAGCAACTCCAGTTATTCACTTCTTCTGAATCCCCTGTAATTGCCGAAGACGCAACCTCCTACTAAAGGCAAACCCAACTCCCAATGAAAACAGAATATAATAATTCACATACTCTTTCAATCGAGGAAAGTAAGATTTGTGATTCGTTCTCCTCCAGCACACACATCTGGACTAAATGCTGTATGTAGCTTCCTGTGTTGCATATTAAGTTTCCCCTAGGTCAAAGTCCAAAAGCAACAACTCCAGAAGGGATCCTATACCTCCAAATGAAACTATGTATTGGATGTGCAAAGATTTATGAGAATGACACAACCTAGCATTTCTGATCTCACTATAATAGCAAAAAATTGTTGAAAGGCTCCAAGCATAACGACCATTCAGAGACCTCAAAGAGCAAGAGCCTAAGAAAGTAGTAAGGGGAGGTAATTCCTAGTATTCACGATCATTGGGATATCTAGAAGAAAAAAATGAAAGTTCCAAGATAGAAGATCCCCTTCAAAGTAGATAAAATGTAAAATAGGAACTACATGCCTAGTATAACCTAAGGAGTCTCGGAAAACAGAAGCATGCAGTTTGCTCCAATTAAAGAATGTTCTCAAACTGAACGGCATCCATGCCGTCAATATCTTCTACATTCCAGTCTCCCGTTGCATTTCAGCAACTGTAAGATTTTTCCGGTTGAACATCACCACCACCTGGCTAAACAAGGAGATTTGACTTAATGCAGTGGAATACTAAAAATGGGAAAGCGACAAGGCTGGGACTACAAGAGATATTAGGGATACCAAGGAAATCTTACTTGTCACAAAAATTAGAGGCACCGCCTTGACAACAGTGGACTGGAAAAGTTACTAAAGCATTGATGGGACTTATGAAACGCCAAACTTCAACAAGAAGCATGTGCAACACAGGTCACCAAACAATCACTGCCTTCAAGATGAACTTTAAAAGACCACCCGCAAGATTTTCCCGACACTATCTCATTATTCATAATATCTTTTCTGCTGATGGAAGGATGCATCATTTTAAGTCGGTTTAATTTCCATTTCCACAGTCTGTTAACTAGGAAAGGATTCATCCAACTTCCATGTGTCATGGGTTTGAGTCTCATGGGGAGGAAAGGGTTTAGCAAGGGTTATGGGTAATCCCCATTGTTACCAGTGTTGTGAATCCGGAAAGGAAAGATCTCCCTTCCAGATTCAAACATGTCTCAAATCTCTAATCTAAACTTCAAGAGAGTATTGCCATGGCTTAGACAGTATTTATGCATCGGATTCCTAAGGTAATACAGGTAAATATCAGAGTCCTAAGATCATTTTGCTTTCAAGTCAATATTCAAAAACAATGACCCACCATTTCGAAGCCATAACTTCCATCAATGAGAAGCAGCGCTAGATCAGCAAATTTTGCAGCATCAATCATACCATTGATATCATTTGGGCACTCCACGAACTGAAGCCGCCTTTGCTTACCTGATATAAATTGATCAACACATACAGTAAATAAAGCTGCAACTAGCGGAATGAAACAAATGATAATTCCTTTATTTTCCGAACTCCATTTACTGTCTTTAGACATATAAAACAATAATTTAAAAAATGACATATAATATCTGCACCTGATACAATGGTGATGGGGCCACGAACTTCAGGTATATTATGCTTGGTATAGTGCTTAATAAGAGACTTTATGAGAAGAGACTTGCCAACCTAATGAGCAAAATTACAAAGTCAAAACTGCGGAAAATCGGTACTTTACTAACTTTGAAATTACATGCGACTGGAAAACATCACATAAGGAGCAAGAACAAGGGCAACAAAAGGCTAAAAAGCACCTGGGGCGGGCCATGCACAACAATAACAAACGGAGCTGGTTCTCCAGTGTTGCGATCAATTGTGGGGATATGAAGCCTGCGCTGCTCTTTCTCGGTAGCACGCGACTGCAAACGCTTTGCTTTCACCGATGAATTAAATGCAAATGCCTACAACATCATAATAATATAAATTAAAGTTAAATTTTGGCTTACAACATGCCCAAATGACACTTTAAAAACCTACATTAGCAAGTTTCACCTCCCTTCAGCACAAAGAGTTCACTTTCCATATTTAAAAAAATTAATATGGCACTTAATCAAATCAAAAGTTAACATACCTTGATTATGTTCTACAAAATAAAATCGTATTCGTTAAAGAAGACATAAAAACATTGTGAATTGCAACTTTTGGGACTTTCGTAAAAACAAATGAAACTAATGCAAATTTTGAATAAAAAAAACCTCTAAATTGGCCACTTTAACAAGAACACGAACCAGTAAACAATTTATATGGGAAACATAAAAAATGAAAATAATTAAGGAATACCTTGGGGTTTGGTTGCTTATTGTCGTTGGAGATGTCGCTACGCTTCTTCTTGCTGGATTTGGACTTCTTGACGGCGGAGGGACCCGATTGACGAGACCTATGAGACTTTTGAAACAGCTCTTGGCTGCCACCGTCCATTCCCATGGCTGTCTTCACGAAGCGAGCTCCAATCGAGATTCCCACCAACGATCGTCTTCGAGTAGTGGTCAGTCACCCTTCGCGCCAGAGAACGATGGATGAAGAAGGGTTTATTGCGCTAGTTGTTTTCAGGGTTTGTGTTGTATATATGCGAGGGTAAAAAAAAAAAAAACTGACCTATTTTATTTATTGTAGATTGAACAGGCAATTGTTTAATCGGTCAGTCTAATGGTGGTACTTATTTATTGTATCAAAACTAAGGTTATTGTGTATGGATATCAAATTATCATTTATAACTATAGGTATTAAAATTAGGTGTAGTATTAGGGAAGGTACCAAATTTGTTACTTTAACCATTGGCGGGTCAATACACTTCCATATGTATCAAAATTTGGTTTTGATCTCTACCATTAGATGTCATATGCTTATTGAAACTCCGCTTATTATTTCTTGTGTAATTAGAATTCTTCGTCTATTTCACACGTTAAATTGTGACGAGAGGCTAAGTAGGATGCCAACGTGGCTTCCTACGTGGACTTGGCGGCAATAAATGAGTCTCAGCTATTCCAAAAGTTTATCTCCACCAAATTTAATCTTATACTAAACCTTGTACGATTTTTCGAATTGCATAATGGACTAATTGCTATGGGGCAAAAATTCAATATATAAACTCATCTCTTATATCATTTATAAGCATACACCTACTTCCATTTCTATATCAAAAACAAACACATTTACACAATGATGAATAAAGAAGTTTGATGTCATTATAGAAGGATTAATGTCATGCGGACATCATCAAAATCCAAGTAAAAGGTTCCTATGTTGTGAAAGATATGGGTTAAGTTTATTTTACTTATTTTTTATTAAAGTCATGATTTTTATTTTAATCATTTTGTCTCACTTTGGTTTTTTTTTTCTTGTTGAAACAAGAGGCATGTGGGTTTTTTCTTTGGTATGATCCACCTCAAAAACCAGTGCAAAGTAACAAATATCTTTGGATTTGTTTGGTGTTATCATGTTTGTTCAACCTACTCTTCATGTTAATCATAATTTGGCAAGACTAAGCTATATTGTAATGAATGGATGGTATAAAAGGAATGTATTTTGTATGCTTTTTATGTTCAAGTATAAATGAATGTAATGGTTGTTATGTTCAAGACTATGCTATATTATAATTTTGTTTTCTTCTGTTCTGCTTTGGTGGAAATTATAATTTGGTATGAAATTAATGTTTAATAATAATTTTGTATCTTACTTTGATGTCACACAAAACAACAATGTGTATGACACAATTGATCATTTAATACCATTACCATTATATATCAATTCAAGGTCTGCCACATTTGATTTTAAAAAAACTATACATACATATTTTACTTGTGTCTCCACATGACATCAAAAATCTATACTGATTAAAGACAAACTATACTTGTGTCTCCATATACCACTGCATTCATATGTCCACCGCCCAAAAAGTTATACCCATATATTCATATATCACTGTCCACTGTCTAAAAGCAATATATCCTTGTATTCTTCATCAGAAATCATATATCACTGTCTAAAAGTATTTTTCTTCATTATATGGGAGAACAAAAGAACTAAAAAGTCATGCATTCATCAAAAAAATCATTTGTGAGCAATAATCAATCAATATATAAAAACATTTAAATAACATATAATACAATACCAAATATACCCATCATGTTCATTAATTTTTGGCAGACCAATGTTGATTCTCTGAAGTGATCACTGTAATAGATAATTTGTTACCTAATTATTCATCAAGGACAATTTGTTCATTATGCTTAGGAGTTTTTGAAAACCTTTAATTCAGCAATTTGAATAACCTCCTAGGTGTTTGTGTTAGAGTTGGAGAGGCTCTTAGTTCTTGGAATCCTTTTAGGTTGGCTTGATGTGATTGGAAAGGCTTTTGGCTTGCTTGGAGTCCTTTCAGGTTATGTTGGTGGTGGCGGTGTAGCAGTAACATGGGGAACTCTGGTTGGATCTGGCTCTTGGTTTTGTTGTGGTGAATCATACAGTTGGTCATGTTTAGCTACGTTCAGGAAATCATACAATTCATCATCTTGTAGATCTTTGAGAATATCTTATAGCTCCTTTTGGACATCAAACACAATTTCAGGCTGGGATAGGTTGCCTTGCTTGTTGGACCGTGGGATGTTGTTGCCATGATTGTTGGATTGTGGGATTTTGGTTGGACATTTTCATTTGTAATGCCCGGTTTGTTTACAAATTGAGCAAGTGACAGTGTTTTTCATCTCACTTTAAAGATCAGAAGGTTTAGTTGGACATTTTCTTATACTATATCAAAGTGACTTGCAGTAGGAACAAGTCACTGTCACACCTCTTCTACTTACCTTCTGAATTCCATCAGCTTTTCTGTAATACCCCGAAAATTTTAGTAAAAATATTAATTTTTTTAATTATTGAATATTACGATCGTTTTGGACCTACATAATTAATGTTATACTTATTGAGTTAAATTAATGCTTTGAACCTATTAAGTTACTAATTAAATTGGGTTGGGCTTGGCCCACTTGTAACTATGATTAATTACTATTCCCTAATAATATTACTCAATTAAAAGTTTGGTCTTGGCCCATTTAATGTTAGGGTTAGAAAACTCAATAGAGTTCATGTATAAATAAAGGGTTAAAGGAGGAGAAAACCCTTTATCGTTAACGGAGTACAAAAAAAAAAAAAAAATAGACAGAGGGTGATAGAGCCGCCGGTGGCAAGCAATAGAGGTAAATAATTTTCCTTCTTCCTGTTCAATTAGTTTGATTTGAGAAAGGTATATATATATATATATATATATATATATATATATATATATCAACATATCAAAGTCAACCGGTGGATTTGAAAAATAAAATAAAAGAAAACAGTGTATGTATCAAAGAAACAGTGTGTGCGTGAATGTGTGTGTGCACTATTCATTGTGTGTATGTGCAGTAGTGTGCGCAGTGTGTGTGCAGACCATGATTACATGTGTTTGATTAGATTAGTTATAAAATAATAAAATATTTTTTTTGCAAACAGTGTACTATTATGTGTTTAATAAACAGTGTACTATTCTGTGAGTTTATTAAAAAAAAATTCCAAACAGTGTACTATTATGTGTTTGTGTGCGTGAATAGTGTGTGTGTTTTGTGTGTGCGTGAATAGTAGTTTAAATAAATTAATTAATAAGCATTACAACTATCATTATTATTATTAGAAATTAATAGGTGTTAATCGATACAATTATAGTTTAGTAATTTTTGTATATTTGATTATAGAATTGGACAAGCAAGGTTAGGACGAACGTACGTGTTGCGGATATTACCTTCGCTAAGCATTTCGAGGTAAGGGATTATACCTCTTTTAGGTTTTCGATCTTTTATGTATCGTTCGTTAGGTTTCCATTAAATTTATTGACTTCAATATTTCTTGAAACGTACGCCGATTTTAAATCGGCATTTGAATTTGAACTCCGTCGTTTACGCTTCTTCTGAACTCATGACTTGATTATCTGTTATTCTCACATAATTATTGAATTCCATGTGAGATACCATTTATATGAAAAGTATGATTTTTGGAAATTTTCGGTTTGTAAAAATATTGATTACTTGAAATTCTACCATGATCACTAAGTTGAATTTATGACACTATGAATTATGAAACTATGATTTATGATGCTTATGAACGCCACTTGGCCCGTGGCGTGGTTATCCGGATATACCAATGATCTATGATTTATGATCTATGAACTATGATTTATGAATTTGCTTGTATGATCATGAGATTTTGTGAGTAGTCAATTGTCGCTAATTGGTATGGGACGGTTAGTGATAGTTGATTACTCGAATCCGCTTATCGATGTTTCATTTATGAATTTTGACTATTCGAAAATATATATTTATATATATATTCATCTCGGATTTATTTCTGGTCAACTCCTCCTTAGTAACCGGAGGGGTTGTATATGAACTTACTGAGCATTGTTCGCTCACCCCTTCATACTCTTCTTTCTCAGGTAATGAGTAAGATTATTAGAGGATTTTGGCTCGGGTAGACCAAGATGGCGACTTCCGAGAATTTTAGATTTGGTCTTACTTATTGAATCATTTGACAATACTTTAAATTAATTATGGATTTATGTCAAGATTTTAGATAGATTTTGTATTTAATTAATTTGGGTTATTTTTGAATTAAGTCAAGGATATTAAGATTTAATTATTACGAGATTAGAACATTTATGATTTAAGTTATGATTGTTGGTGACGTGGCCAAATTGTGGGACCGTGGTGTCGGTGCCGAATTTGGGGCGTTACAGGTTGGTATCAGAGCTTAGGCCTTAGATCCGGATGGTCTTAAGATTTAGGAACAATTAAGAATAAGAAGTGATACTACGATAGGATTATGATATTAGCATTAAGTTGTGATTATAGCTAAGTTATGATCTCACTGATGATTAAGAAATTATCAATTCGTTAAACTAATATACTCGTGTTACTTGTAGGAAATGGCGCGTAACAACACCAGTAGAGCAAGGGTTGTTCCACCTGTGTCACCGAGGCCGAGATACGATGCACGCTAGGGTAGCCGAACTCGATGAAATTAAACATGTCTTGGAACAGGAGAACCAACTACTAAGGAATGAAAATCAATTGCTAAGAAATGGTAATCAGACGCTAGTGGAGGAAAAAAAGAACACTACTAGAACGAGTCAAGGGAATGATGGAGGCACTAGAGATGGCACAAGATGCCTTGTTTAGGCATTTTGATGAAATAGAAGATGCTAGGAGGGCGCACGCGGAAGTTGGAGCTAGGATGAGCAACACTAACTTCTTGGCTAAGAACATTTTGGACGCGGTCCAAATGGCCAAGGATAATGGACAAGTGGGGGAAGAAAATCCAGAGGACTTAGAGGAAGATGAAGAGGAGACAGAAAACTAGATAGAACATCACGCTAGTTATTTTTGTTTTATAGTTGCCTTAGTCGTTGAGTATGTTTAGAGGATTGTTTTAGTTAAGAGACATGGGATACTCTGTGTACCCAAATTTTGAGATGTTGGAACTTTTTTTTTAGAATTAATAAATTTGAGGATTTATTTGAATGTTCATCAATATTCCTTACAACTATATATGTATTAATGCATGTTTGAGTGCTTACGATCATAAGATAAGTTTTGAATGAAAAGATGATATGTAACAATTATGTAAGTTGTTCCCATTTACATCATACTGAATACCGAAAAACCAATTTCAGTGTGATAAAGATTTTACACACTATTTGACACTATGCCATTTATATCTCAGTACCAAATGGCACGTGGAGGACGCACTGGAGCTCGTGGACGTGGACGTGGACGTGGTAGGGGTACTAGAGCTGGTAGAGTCATGGAAGACTCCACTTCTGGCAATACACCCGAAGTAGTCCAACCAAACGCAAATGTTAATGGACCTGTACCTGCAGTGCCAGTAGACCCTACCTTATATACCTTGCTTCAGACTATAGCACAGGCCCTTGTGGGAAATAGGGACCAGGGAAACGCAGCACCGCTCAACCTGTAGCTCCAGCTCAACCTACAGTTAAGGATCCGCTAGAAAGTTTCCAGAAAGCGAAACCCAAAGACGTTCTGAGCAAGACACGGAAGAAACGATGAGTGGTTGCATCACATGAAGAAGATCCTTGAGACAATGACATGCTCCAGCGAACAACAAGTGAAACTAGCAACCTTTATGCTGCAGGGGGAAGCTAGTCAGTGGTGGGATTCTGAGAAGAGTACACTAGAGTCTCGGGGTGTTGAAGTGATTACTTGGGACATATTCGTGGAGGTGTTCAACAAGAAGTATTTTCCACCAAGCATGAAGGACAGGAAGCTAGTGGAATTTCTTAACCTCGAGCAAGGGAAGATGACGGTTGATGAGTACAATGCAAAATTCATCGAGTTGTCGAAATTTGCTCCCGCTCTTTTTGTTGACGAAGGTCAGAAAGCCAGGAAGTTTGAGAGAGGCCTAAATAGCCGGATTAGCTATAGGTTGACTCTACAATTGCCAACCTATGCTGACGTGCTGGACAGAGCTCGTGTGATGGAGCTGGAGTCTGTCGAGTACCAAAGAAAGAAGGATGAGAGAAAGAGGGGTCCTGAAGAGAGTTCTGACCGAAATCATGGTAAGCATCAGGAAGGGAATGGCTATAAAAGAAGGAATACTGAGAACAATGATAACAGGGGACCAACCCGCCAAGTCGGAATTATAATCATGGCCATCAGCAGAATCAGTGGCGGAATCAGAACCAAGGTCATCAGCAGAACCAATGGCGTAACGAACGAAATCAGAATACCAATCAAACTTGCGGTAGGTGTGGGAAGAACCACAAGACTGAAGCATGCTTTTGGACAAAGGGAGCTTGTTTCAATTGCGGCAAGGTGGGACATAAGGCCAGGGACTGCCCAGAACCACCGAAGGGTGGTGCTAATCAAGGAACAGGAGGGGAAGATAAGAACAAACCAAGAGGACAGGGAAGGATATTTGCAATGACAGCTAGAGATGCAAGGGCTACAAATGACGTGGTGGCAGGTACCGTCCAGCTTTACTCTCGTGACGTATATGCATTGATTGATCCTGGTGCCACACACTCAATTATACGTACCACACTCGCACATCGTATGAAATTGTGTTCTCAAAGTCTGGAAGTTGACCTAGTTATAGACACGCCTACTAAAGAATCCATTCCTGTAACCACAGTGTATAAGTCATGCCCTTTGAAACTGGAGGATAGAGAAATGCCTATTGATTTGCTACCTTTAGATATCCAAGACTTTGATCTAATATTAGGCATGGATTGGCTAGCGGCGTTTCACGCTAAGGTAGACTGTTTTGAGAAGGAAGTCGTATTTTGCATGCCGGGTGAGGCAGAATTTCGCTTTAAGGGGTCTAAACCAGTAGTTCCATCTTGTATTATTTCTTCCTTGAAGGCGAGAAGGTTGTTAAGGAAGGGTTGCCGAGGCTATTTAGCCTCCATTATCGATAGTCGAAAGGAAGGGGTTAAGTTGGAGTCCTATCCGTGGTTAAGGAGTTTGAGGATGTGTTTCCGGAGGATTTGCCTGGTCTTCCACCTGAACGGGAGGTAGAGTTTGGAATCGATCTAGCACCGGGACGGCGCCTATTTCTAAAGCACCATATAGAATGGCACCAGCAGAACTCAAGGAGTTAAAAGAACAATTACAGGAATTGTTGGAGAAAGATTTGATTAGACCAAGTGTTTCACCTTGGGGCGCTCCGGTATTATTCGTGAAAAAGAAGGATGGGAGTATGAGAATGTGCATCGATTACCGTGAGCTCAATCGGGTCACAATAAGGAATAAGTACCCATTGCCTAGGATTGACGACTTGTTTGATCAATTACAAGGGGCGTGTTACTTTTCAAAAATTGATCTTCGCTCGGGGTACCACCAGTTGAGGGTTAAGAAGGAGGATATTTTGAAGACCGCTTTCCGAACTCGCTATGGGCATTATGAATTCTTGGTGATGCCGTTTGGACTTACAAATGCCCCAGCTGCCTTCATGGATCTCATGAATAGGGTTTTCCAGAAGTTCCTCGACCGGTGTGTGATCGTATTTATTGACGACATCTTGATCTATTCGAAGACTCGGGAAGAACACGAGCAACACTTGAGGTCAGTTCTGCAAATATTAAGAGAGGAGAAGTTGTATGCCAAGTTTAAGAAATGTGAATTTTGGATGGAGAAAGTAGCCTTCTTGGGACATGTTGTGTCCAAGGATGGAATTTCAGTCGACCCGGCCAAGATTGAAGCTATTGTGAGTTGGGAAAGGCCGACGACAGCGACAGAAGTGCGAAGTTTCTTGGGTTTAGCAGGATATTACCGTCGCTTTGTGGAAGGATTCTCGAAGATCGCGACACCTTTGACTAAGTTGACTCAAAAGAACATGAAATTTGTGTGGACGGAGGACTGTGAGTCCAGCTTTCAAGAATTGAAGAAGAGATTGGTTTCAGCACCAATTCTTACTTTACCATCGGGCACAGACGGGTTTGTGATCTATAGCGATGCTTCTTTGAAGGGTCTGGGGTGTGTTCTGATGCAAGATGGGAAGGTGATTGCCTATGCATCACGACAACTGAAGAACTTTGAGAAGAATTACCCGACCACGACTTAGAGTTGGTTGCAGTGGTGTTTGCGTTGAAGATTTGGAGACACTACTTATATGGGGTGACATGCGAGATTTACACAGATCACAAGAGCCTGAAGTACATTTTTACCCAGAAAGAATTGAACATGAGACAGAGAAGGTGGTTAGAGTTGTTAAAGGATTACGACTGCACCATTTTATATCACCCAGGCAAGGCCAATGTAGTGGCTGATGCCTTGAGTCGCAAGAGTAGGGGAACATTAGCGATGATGCTGACAAAGGAGAAGAGACTTCTCGAAGAGATCAAGAATTTGGGCCTAGAAGTGCGGGTAAGAGGAGGAAAAGGTTATTTGGCTCGTTTGAGTCTTCAACCGTCGTTACTAGAAAGAATAAAAACGGCAGTTGATCCAGAGTTAATGAAAATTTGGGAAGGTGTAGAGATGGGAGCTCAAGATAAATTTTCGACTTGGAGGGATGGTATTCTACGTTTTGGAAGAAGGATTTGTGTACCATCGGATCCGGAGTTAAAGAGAGAAGTGTTAGAAGAGGCTCACAATTCAAGGTTTGCGGTACATCCTGGGAGTACAAAAATGTATCGAGACATGAAGGAGACGTTTTGGTGGGAAAATATGAAACGAGAAATTGCAGAATTTGTCGCTAAGTGCTTGGTGTGCCAACAGGTTAAGAGCGAACATCAACGACCTGGTGGAATGTTACAGTCACTACCGATTCCCGAATGGAAGTGGGAACACATTACTATGGACTTTGTGGTAGGGTTACCTAGAACGCTAAAGGGGCACAATGCTATTTGGGTTATCGTAGATCGATTGACCAAGTCAGCTCATTTTCTTGCTTTCAAGATTAATGACTCTTTGGAGAAGCTAGCAAAGTTGTACGTTGACGAGATCGTTAGACTACATGGAGTTCCAGTTTCTATAGTTTCGGATCGGGATGCCCGATTCACTTCGAAGTTTTGGGGTAGCTTGCAGAAGGCCTTGGGCACAAATTTGAGCATGAGTACGGCCTTCCATCCACAGACAGATGGCCAGTCAGAACGGACCATACAAACATTGGAGGATATGCTTAGGGCTTGTACTTTGGATTTACAAGGGAATTGGGATGACCATCTGCCGTTGGTCGAGTTTACGTATAACAATAGCTTTCATGCGAGCATTGGTATGGCACCGTACGAAGCATTGTATGGAAGAAGATGTAGATCACCTACGTGTTGGGATGAAGTGGGCGAGAGGCAACTGTTGGGGCCAGAACTTGTGCAGATTACATCGGATAAGGTACAGTTGATCAAGAAGAGACTTCTTACGGCCCAGAGTAGACATAAATCGTATGCCGATAAGCGTCGTCGCGAACTTGGGTTTGAAGTGGGAGATCATGTGTTTCTCAAAATTTCACCGACAAGGGGAGTTATGAGATTTGGCATTAAGGGGAAGCTCAGTCCGAGATTTGTAGGCCCTTTTGAAATATTGGATCGTGTGGGGGAAGTCGCTTATAGGCTTGCATTACCACCTACGCTTTCAGGAGTCCACAATGTATTCCATGTGTCGATGTTGAGGAAATACGTCCCAGATCCAAGCCACGTAATTGCTTTCGAACCCTTACAATTGCGGGAAGATTTGTGCTACGAGGAACAACCAGTTCGTATAGTGGACCGGAAAGATCAAGTATTGAGACGACGTACCATTCCGTACGTGAAGGTACAGTGGACTAATCACACCGAGAGAGAGGCTACTTGGGAATTAGAGGAAGATATGCGAGAAAGACATCCAAGCCTCTTCGACTGATTAGGTACGTTAAGTTTAGGGACTAAACTTCTTTTAAGGGGGTGAGAGTGTAATACCCCGATAATTTTAGTAAAAATATTAATTTTTCGTTAATTAATATTATGATTGTTTTGGACCTATATAATTAATGTTATAATTATTGTGTTAAATTAATGCTTTGAACCTATTAAGTAACTAATTAAATTGGGTTGGGCTTGGCCCACTTGTGACTAGGATTAATTACTATTCCCTAATAATATTACCCAATTAAAAATTGGTCTTGGTCCATTTAGTTTTAGGGTTAGGAAACCTAATAGGGTTTCTGTATAAATAAAGGGTTAAAGGAGGAGAAAACCCTTTATCGGTTAACGGAGTACAAAAAAAAAAAAAAAAAGAGAGAGAGAGGAGAGAGAAAGCAATAGAGGTATATAATTTTTTTCTTTCTTCCTTCTCAATTTGATTGATTTGATGAAATATATATATATATATATATATATATATATATAATATATCATAGTTGGATTTAATAAAATGTTGAATGGTGTATGTATAGTGTGTGTAAAATAGTGTGTGTGTGTGTGTGTGTGTGTGTGTGTGTGAAAGTGTGTGTTGAATGATTATAAGTATGTATCAAATATTATATTATAATAATAATATTTTATGATAGTGTGTGCGTGAATAGTGTGTGTTTGAATGTTGTGTATGTGTCAAATATGTGAAAATAAATAGTAGTTAAAATAAATTCATTAATAAGCATTACAACTATCATTATTATTATTAGAAATTAATAGGTGTTAATCGATACAATTATAGTTTAGTAATTATTGTATATTTGATTATAGAATTGGACAAGCAAGGTTAGGACGAACGTACGTGTTGCAGATATTACCTTCGCTAAGCATTTCGAGGTAAGGGATTATACCTCTTTTAGGTCTCCGATCTTTTATGTATCGTTCGTTAGGTTCCATTAAATTCTTGACTTCGATATTTCTTGAAACGTACGCCGACTTTAAATCGGCATTTGAATTTGAACTCCGTCGTTTACGCTTCTTTCGAACTCATGATTTGATTATCTGTTTATTCTCACATAATTATTGAATTTCATGTGAGATACCATTTATATGAAAAGTATGATTTTTGGCAATTTCCGATTTGTAAAAAAATATTGATTACTTGAAATTCTACCATGATCACTAAGTTGAATTTATGACACTATGAATTATGAAACTATGATTTATGATGCTTATGAACGCCACTTGGCCCGTGGCGTGGTTATCCGGATATACCTATGATCTATGATTTATGATCTATGAACTATGAACTATGATTTATGAATTTGCTTGTGTGATCATGAGATTCTGTGAGTAGTCAATTGTCGCTAATTGGTATGGGACGGTTGGTGATAGTTGATTACTCGAGTCACCTTTGAACGTTATTTTCATTTGGATTCTTGCTCACTTAATTCAAAATTTGATATTTGCTTCCGCTTATCGATTTCTAATTTATGAATTTTGACTATTTAAATATATATATATATATATATATATATATATATATATATATATATATTCATCTCGAATTTATTTCTGGTCAACTCCTCCTTAGTAACCGGAGGGGTTGTATATGAACTTACTGAGCATTGTTCGCTCACCCCTTCATACTCTTCTTTCTCAGGTAATGAGTAAGATTATTAGAGGATTTTGGCTCGGGTAGACCAAGATGACGACTTCCAAGAATTTTAGATTTAGTCTTACTTATTAAATTATTCGACAGTACTTTAAATTAATTATGGACTCATGTCAAGTTTTAAATATATTTTGTATTTAATAATTTTGGGTTATTTTCGACTTCAGTCAAGGATATTAAGATTTAAAAATTACGAGATTAGAACATTTATGATTTAAGTTATGATTGTTGGTGACGTGACCAAATTGTGGGATCGTGGTGTCGGTGCCAAATTTGGGGCGTTACAATATCCATTGTATTATTTGCAAACCAGATGCAATATTCATTGCATCATTACAAGACTAATACAAAATTATATGCAATATCCATCGCATCATTACAAAATTATCACAAAATTTGATGCAATATCCATTGCATCTTCACAAAACCTAATGTCATGCCTCTTGCTTTGCTACAAGATTAACACCAAATCTGATGCAATATCCATTGCATCTCAATAAAACGTAATGTAATGTCTCTTGTATTGCTATAAGACTAACAAAAAATCTGATACAATATCCATTGCATCTCCACAAAACTTAACACAAAATACAATGTTATGTTCATCACATCTTCATAAAGCCAGATGTCATATCCATTATGTCAGCACAAGATTAGAACAAGATCTGATGCAATATCCATTGTATCATTAACAGAGAAACATATGTCTAAACCTGATGTAATATTCATTGTATTACTATAAAACCAGATGCAATATCCATTGCATCACTACAAGATGAAAACAAAATCAAATACAATATACATTGCATCACAAAAAATTTATAACAAAATCTGATGCAATATCCATTGCATCTCCTCGAAACCTAATGTAATCTTTATTGTATAGCCACAAAACTTACCACAAAATTTGATGCAATATTGCATCAACACAAAATTATTATCTAATCTGATGCAACATCCATTGCATCAATATCACAGAAACCCAAGCTAGTATCTGATGTAATATCCATTGCAACACAGAAAGGTCATGTAGGTAAAAGAGTGATGATGCAAAATATTTGTGATGTAGATTGCATTCCTAGGGAAATACCTAGCAAAACACGATGATGGAAAATCTATTTTCCTAGGAGTGGACCTAGTAAACATAATGTTGGATTCCTCTGTGATGGGTCGGACCCACCTATCGAGGAAGCTCCGTCAGATGAAGAGACTCTTGCTCTTTACCGGCTCCCAAAGGGTGTGCACTTGGTAAAAGACTATACTTTATAACTTGTATTCATTATTATATTTTTTTGTATTTTATTTGTATCTAAAATGTATTTGTTTTGCGTGATTCCAGGTGAGCGCGCAGTCATATTTTCAATTATTTAAGAGTTTCTTCAACGTAACTCGACGGTACCGCAAGGCAAAGGCGACACTCTCGTGTCGAGGCAACGAAATAGTTGGCAATGTACATCGCAGGGACGATGATGATCCAACCGGTAATTCGGGCCAGAAAAGTCCTCGGGTTGTGGGTGTTTGGGACCAGCAATCCTGGTCCGCGAGCTGCGGGAGTGCAGAGGAGCGTGTCGGCAAATGCACACCGATGTATTTTATGTATTAAATTGTATTAATTTATTATAATTTTAAATGTTTTAGCGATGCATAATTATATGCGATGTACTATTATGTGAAAGGGCTTAAATGTGTTGCGATGCGCAATTAATTCAATAGAAATTGAACATTAGCGATGCATGACTAAAATAAAAGAATCAACATGTTAGCAATGCATGATAAATTTAACAGAAATAACATGTATGAATGTACATGATTAATTCAAAACATCAGAATATTAGCAACGCGTAACTAATTCAAAAGAATCAAACGTTAGCAATGCATGATAAATTCAACATAAATAACATGTATGAGTGATACATGATCAATTCGAAACATTAAAATATTAGCGACGCAAAACTAATTCAAAAGAATCAAACGTTAGCGATGCATGATAAATTCAACAGAAATAACATGTATGAGTAATGCATGATTAATTCAAAACAATAGAATATTAGCAACGCATAACTAATTAAAAAGAATCAAACGTTAGTGATGCATGATAAATTCAACAGAAATAACATGTATGAGTGATGCATGATTAATTCAAAACATCAAAATATTAGCGATGCATAACTAATTGAAATGTTAGTGACTCATGATCATGTCAAAAGAAATAAAAATCAAAGATGAATTTACTTAACTTAACATAATTAAATGCTTTGCAAGAAATCATGTAATGGACAGTAAACATAAGGAATGCATAATTTAACTTCAAAGATTTAAATGATGCATCATGTTATGTGAGATAAATTTCAGATGATGGGCAATTCAACTCAAATGAATTAAATGCTACAGATGTGTAAATCATGTTAAGAGAATAAAAATAAACATATATGATGCATAATTTAAAGGAATTAAATGTTGCATAAATTATGTGCAAAGTATTTAAATATCACAGATGCATAATTCAACTCAAAGAATTAAATGTTTGCATAAGTCATGTTATGTGAGATTAATATTAGAGGGGGGCAATTTAACTCAAACGAATTAAATACTTGCAAGAGATCATGTTAAGAGCAAAATAAATATCAAGGATGCAATGATTTAACTTAAAAGAATTAAATGTTTGTAAGAAATCATGTAAAAAGAGAAGATTAACTAGCGGCGGTGTGTAGCTATTTAGGAGAGACACCAAATAATGTATATGCAATAAATTTGATTTGATAGTGGACCAAGAAATTATATACACATATAAGTAAAAGACACAAATTTGTTTTATTTTATTTGGAAAAAATATTTTTGCCATTTATTATGCACACTGTATTTTGGGGAAGGCAAAGGCTCGTGGGCGGCTGCTTTGGTTGTTGAGTGAATGAGAGATGGAAGTTATTTGGCCGGTGAGGGGCTATCAAACAAACTCAAATGAGTGAGCTACAAGCGTAACTTGTAGATAGGTTACATTTTTTGTCAAACTGCCGGGTAAAAGGCTGAAAAGTTGGGCTGGAACAAAAGGTCAAAGGGTGCGGCTCCTGAAGGAAAGGTGTGGCTCCTTTGGAAATCAAAGGGGGGAACGACTTATGGTGGGGAGTGGCTCCATGCCCTCCCCAATTATTCAAGAGCAGTTCTCAATATTTCCTTTAAAAGGACGGACATACTCCGTCTTCATTGTGTATCTGTATATGTAAACTCTTTTGTAGCTGTGAGTTCACTGTTGTATCTATAATATCATCATTGTCTTAGGACCCAATCCATTTGTGTCCCTTTTCTGTCTGTATATATGATCGTAAGAAGCCGGTAAGCCAACTTTCTCAAACTCTCAATATACTATTTGTTTTATTTTATCTTACGTCTGCTTATTGCCAAACAAGTGACGTTAACTGTCTGTTGTTTGCCCAATGTAGGAATAGCCTATGGCTGACTCATTTATATCTGCGACGCGTCTCGAAATGTACAAGACTAGTCTGGACCGGTGGATAAGTTCCATCAGTGGGTACGAAAGGAAACGTTTTCACGAAGCTTATAGTTTTCAATGTATCTTTGGCTAGAGAGGGTTACATATAAATTGGGAAATGTTCCAAGCAGCTTCCCGCTTCTGGTCAATAAACTCTAATTTGTTTAACTTTTCGATGAACGAAATGTGTCCCACTTATGAAGAATTTTGTGCTATGACTGCTACGGGGACATAAATTGTTGTTGTTGTTCCCTCTACAACTCGCACTCCATTCATCGATATCAGGGAAATGTTTGAATTTGATCCTATTGTGATGAATGGATTGATCCATGGGGATCTGCTGGATTTGACTTATTTTCCTAGTCTCTTCTCAGAGTATCAGGAAAATCGGGTGTATCTGAGGCCGCGAAGAGTGACCTTATTTTTGTGTATCTTAGGAAGGTTCTTCCTAATGTGTCCTCCTGGGAGTGTTGATGTTCAGATAGTTGATATGGTTCTATAGGTTCGGGGCCATCGGGTAAATATTATTCCAATTATTCTGGCGGCTATTCTGGAGGGCCTGGATGCTTACTCACCTAGCGATGACTTTTTCCCCTCTGGGAGTCCAATACTAATCCATATATGGCTCAAAGAGCACTTTAACCGGATCCATCCGCCAGTTTTTTCTCATGGGCGCTATGATCCTTCTAGTTATGGGGCCAGGGGCACCTATGAAAATGTATTCCAAACCGAACGGCTACTGGGTTAAGCATTTTGCTCATGTCAATTCTCTGGATATCATCTGGGTAATCACCATTGGTAAATCGAGCGATTTCATATGTATACAAGTGTATATGCACAAGTCATCTTGACTGGTCTTCGCAGGACAACTTTCTATCTACCGTATATGATCTTACGACAATTTGGTAGGGAGTGTAACACCCCGACTATTTGGTTAATTTATTTGTGAATTATTTAATTGTATTATGTGTACAATAGTTTTGGACACTAAATTAAAATCTGATTTTCGGATTATGTATGTTAGAAAAATAGTATTCTGCTAAATTATATCGTGTTATTGATTTCGTTATAAAAATATAATATTGATAAGTTTGTCTTTTGGCTAGTAAGTAATAAATAAATTTGATAACACTTTTGACATATTTAATATTATATCCAATTTGACCAAGTTGACCACTCGCTTTCAAAATATTTTTATGTAATATTAATACTAGTAGTCTTTTTTTATATAATTGGACCAATTGTAATATTATTTGGATAGGTGGGTAAGGGTAGTAATGTTTTGGGCTGGATCCCAAAATAAGATAAGTTGAATGGTGTAAACCGTAGGAAACGAGTTTGGATGATTCACAATTTTACCTCCTCCGTGGCAGCAAGTTGATGGTACATGCATGATTAGGAGTAGTGTTTATTCTTGACTCATCTTTTGGGCTAAGTTTGCTACATGATTTTAGTCTTCTTTTATAAATAACAATTACTCGTCTTATTCTCAACAGTCGGTCGTCGAGAGAGAATAACCGTGTATGTGTGGTTGTTTAAGCTCGAGAATATCAATAATTGTTTGCCAAAGTTGCTGGCTCGAGGATTATTTTGGAAGATTATTTGATTGGTGGTATTTTCTTATTTTGAGGTAAGGATGACTATGTTGTATCGATTTTGTGTTAATTAAATCACATGATTGTCCCTAAAATATCTCTGTTTGATTTGTGCTCCTGTTATTAAAACGGGTTTATTGTTGTCGCTAAATCTTTGGTATTGATTTGACTTTGGAATTGTTCCATGTTAATAATCAATGTGTTTTCTTGAAAAAAATTATTGTTTAAAACCATTTGATCGAGTAATTGATTATTTGGGATTAATTTGTTAATTTGTGCTTAATACATAGAAAAGATATGTATATATGTATTAATTTGTATGTGTTGTCGGGTGTGTGTATTTGTAATTAGGATAATGGTTTTGATTGGGTAAGTGATTAAATAATATATAGAGATTAAAAGAAAAGAAAAATAGGAAGAAAGAAATTGTGTAGCTAAGTTCTTGAAATTGAGGATAATGACTTTCGGAAATTGAAATTTAGTCCTCGCAGTTTACCTTATTGAAAAGAAGTTGGGTCCTTACTGTTTATAATTTTCAGAATTGACCTTTATGAATTTTAAGAAAATGTTACTAACTTCAATAGGTCATATCTTATTCATTTTAAATCGAAATTAAGTGATTCAAAAGCCTAAATTAATTATTTTTCAGAGTACTATTGAATGGAATTAGTTTGAAAATCAAATTGCATGTGTATTTTGAATTATGATTGATAATCGTAGATTGTAATGGTAGTGATAATAGTTAATGCTCATTGCTAAAAATATGATACTTGAAGTTGGTTCTTAGATCGTTTTATTGTGTTATATGCTTAGATGGAAGCGATTTAGCTAGATGGGTGTTTGGATTGTTGATGTGCGCAAAAACGCAACTCGGTCAAGATTACCCGACCGTATCAAGTAATAAAGTTCGTAAGTACGAGTCGATCCCACGAGGAATGCGCGAAATTCTCACTCCAACTAAGTACCGAAATTATGCTAACTAATTATATTTGAGCGAAAATAAAATGAATCAAAATCTAAAAATATAAACAACCTAGAAAGCAATTAAATCTACACTACTGCGGAGGTGGTTTGACAACAACAAATCAAGATAAAAATATAGGAATGCAATATTTCTAGTCTAGCCGGTGTTTAATTTAATCCTCTATTTGCTTTTCTTTAACTCAAGTGTTGGTAGTCGGACGCGCTATTTTATTCGCTACGGGCTTTCGCTACGTATAACAAATCTATCTATCTCTCAACCTTGCTACGGGCTCATATAATCGCAACACATAACATAGGGGAGAAAATAACCGCATGTGTAAACAAGCATCCAAAGACTATCTACGCACGATCTCCTTTCGGTCTCACGTCACGCAAACTACCATTGTGATTTTCGGAATAATAGGAAGGGCTTTTGCTTCGTGTCCTATCATTCTAATGATCATCTAATGGTTCGTTACGCCATTAAAAGCATGAAGAGCACACAATAATAACCAAGCGCATGGGTAATACTTCGTAAAAAGAAACTCTCTATATTTTTCTATAATTCATGTTGGTAGCCGAGACAAATAAAATTGGTTAACTACGGGTTCTCGCATCTTATAGTCAACCCTAACCTCCCCGACCTCGGGAATGGCTAAGGTGGTTTGATCGCGTATCAAATCTAGTCTCAAAATGGCTATCGGTGTGTGTCACAAAACACCAACTATTAAATTGATTGGTCCGAAATATAAAGGTAGCTCTCGCGGATCCTAAATATTTCTAAAATCATTTAATTATTGGCCAGATAATTAAAAACATTAATTTCACAAAATGATAACCAACATGATTGTGTACTAAATAAAAAGATAAATTAAATTAAAACACTACATTTAACATAGAAAAATAATTGCATTTCCATAAATAAATTCAGCACAAACCAATTCAACATTTACATAATAAATCAACTCAAGAAATTATAATAACTATCAAAAATAGAGGTAGGAAGAATTAAACCGAAGAAATCGCATTCCGGGGTTGAAATCATTTGTAGATGCTTCATTGGCCCTTGATTTGAAGCTCCAAACCTTCAATGGTGATCAAGCATCGGAGGAATGGAATGACTTTTTGGCAAAATGGGGCTGGTGCCCCATTTTGGGAACAAAGTCTCGCAATGGGGACTTGTAATCTGAAAAATGAGGGGTGCTGTGAGATTAAAAGAGAAGCAGCAAAGGTTGGAGGGCTGCCATGCGCATTTTTGGAAGTACATGAGAGTTTGAGGGCAGAATTGGGAAGAAAAGAGAGGCTGGGTACACGGCTGGAGCAGGGGGATCCGGATGAAGGCACGTCGGTTGCCCAGGTGGAAAGCGGGCTGGAAAGAGTGAGGGAAGTGGGTTGGGATGCGGGTAGAAGGGGCAGGATTGGGCCGGGTCTTTTGGATCCATCAAGGAGACCGCGGGCCGGCACTAGTTGAAGGAGGCTGGCAGGGCACGACACGTGGCTCCGCTGGAGGGCCGACAACACAAAAGGTAAATCTGGAAGTGCGCTGACCTCCCTCTGCCTTTCAATACTTACCCCGGTGCCCCTGGCTTCTTTAGAATACGCGACGAAAGTCCTCCCCCTTCCAGACAATACAATGAAGTCCTCTGTCAGCCCCGTTACTCTCCGTTAGCCTCTGCTTTGCCTTGGACTCTTGACGGACTTAACGAACGTTGACCAAATAAATTCCAATTCAACTTTTAAGACCTGAATTGTCTCGAACTTTGTGCTAAACACCATATAAAAGCTCAATTATGCACGGAAACCTACATTAAGCACAAAAACACAAATAATAATATTTTCAACGCATAATTAACTCAAAAATAGCACAAAAGAAAAGAAAATTCTCGGGAAAATTAGTGGAAATATTGTGCTCATCAATTGTCTTGGACTTGAGGTAAGGGTTCTTGTCAACCTAGTTACTATTTGATTCTTGTTGTTCGAAACCCTTGATAAATGATATCGTTTTACCAAGTTGAATTTAAGTTTGTTATTGTTTCTTCGTTCTCGTCATTTGAAATCGATCATTTGTATTTGTTTTGCTACTCCGCCATATACACTTTGAGTTGTTACTATGTTACGATTTGTTAGCATCACAAGTCGACTGTTCCATCACCGGTTGTTGGTATTGTTATTGCGGCTCTTGGTCAAAGTGGCATCTACAGTGGCACTTTGATGTTTGAGTCGTTTGTTTTACAGGTGTTGGGCATTTGGCCGGCTTAAGTGTTATGGAATTTGTTTCGATATCATTGTTTATCATAATTGTTCATCCACTCTTCGATAGAGAGATATGATTATTTGGCTTTGTTTCGAAGATTTTGGTTTTGTTTTACAACTATTGTTGTCAGATTGATAAAGTCACTTCGATACAGTTTCGATACACTATCACATCCTTCAATGTTGGTAGGTTCCTTACTGGGCAATTTGTGATCACCATTTCTCTTTTCTTCCTTCCGTGTGATAGTTAGAGGGAAGCTTGGTGTATGGCTCAAGTTTTATGGCTAAAAGTGGTTTAGTTATGCATGAGTCGACTTTTTTTTGGACATTGTATTTTTGTCTATTTGTATAGTATAGTGTGTAAAGTTTTTGGAGGTTTATGAATATTTGGGTTATCAATGGACTCTTTGGGATTGCTTTGTATCCATAGGATAGTTGCTTTGATGTACTCGTACTCAGTGGTATATTTATGGGATTTTGGTCTATTTTTGACAGGAACACTTTTTTGGATTTGGCTTTTACTTTAGATTTGTGTTTGGTTTTGTTTTTCACCTCTCGTGAGACGTGTAATCACAGTCTCTAGGGCGTGACATGGAGCATGTTGTGCCACATCGGGATCGTCCCTTGATGGCACTACAAGGATGTGAAGGCGACATTCCAAAATTAATCTGTAATCGGTGGGGTCTGAGCAAATCTAGACGTGCCACTACTTATGTGTTCCTGAAGAACATATTGCTGTCCTGTGTCTATCTCTACTGGGCTGTTGTGATGATGGAAGAGCATTCTCACATAATGAGGCGTACTCGTTAGGTCATGCTAGAGCGTAGATTCACAAACGGGTTGGACGTTCGTCTATTAGAGATTGACGAAGATCCGGGGAGTTTGGGTCCCCCTGTTCCCGTAGTATCACGTCGGCCATCTCGACATTTCCAGGAAGGGTATGGAAATGCTGGTATGGGTCCTAGCAATGTAGGGAGACTCAGTAATGCTACGTGGCGAAGTAATGCGGCCAGGCCAAATGATGGCGAGGGACCTAGTAATACTACTGGACCTGATAATGGATATGTTAGGAGCAATGAATACTACTAGAAAATTACTTTTACGTGATTGTTGGTTGCGATGGCTTTTGAAATCATCACCTAATCTTCTTTTTTGCGATTGTTTTTTTCATCGTTTTTCCGTAATCGCCTTATGTATATGCGATTGATTAACAATTGCTAGTGCCATCACCTTTGAATATTTGAGGGGAATTAGTCAAAGAAAATAGACCCCCCATAAGATAGAAAGATAATGTGATGATTTTCGTAAATATGCAATTACATTTGTAATCGCAAAATTTGACTAATGCTGAACGATGGTTTTGCCATCGCATTCATAAATAATAAACTAATAATAGAAAAATAGAAAATAGAAAAATAGTTTTTCGAGATTGTTGGTTGTGATGACTTTTAAAGCCATCACGTAATCTTCTTTTTTTGCGATCGCTTTTTTCATTGCCTTTTCTTCAATCGCCTTATGTTTACGCGATTGTTTTACAATCGCTAGTGTCATCGCCTTTGAATTGGTTGCGATGGTTTTTGAAACCATCGCTTAATCTTCTTTTTAGTGATTGTTTTTTAATCACTTTTTTCGCAATCGCGTTATGTTTATGTGATTGCTTACAATCGCTAGTGCCATCACCTGTTACTATAAAGAATTCAACATTAAAATATATTTTTATTATAATCCTTTAAAACATAAACAATCGCAAATGCACCTAATGGACGTGTAGTGATTGATGCGAAATTAATAATTATTTATTACAAAATTAATTACTTCCTTAGTTCCTAAAAGAGTGTCATGTTTAGCCTGATCGAGAAAAAAATTAAGAAAACATATACTCCATCCTTTTGCAAATTATCGTGCTCTTTAACTCGTCACATCGTTTAAGAAAAATTAATTGATTGTATTATAAATATTTGTGAAATGCGTAGTTTTCTTTAATGCATTTTAGCATGTGGTTATAATTAAAGTAGGTAGAAAAAGAAATGGTAAAGTAGTAAAAGTATTTTCTTAAAATAGAAAATTTTGAAAGAAAACAATTATTTTAGAACAGACGAAAAGAAGGACGATAATTTCAAAACAGAGGAAGTAATATAATCGATCAACTCTATTATACTCCCTCTGTTTTCAAAATATTATCTGGGTTGACGCGACACACCGTTTAAGAAAAACGAATTGACTATATTATAAATATTGGTGAAATATGTGGTTTCCTTTAATGCCCTTGAATATGTGGCCATAATTAAATTATGTAGAAAAAGTAAGGATAAAGTGGTGAAAGTGTTTTCTTCAAAGGGAGAGTTTTGAAAGAGAACAATTATTTAAGAAAAGGAAAGGTAGACAATAATTTGAAAACGGAGGAAGTAATATTTTAAGAGTGTGCATTTTTTAAAGATACCCATGTGATAATGGAGTCCATCAATTAAAGTGAGAATCATATCAAACTTAATATGATCACTACTAAAAAACATTGGATTAGCATGGACAAATTTTGAAGGAAATATAAATCTATGATAATTTGAAAACATGTAGCTTGAATATCGTTTTTTACCATAACAAGTAACATTGACGTGTCTATTATGTATTCTAGCCTGCTATATAAGGATAACTTGACTAAATGAGCTCGGACATTGTTTTGCAGACAATTCAAAGATTTCTTCTCAGGTACCAATATGAGCTTTGAAAGAGCAATTTATAAACACTCACACAATATCATTATCGAGGCACTCATGTATAAGATTAAATAGTTAAGTACTCATCACAACTTCTATTGCTAGCTTGTTTCCTTAATTAGGTACATGAGTGGAAAAATACAAACATGGTCTCTGTGCCGACATGCTTTGCGGGGTGTAGACTTGATAAGATAAGAGCATGATATGACACAATTGCATTAGAGAAAGTGATAGTTGAATCGTAGGAGTTGGTATTCCAGTTTGATAAACATAAAACTGTCCCTACACTACAAGAAAATTAAACATGGCAATTGAAATGAAATTTTGCAACATAATTGAAATTAGTTTCAACGTGAAAAGTGTAAATTCAAACGAATCTAGCTTTAATTGATTTTGCAACTAATATTGCAATAGAAGTTAATTCAGTCGCGTCCTGTTTTGGCCAAAAAGTTGGAGGGAAGAATGAGGCTAATTTTGCAATGGTTTTTGAAATAAATAAACTTTCGCTTCAATTTTTTCGTTTCAATTTCAGTTGCATTTATTAATTTATGATTTTATATTTTGAAATCAATAAAAATTAGCGTTCTGTTTCGGGGAAAAAGTTGGAGGGAAGAAGCTAATTTTCCAAGAGATTTTGAAACTATAAACTTTCGTTCAAATTTCCCAATCAATCTATAATACAATACAGCTCAGTGTTGCATGCTTACAATTGACTTGGGATAAAAAGGGGTCGATTTACTGTTTTACGGTGATCCAACGGCCAGTATTTTCTTCAACTCTCACATGTGCGAAGACAATTACTAATTCCCTTCTTTCGTTTACTGATTTACTGTTTCACAACTAGGTTTTACTAATTAAACAAATATTTAATTTATAGATTTTTAATTTAGGTTTTACGAATTAAACAAATATTTAATTTATAGATTTTTAATTAATTTTTACGAAAATCAGTTACTCTTTTACTGAGATATTACGGTTTTACAGTTAATATTTTACGGTTTTACAACTTTACAGTTTTATGGTTGCGAAAATTTGTATTTGTATTTTTTTCTTTTTAATTTTTTTCGTTTTAATTTTTTTCGTATACAAATTTAAAAAATTTAAAAAAACCGTAAGTTTTGTAATTTGAAATATTTTTTTCTTTTTAACTGTTATCGTAATTAACTTAATCAATTTAATTTTTGTCCTGCCCATTTTTTTCGGCCCACAATTTCGTATACAAATTATTAATTACTCAATCCGTTCCGGGTAAAGAGGCTCCATTTGAAAGTCCATTTTTTTAAGAAAATAATATTTTTAGTAGTTCATTTCCACAGTATCTGCTTCATTTATTGATAAATTCTCAAATTGGCATCGTGTCATTGACACGGGCAAAAGTACTAATTTCAATTACAATTAATCATGTATGATTTTTATTTTACCCTTAATTAATTACTTTAGTTCGCACGCTAACCTAATAGACCTCCAAACGCTCAAACGTATTTTGCCCTTCTCTTCTCTCGCTCTCAATCTCTCTCCACGGCCGTCTCCTCCGGACGAAATTCGTGGTGCCGGCGTCTACCCCGACGCCAAAGACCATCTCCTTCCCTTTCCACCGAATTTAACAAGCAGGTACTTAGTTGATAAACTTAATTGATATGCTTAATTAGATGCATGAAAATGAACTCCCATCATGTGTGAAATTGTTGCAATTGTTAGTATTCATATTATTTTTCTTCATCTGTTATTATATATTTTTAAATTAAAACTCTCCTAATGTTCTTTGTTTGCTCCGTTTTTGTCAATTTCTTGAACCTTTGGTCCAAGGGAATGTTATGATTTTTAGAAGTTTTCTTGAGCCGAAACCCCATCTTTCTATTTTACATTCTTTGTGAATTGATTTTGTGTTGAATGATATGGGTTTAGTGGGAATTTTGGAATTTGAATTGGGTTCTTGTAGGAATTTGAATTTGATTCGGGTTTTGGAGATTGGAATGTTTGGTTGATCCTGGAGTATTGGTATTTGGGTTTTGGAATGTCGTGGCTATGACCAAAGCCAACATGGTTTCTCTTCTCAACATCAGAAACAAGTTATTAGTAGTTATATGGGTTGCCCTTCTGTTCAAGATTTAGCGATACTATGGGGTTTCGACCTTAATGATTTTGGTGCTAGTAAGAATCTTCATGATCAATTTGTTTCCACTTCAATTACTTCTGTAAATATAGGTGTCAGCAGTTTAAGCTCTAGGAAGTCAGCATTTGGTGCCGAATTTGAAGTGGGACCACGAAGTCGAAGTCGATATTTGAAGGTAGGCACTAAGAATTAAACCAAACAATTCTTATGCGGCAAACCAAAGTGTAAACCGTATATGCTCCCAATTTTCTCTAATTTCACTTTCATCCGTATATTACCTGGGAAGTCGAAAGAGAGAGAGGAGAGCTTAGCGCCGGAAATGGTGAAGAACGGTCCAAAAGCTGCTCCAATTACGAAGACTCCAAGGATTTCTCGTGGACCACGCACTTTAGTTCAGGCATATGCAGTGCAGTGTGAAAGCTGCTTCAAGTGGAGAACAATTTCTTCCAAGGAAGAATTTGAGGAGATAAGAAGCAAACATACAGAAGAACCATTTTTCTGTGACAAGAAACCTAATGTTTCTTGCGAGGACCCAGCTGATATAGAGTATGATTCTTCACGGACCTGGGTCATGGATAAACCAAATCTCCTCAAAACCCCAACGGGCTTTCAGAGAGAAGTGGTTCTGAGGAAAAATTTCTCTAAGATGGATGTCCACTATGTAACTCCTGATGGGAAGAAGATCAGGGCATCCACTGAACTAACCAATCTCCTGAAGGAACATCCGGAGTACAAATTAAGTATTTCGGATTTCAGTTTTACATCACCAAGGGTAATGGGTGAGACCGTGCCTGGATACGTTGAGATAAAGGGTTCAACCAGTGGTAACAAAAAACTGAAAATGATAGCACATGATACTTGAGAGATTGTTGGAGTTTTCCGGTTTCATGTTTCTTTTGTGCTGAATCTCCTGTAACATAAACTGTATGCTGATAATCTGATTGGTCAACTATACTTAATTAAGACCCCTTGATTTCATCAAAAAAAAATAAAATAAAAAATTCTTATGCTGGGACATGTTTGCTTGGATTTTGATTGTTCATAAAGCACTTGATACCCAGTTAGAGTAAGACTATCTTAACTGAATACCAAAGCTCTCAGTAGTTCACAGTTGCTAGATTGCATTGCTTTGATTAATCTGAACTTATGAGTTTTCCATTACTTCTCTTTCACTAGATTGCAATGCATTGTTATATCAATTCATATTGCATTTCTTAATTAATAAAAAGTTAGATTATTTTGTCCTTTTCCATCAGCTTTTTTTAAAACTCCTCTGTACATAGTGCTTTGGTGTTTTTTTTCGCATTTTATAGCAAAATCTTTACTGGTGCTTCGTATTTAAACACCCTAGACATCTTGAAATAATCACAAGAATCTTAACACCCTAGACACCCTAGTCGTCATCATTTACATTAGAAAGTCTTGACCTACTACACTGTTAGAATGCCAAAACTGCTTATCTTGCGTTATCGACTCTGTTTTTATGCATAAATGGGGTTTATTCTGAAACATGGACTTAAGGATTGATCATGTTTGACTTTAGTAAGAAAGGATTTTTGTAGACGATCCACGGTTTGTTGAAGGATTATACATGGGCAAATGTGCAAGTGAAATGAATAAAGGGACTTAATGGAGGAGAGAAAATGAAAAGGAGAGATGGGTTGAGTTTTCTGCTAGAATAGGTTTGTTGAAGTTGTAAGCATTGAGTTTGTGGCTATGGAGAGAGGCATTATGCCATTATCTAGTTTAATGAGTACATTGTAACTCGTTTTGTGCAACCCATGTTAGCTTACTTTGGGAGTTTGAGACATGGGAGGTGGTTTTAAAAGGAATGACTTGAAGATTTCTTTGCAGTGAGGTGGAGCTGGTGTTGAAGTCCTGAATACTGACAACTGACAAGCACTAGTAGGAAGAAGTAATAGGGAATTTAACTTTTAATGCCTTGCTTTGGGAGAAAGGAATGGGTAGATATGAAAAACTGTAGTAGGACAATAGTTCGTGTGCATTGTGGAGTTTGCGTAAACATATTGGCTGCATAATGTTTTGGAGGTGGATTATTACTGCGTTCACTTGGGGTTTCGATGAGGAGAGTACTTTTGGTCAAAATTTATGTAAATCTGCATATTCAGTTAGCCAATGTAGGTTTTCTCTAAGTTAAAGAGTAACGCCCCCCCCCCACACACATACATCGTAGTTCTGCTTGAAGAGGTTGCAACTGTTAAAGTCTTATAAATTATATAAATTACACAAAAATTTCGAAATCTATAATCAAATTCTAAATTCTTTACTTCATATTTCAATCACTGAAAAGTTGTTTTAGTTTATTTAATTTTTGCAAATGCTAACAACTGCTAAGGTGCTTTAATTTGCAGGCATTTAACAGTGGTAAACCAAAGGAAAATACTTCCTACATTGTGAAGCAGCTTCTTAACTTGAGAAAGCCTCGGCCACAGAGGAGGCGTGAAACATTTTCTTTGATACGTCACCAAGAACAAACGGACATATCATCATCAAATTCAGATCCATTGAAGCTAGAGAACAATTTTGATCAGAATTTGCAACAATCCAATGGCCATGGTAATGATCTTTAGCACGTGGGCCAACCTCAGCATGAACTGCATCTTGAACCTTATTCGTTGCCACTTTAGCTGGATCGATTGACATCTTCGTCCAGATGGAAGCCCTTTGCACAGCGACTCCTTTTGGCGATGTAAAAGTCGGATCAAAGTGGCCGGGTTTGAAAATTCTCAATGCTAAGTTCTATTACCTCTATCTTGTTTTTTTTCTAATCATTACATATGTTATTGTTTCTTATGACATAAACAACGAATAAATTTTTTTATATGATTACTAGTTGTATTAATTCACTTGACGACTAATGCTGATGCTGCTTCAGGCGTTCCGGATGGTCCAGATGGTCCTTCATCTTCTCGTGGTATGATTTTGACACTGAAGATGATGGTGATAACGATGATGAATTCGAGTCTAATTGATTTTTTTGAGTTATGTTCTCTTGATTAAGTCATGTACTACTTGATGCGTAAAGTTGGATTTTAAGCTAGTTTTTCTTTAGATTATCAACGGTAGTTACGAGTATTTTGATGTTGACTTATTGAATAACATATTTTGCTAGATGAGGTTATATGACATAATTCTTTAATATGAAATATTATGAGTTGCTTGATTTGAAATATTTTGTATGTTTTTTGTATATAAATGTGTGGTTCAAATTTATGAAAATGATTGATATCGTGTTAGGTGGGGAAAGATCAATTATGTTAAAGTGAGGGTGAATACTATCACATTTTATAGGGTATTAGATTGTAGAAGCCATCGCTTAATAGGAGCTTATGCGATGACAATAACAATCACGTATAAGGAATGATGTGATGTCACATATAGCAATAAAGTGATGGTTAATACAATCGCGTACTGCTTCAATATAAAGCGATGGTCAAAACAATAGCATATTTGGAGATAAAGCAATAGGAAAAACAATCACGTATGTCACAATAAAGAGACTATAAAAGCAATCACACATTCGAAGATAAGTGATGGTCAAAACAATCGCATTTTCGGAGATAAAGCAATGAGAAAAATAATCACGTAGGCCACAATAAAGCGATTATAAAAGTAATCGCGCATTCGGAGATAAAGCGATGATCAATGCAATCGTGTATCCTCAGATAAAATGATGGCTAAAGCAATCGCGTATTCCTAAATAACGTGATGGCCAAAGCAATCACTAGAGAGATGGCTAAAACAATCGCGTATTCTAATATAATGTGATGGAAATATCAATCGCCTAACGTCCTCTAAAGTGATTGAACAAGCCATCGCCAATTGTGAATAAGGCGATTGCTTTAGCAATCACTTATTTAGTACTAACGTGATGGTTTAACAATCGTCTTTGTATGGATTATGCGATGGCTTTGTATTTTTATGAATTAAAAAAATAAATATTATTTTTTATGTTAGGTGATTGTTTACGCCATCACCTAAAATCTATGAGATAATGCAATGACTTTTACCATCACTTAAAGTTCAGCGATAAAGCTTTATGCGATGAAACTAGTGATTGTTTTGACTATCGCATATAGTCTAAGGCGATGGTTTTTTAGTATTGGTGATTGCTTTCGACCATCACGTAAAATCAATTTTCTAGTAGTTAATCGTTGCCTGCTTCTGAGGATGATACAGAAGCATCGAGGGTTCCTCGGAGGAGTGTTTGGTCTCAACTAAGGCGTCGGTGATAGATGGGTATTTGGTCATCGGGGAAGTTAATGACTACCCCGGGGGTTCAGTGTATAGGTCAAGTGTTTAGAGAATGTTAATGACTATCCCTAGTGTTCCTAAAATGTACTCAATGGTTGTGAGTGGTGGACCTTGTATAATATTTATATTTTAATGTTTTATTGTGTTATGTCGTGGTTTTTCTTTGCGTTGGTCAATGACCTATTGTAATATATTGTAGCAACATTTGTAATATATCTTTATTGTGAAGGAGGAGCCTTCTGTGTATGAAAGACTGTACCCTGTTGGTTGTTGTAGAGGGTTCCAATTTTAAATCCTTGAAGTAATACTGCGATATTTATATGGTGAAGGAGGAGTCTTCTATGTATGTTAGACCGCACCCTATGTTGTTGTTGTCGAAGGTTCCAATCTAAACCCTTGGAGTGATACTGCGATATTTCTGTGGTGAAGGAGTAGCCTTCTATGTGTGATGTTCGCAAAACGCAACTCGGGCAAGAATACCCAGCCGTATCAAGTAATAAAGTGTACCTAAGTACGAGTTATCGATCCCACAGGGAATGTACATAATTCTCACTCTGACTAAGTACCAAAATTAGGCTAACTAATTATATTTGAGCGAAAAGAAAATTAATTAAAATCTTAAAAAATAAACAACCTAGAAAGCAATTAAATCTACACTACTGCGGAGGTGGTTTGGCAACAACAAATCAAGATAAAAATATAGGAGTGCATTATTTCTAGTCTAGCCGGTGTTTAATTTAATCCTCTTTTTACTTTTCTTTAACTCAAGTCTTGGTAGTCAGGCGCACTATAATATTCGCTACGGGCTCTCGCAATGTATAACAAATCTAGCTACAACTCCCAGTTACGGGCTCTTGCTTCTTATAACATAGGAAAAAATAGCCACATGTCAAAACAAGCACCCAATGACTATCTACGCATGATCTCCTCTTGGTCTCACGTAATGCAAACAATTTTTGTGATTTTTGGAATTAATAGGACAGGCTCTCGCATCTTATCCTGCAATTCTAGTGATCATCTAATGGTTCGCTACGCCATTAAAAGCATGAAGAACACACAATAATAACCAAGCGCATGGGTAATACTTCGCAAAAAGAAACTCTCTATATTTTTCTACAAGTCATGTTGGTAGTCGAGACAACAAAATTAGTTAACTACGGGCTCTCGCATCTTATAGTCAACCCTAACCTCGCGAAAGGCTAAGGTGGTTCGATCGTATGTCAAACCGAGTCTCACAATGGCTATTAGTGTGTGTCACAAAACACCAACTATTAAATTGATTGGTCCGAAATATAAATGTAGCTCTCACGGATCTTAAATATTTCTAAAATCATTTAATTAATGGTCAATTAATTAAAGGCATTAAGTTCACAAAATAATAACCAACATGAATGTGTACTAAATAAATAGATAGATTAAATTAAATCACTACATTTAACATAGAAAAATAATTGCATTCCATAAATAAATTAAGCATAAACCAATTCATCATTTACAAAATTAATCAATGCAAAAAATTATAACAACTATCATAGAATAGAGATAGGAAGAATTAAACCGAACAAATCGCATTTCCGGGGTTGAAATCATTTGTAGATGGTTCGTTGGCTCTTTATTTGAAGCTCAAAACCTTCAATGGTGGACAATTAATGGAGGAGAGGAAGAAATTTTTGGATAAAATGGGGCTGGTGCGCCATTTGGGAGCAATGTCCCAAATGGGGACTTAGTTTGAAAAAGAAGGCAGCATGAATATAAATGGGAAGGTTGCAAAGAGGCACAATGAAGGCAGGGGTAAAATAGGCAACACAATGGAAGAATTAGGGGCAAAAAAGGGAGAAAAAGAGAAGCTGGGCACGGCTGAGGCAGGGGCAGCCCAGGGGAAGATCTCGCGGGTCACCCATGGCTGAAACGGGCTGGATGGTGGGTGGAAGTGGGAGGAAACAGTGGGCAGGTAGGCTGGAATGGGCCGCTGGTCAACCAGGATCCATGGAGGGGACGCGGGTCAGCCACAAAAGGATAAGGCTGGGAGCTGGTGACGTGGCTGAAGCATCAACCAACAACACATAAAGGGAGAATCTGGAATAGGCGTCGGCCCTTTTGAACTTTTCAAACTTGCTCCGGTGCCCCTGGTGTTTTGTTTGTTGGCGCCACTTTCCTCCCTTCTTGAGGCCTTGCAAATTCATCCTCTGTTAGTGATGTTAGCTGCCGTTAGCCTCTGCCTTGCCTTGGACTCTTAACGGACTTAACAGACGTTGACCAAATACTTTCCAATTCAACTTTAAAGCCCGTAATTGCCTTGAACTTCGTGCTAAACATCATATAAAAGCTCGATTATGTCTGAAAACCTACATTAAGCACAAAAACACAAATAATAATATTTCTAAAGTATAATTAATTCAAAAATAGCATAAAATAGAAGAAAATTCCTAGAAAAATTCGTGGAAATCTTGGGCTCATCAAACACCATATGTTGTTGTTGTCGAGGGTTCCAATCTAAACCCTCGCAGCGATACTGTGATATTTTTGTGGTGAAGGAGGAGCCTTCTATGCGTGTTAGACCGCACCCTTAGGCTGCCTACGTTCCTCGGTGAGAGTCTTAGGTCTACGTAGTTCTGGCCCTTTATGGGGACCAGCTTGCTGAAGACCTATTCCATCAAAATTGTATATTGTAGACTGCATGTTGAATACTGTATGCTGTAGATTGTAAACTGTACGTTGTATGTCGTATGCTATAGACTGTATTCCGTAGACTATACACTGCAGACTATATACGGTATGCTGGAGACTATGCGGGAGACTTTACTCTCTCTTCTTTTCTCTTGGTTTTTTTTTATGTGCTCTAACTTTCTCCTAAGCCGCCCTTTTGGGTTTTCAACTTACCGAGCCCTTATTTCTCCTTATTTTTTCTTTGTTGGTTTGCTCTAACTTTTGCTTAGGTCGCCCTTTTGGGTTTTCAACCTAGCGAGCTGAAGAGAGAGATAAAGCATTTGAGCCATTATAGCATGCTATATTAGCACTACCCTTGCTTATGAGGAATACTGCACCTCCTCCTGATATATATGTGTATCACTAGGTAGGAACCCACCATGGAGATTTCCACTTTTCCCTACTATCGATGTAACTTGGGGGTTTTTTCTCGAAGTAAAATATTACACACTTGAATGTTTCGACCTTTGACCTTTTTGTTGAATGCTCAGACAATTCTTCTTCGATACGCTCAAGTGTGTTCTAAAGCCAGTAGTCGGCGTTCATCTAGGAGAGCCAACTCATCATGTCGTTGTCTGAGCCAATCAATCTTGGCTATGTCTGCTTCCATCATTACTCTTAATGAAGGAATTTTAATTTCAATCGGTAATACGGCTTCCATACCGTAGGCTAAGGAATATGGTGTAGCCCAATAGGTGTGCGAACCGATGTGCGGTATCCTGAAAGGGCTAATGGTAATTTATCAGGCCAGTCCCTTCCGATTTCAACCATTTTTCTAATAATATTTCAAGTGTCTTGTTGGCTGCTTCTACTGCCCCATTGGCTTGTGGTCGGTAAGGTGAAGACTTGTGTTGTTGTACTTTGAATTCATCTAGCAAGCGATTGACTTCTCCCTCAAAGTGTGTGGCATTATCGGAGATCATCTCAAACAGTACCCCATATATGTATATGATGTTGGTTCTGATGAACTGTGCCACTTTCTTGGCGTTCAGTACTCTGTAGGAGGCTGCTTCTACCCATATGGTGAAGTGGTTGATGGCCACTAAAACATTATTCATGACCGTTTGATCCTTTAGGGGGACTTGTCCTATGATATCGATTCCCTAGGTTGAAAAGGGCCAAGGAGAGATATAGTTGTAAAGTATATGTGGAGGCACATGCTGTAGGTTACCAAAACATTGGCAATTGTTGCAATGGCGTACCCACCGAATGCAATCACTTTCGAGTGTACTCCAGTAGTATCCTTGTCTGAAGGATTTATTGGAAAACATGTGTCCATTCATGTGTGGTCAACAAGTTCCACCATGTAATTGATCCATGACTCTCTTTGCTTTTGTTTGGTCTATACATAAAAGATTTAGACCTTGGTAATGTCTTTTGTTAAGGCTGTTGATATATGTGTTTTATACGCATCTATTATGTGTATATTCCTATTTAGATTGTTCTTTTCTGTGAGTTTCTAAAACTACTGATATGGGTTTTTGGTGTTTTATTAGTTTCAGGTTAAATTTGAGAAAATTGATGAGTTTCATGCCTTTAATCCATAAAATGAAGATTCCAGGGATCTGAGAGCAATTTGCTTGAAGTTTAAGGCAGAGAAGTGAAGAAAGACGTCAAGCGGTCGCTTAGTCTATGGACTGAGCTACTGCCCATTTTCCGGTAGGTGGTATCTGGAGAAAGGCTATTAAGCATTCATTCAACATCAAGACCAAGCGACCGCTTGGTCTCGTTTTCTGCAATGGGTTGTTTGGTAATTTCTCAAATTATTTGACCTTCTATAAATAGAACCCTAATAGTACAGCTGTAAGGGGATCCAAATTTTAGCAGTTCTTGAGCCGTTCTCAAGACTGAAACACTGTTTGATTTATTTCCATTGCCGATTATTGAAGATTGATAATGTATTCTTCCTATACAATGATTTGTTCATTGCTTGGGATGAACTAACCACATCTAAGGATTGGAGGTAACTTGTATCAATTCTTATGTGTTAATTATATTTTATATTCTATCAATTATTGTTTATGATTTAGATTATCTTTGGTTTATAGTGCAACTATCGTATAATGATTATGTTAGTGAATCTATAAGCTCTTGGGTATAATAAACTGCATGATCGTGCATGAGTTATATATTGGCCAACCTAAATGATAAATAGATCTCTCTGATTTCCTGACCGGGCTAATGTTAGATCTAGGTTCGTGCGTGTTCTTAGTGATCTTAATGGACTCTTAATTGTTGTGTGGACGGATCAAGAAAGCACATTTAAGGCGGGGTACTAAGGGTTACAAATCTTGATCTGTAAGTCTCAATCTTTTACACTAGTGAACGAACCCTTAATTTGATAGAGACATTAGTTAAATACACATAAGAGACGATACAAGTGAATCTCAATTCCTAGATTCTCCCCACATATTAATCTTCGATAATTCTTTAATTCCTACTATAGTTACTTTATTACTCTTAAATTAGTTTAAATAGTCAATAATTTAGTTTTGATTATTCCAAAAATCAAAACCCCCCTTTAGGTAAAATTGTTTTTATTTATTGTTTGATTAAAATATGTTTAATTGCTATTCTCTCTGTGGTTCGACCCTTGCTACCGTACATCTATAATTCAATAGACTCGTTCACTTGCGAGGTTAAAATATTTCACATCAAGTTTTTGGTGCCATTGTCAGGAAGAATTAGTAATTAAGTTTTTGATCATTTTATCGTGTTAAAAAAAGAAAATAAATAAATAAATAATAATAAAAGACGGTGTTAGTTTCTTTTGATTGTGCAGTTTATGCGCGGTCGACGGTCGTTAAATCCCACTCTGACGGATTTTAAAGATAATATTAATAACTTAGGAAGAAATCCCCCAGTTAATCAGGAAATTCCTGACAATCAAAGAAATCCAATGGCTGACCCAATTGCTCTTGCTGAAACAGTTATTGCTGGAAGGGAAGCAGATGAAGCTCCCTGGATGATGATAGATTATACTCGTCCTAACATAGACTTTACACCTTTGTGTTTAGTCTTACCTGGTCGAGTTAGGAATTTTGAATTGAAAGGACATTTTTATAATATGTTGTAAATTTTCATGGTCTACCTTCAGAAAATGCTTTATCTTTTATGCAAGATTTTGTTCATATGGTTGAAATTGTTCCTAAAGGAGGATTAACTGAGGACGGATTTAAAATGCGTTTTCTTCAATGCACTTCGAAGGATTCTGCCAAAAGATGGTTTATGACATTAGCACCTAGGAGTATTCATACATGGAAGCAACTTTATGATTTGTTCATCTCTAAATTTTACCAACATTCTTCACTTTCAAATAATAGGAAACAAATCTTGTGTTTTGCAATGGAATAAGGTGAATCTTTTCACGAGACTTGGGATCGTTTTAAATCTTTACTAATTGAATGTCCACACCACAATTTTCCTAAAGATGTATTAATAAACCAGTTTTATGACTCACTTTTTAATCATCTTCAAACTATGGTGGATAGTGCTACTGGAGGGTCAATTCCAGAACAAGCAAATGAATTGTTTAAAATGTTAGGATCGAATTCTCAACAAAAGAGGGTGAGAGGAAAAGCCAAAGCCTTGTATGAAGTTAACTCAAATTTTAATGGAAGTGAATCTAGTGCATTAGCTACTACTAGTGCTAAAATTGAAGCTTATAAAGCCATGATGGCTGCTGCAAATTTAAAATTTTCTTATGAAGTTTGTTCGATTTGTGGTAATAATTCGCTTGCTACTAACAGTTCCCTTCTAGCGGAAATATGCATGTTTTTCCTAAACAAGTAAATTCGATGAATTTGTATCCACCGCGTCAAAGGAATGATCCATTCTCCAACACTTACAATCCTAGTTGGAAGAACCACTCGAATTTCAGTTGAGGAGGGAACAAGCCTTTGCATCCACAACAACATCAATCGTAAGTGTTTGGGCAAGGAAATCAGAACAATGGTGGTCGTATGCAATATAATCAACCAAATGAAAATCATGGAAATAATAAGGATTTAGAAAGTACCGTGAGTGCAACAAATGCCATATTGCATAAATTGATGGTTCAATTCGAGCAATTAGCTGATGATGTGAAGGAACTCAAAGGATGAGATTATGGGAAGTTTCTCGGCCAGAATGAGCCAGCCAAGGCTATCACCACTCTAAGTAATGGTAAAACTATCGGTGAGGAGGTAAGTACCACTGCTCTGTTCATCTTCTTCTAATGTGTTGAATGATGAAAATAATGAAAATAAAAATGATAATTTAAATAATGACAAAGAAAAAGAGGACAACCTGGAAGAAGAAGAAGAACCATATGTTGCCCCTAAGGCTTATGTGCCCCTATTCCTTTTCCTGGCCGTCTTATGAAAAACAAAATGGATAAACAGTTTGCTGAAATTTACAATATGCTTTCTAAAGTGAATATTAATCTGCCATTGCTTAATATGATTAAGAATATTCCCTCTTATGCCAAATTTTCAAGGATTTAAGTTCTAGAAAACAAAAGTTTTCGAAAAATGAAAAGGTTATCATGTCTGATTGTTCGGTGAAACACCCTTTGGGCATAAACAATTAGGTTTAGGTGTGCTAAAACCTACATCAATGACTTTGCAATTAGCTGATCGTTCGGTGAAACACCCTTTGGGCATTGTTGAAGATATTTTAGTGCAGGTTGAAAATTTAATTATGTCTATGGATTTTGTATTGCTTGAAATGGAAAATCAGGTTACCAGTATGCATGAAGCTCCCCTTCTTCTTGGGCAACCTTTTATGGCTACTGCTAACACAAGTATTAATGCTAAGAATGGAAAATTATCTATGAATGCTATGGGTGAGATGGTTAAAATTTATGTGCTTAATGCCATGAAAAAGTCAGATGATTGAGCGATTGTTTTTATATAGATGAAGTAGAAGATTTAGCAATTAAAAATTTAGTCAAGGAGGTTAAGTCTGATAAATTAGAGGAAGTATTAACTGGTCAAGGTGATATTGACAATGAGGAAGTGATTAAGTTAACTAATCTTTTTGAGGAAAAAGAAGAAATACCAACTAAACAAGCTGCTTGTGAACCCTTAGGTAATTTTAATGAAAAGTTGGTTCCTTCGATAGAATCACTACCTGCTTTGGAATTGAAACCCTTGCCATCTAATGTAAATTATGTTTTTCTAGTGAAGAATGAAACATTGCATGTAATTATTGCTTCTAATTTGTCGGTCGAGCAAGAAGAAAAGTTAATAAAAGTTTTGCAAGAACATAAAGAGGCTATAGGATGGACCTTGGTCGATTTAAAAGGAATAAGTCCCACAAAATGTATGCATAGAATTCATCTCGAAGAAGGGGCTAAACCTTCTAGAGAGCATCAACGAAGATTGAATCCTCATGTAAGACCCCGAACCTTCGTGTATTTGACTTTCTCGTGTTGCATGCTTTGTTGTTAATGCGTCGAGTGTTTATCTTAACATGATAGCACCTAAATAAGTCTCATTGGAGTCTTAGTACCTTGCATATAAGATTTACAATGTTCATCTTAGTTGTTGTATGCTTGGTTGAGAGTTTAGAAGCATTGTTGCTTCGTTTGAGCCTTAGGGTTTCTCGGGATTGCCTTCGTTGCTTGTATTGTTTGTGCTTTAAACTTGCGAGAAGTTCATTTAAGTTCTAAACCAAGTGTACTAGTATTTCCCATGCTTGCATAATCATTGTTCATAGACTTGTTGCATTTGGAAATAAGATGACCAACTTATTACTTCACAGATTCAATCCTGTTTTTGGGTAAACTTCGGGAAACTTCTGGTACCAATCTACTAAAGCGAATTTTCTAAATATTTAGTATGTTCTACCTACATATGTTAGGATACTCCCTGTAAGATATGGTATTTTTCCAATGTGTATAAGTACCTCATTTAGGTCTTGACTTACGGCTGTGCCAGAAGTCTGTTTTCAGGAAATCAGCTTCTGTACTTGAACTTGTAGTAGCCATATTTTGATGAATATAAGTCCAAATTGAGTAATTTAAAAGGCTAAACTATAGTTTAAAGAGTCTAGTTTCATAAAAACCAATAATCACCTCATTTGGAGGTGTGATATAGTTTTGGTCGATTTTACAAGATTGACTGTCTGTTGTTCAGTTTTCTGCATTTGTGAGTTTTGAGTGGGTTTTGGCTATTGACCCTTAACCCCTTGCCCTTGGCCGACCTAAGTGAGTCTCAGCCACCTTTTTTGACTTGTTTACAACCCTTTTGAGCCTTTGATCATTTGCTTATCAATGGTTCACATGCCTTGGCCAATGAGAGGCCATTTAACATCCATCACATGGATTGGGGTCTTCTAGGGAGGTATATAAGTCATTTATTCAGCCTTCAGCCATTGTTGATCATCAAACAAGATGAACTTCAGAGGCTAAGCTTCAAAATTCGTCCATGGAGGTCTCACAAACTTGAGAGACCATTTCCCGGAGATCCGGTGGTCCGATCGACGAACCGAGACCGCCAAATCGAAGCCCTCGATCTTCTCTACAACAATCCTCTCTTTAATCAACCTTTCCTCCATTAATCATAGGACTAAGGTACGTTGAGAAATCCCTGAAATTTTCATGTTCAATAAAATAGCATGACCCCTTCATTATAGTTGTTCTATTAATGATTGTGAACACATTTTGTGAAGAGAAATCCTCCAATTCAACCTTTGAAATATGTGTAGGATTTCATGAATTCTCTATGAAGTTGTGATTTTGACATTTTGTAAAGCATGAATGTTGTTTATAATGAGCTTAGGAACAACTCTTGTGAAAGATTATGTTTCAATTCAAGGTTTAACAAAATCTCCGATTCTAGGGTTTGAAACTCGGGATTGTGTTTAAGGCTAGTCTAAGAACATGAACGGCTTAGTTATCGAGTTCTAAATGAACGGAGAACTTAGAAAAGGGCAATGTGATACATATAGTATCAATGCTCTACTTGGTTGAATTTTAGTAAAACTCACCGGAGTTGAAATTTGGGAGTTATGAACAATACCGACTCCACATTCAATCCTTACGACGTTTGTAGTGCGTTGGACTATTATATTAGCTTACGTGACTTTGGGATGGATTGAAGGGCATGTTTGATATGAGTGATTATAAGACTCAATCAAGTTCTTATGTGGTTTATGTGAATGTGTGAAGCAAATGCACAATTGAGAGCATGTTGTAGATTGATGTATCTACTTGACAGGTTGAATTCGCTCTTGTCGAATTCCTACTTGAGTCTTTAATGAGTAAAAACACCTACTTGTTGAATAATGAATTTGAGGACTATTCTATGAGAAGATTTGATTGGGGCTTTCTTAGTACTCTATACATGGAGTCTACTTGTATAAGTCGCTAGGATGGCCATGTTGTTACCTAAGACTCACCGGTATGGTTTGACCTTACGGGTTATTACCGCTATAGTGTTGCTTAAGTCTTTGACTACCATCGACTTTTGTGTTATTGAATGAGTTACTACTCTAGGAAGAGTTTAGTAAATGGCTTCATGATCCGAGACTAACGGAGTAGTCTTGGATAGTACTTAATGGACTGATGGTTAAGTTGTGACTCTGTTGAATTTCATATGTGAATATGGAATACTGTGTATATTTTATATTATGACTAAAGGCATGATTTCCTACCTTGTCAAGAATTGATTCTTCTATGTGTTTCTATGATATGACTTATGAGCATATTGAATGTATTTGCCTTCGTGCCGATCTGCTCTACGCTTAATGAATTGTGGTGAACTTGGATTCTACTATTAAGTGGAATTATGAATCAAAATTGAACTAAGCTTGATTTCACAATAATCAACTTGGGCTTCCCTTATATAATTGACTTGAGACTTGAACTAAGATTCCTAAATGGAATGAGAACCTTGCTATGCCTCAAACAAGAACATAGAAAAGAGTCTTGGGACATATAGTGTTCAAACTCTATTTGGTTGGAATTGTAGTAAAGACTCAACGGAGTCGAGTTAAGGAACAATTGAACCTTACGAGGATCGTGGTGAGATCCTATGACAATTATATTCCAGCTTGACTAGATTACTAGCTTTTGGGACTTGAATTGAATAGAGTGAACAAACTTGGCACTTATGATTTAGAGACTTAAATGAGTTCCTATTGTGGTTTTTGTGATTTATGTAACAATGTGCATAGTCGTATGAGTTTAGTAGGTCATTGTATCTACTTGAGAATTAGCAAGTAAACATCTACTTGTGCATTGCATATAAGTCCAGCTGGCATTACTTGAGTTTTCATGATGATGGTGGGACGATGCATTGCCTTCACGAATTATGGGATTCGTGATTGTAATGTATCGCCGTACTGGATTCGGGTTTCACACACACCTCCACCGCTAGCTACGCTAAAGTGGGGAAGTAGCCCCTTTGTCGTAACCAATTGAGCACATTGGCTAGGGCTATTTTCTGAGTAGAGAGCTCGACCCGCAGAGAAGAGGCTCGGTACTTTGATACCGAACACGGGTATCAGCGGCACGATATGATTAACGGTTGTGATTGCGAGGAGCAATCGACGCAGCAGTGATTTGGTATCTTCTCTATCCTTTATGTGGCTTACTATGAGCAGTCTCTTATGTGATAACAAAGTGTTAGTTGAACATGAGATCTTATTGACCATGTTTGCATGGGCTGATGTTATATGAGAGATTTGATGTGTATATATATAGATATGCACACTTATACATGATGATTGTATGAGAGATTTGATATGTATATGTAGAGATATACATACTTATATATGAGATATTTATGAGAGATTTGACATGTATATATAGAGATATGCATACTGATATAGGTGTATATATATAAATATGCACCCTTACACGTGATGATTATATGAATAGCTTGATTAGTATATATGATGATATATATGTACTTGCATATGATGTTTTGTGGGAACTACCTTCTAATTCATTTGATTTGTGTTTGAACAGGGAATTATACCCTGGTTCATTTGGAGTGTCTAAGTGATACGACGCCTCTTCACGGGTTTTTCTGTCATTTGTAAAATGGCATGATGTATATTTTTATGTTACATAATTATATGTTACATATCTCTTGTAGTAGCGTATTGGGTCATTATGACTCATTCCGTACTTTGTTTTCTAGTTGCAGCCAATTGGTAGCCGCATTGAGACCGAATAGATCGTGACTGTTGCAGTGCGCAGCTGATCGATAGATCAAGATTAGATCGTGTGGTTCGTGTTTGTAGCAGCTAACTCTCCCGAGTAGCAGCTTGTGGAGTCCCGTTCCCTTTTAGCATTGTCATTGATATCATGTACTTTGTTATTCTTGTGAGATCGATATTTTGTAAAGTTATTTAGACTTTACAGTCGGGTATATACTTGGGTATTTGTATTAGTTCTTTCTTGGGCCGACATGTTGTGTCGTGCCTTGTTCGTGGTTTCGTATTTATTTCAGTTGTCTCCCGGGAACTTATAGCTTTGGGGCATTTCTTTATCTTACTTATTATAGTTGTTGGTTGACCCCGGTATGCTTTAGCCGTTGGGTAATTGATATCAGGTTGGTTCTTTGTTGAAACGCCGGCCTGGAGTGCCGATGGTTTGTTCAGCGTCTGCAATGTTGCGGCACGCGAGTTTTGTTTCCTCCTTTGAGAGATAATGTCTCTCTTGGTTTCATTATCGTCAGTTTCGAGCTTCATAGCTTGGGACTTCTTTTCTTATATTGCTTCCGCTGATTCATTTTTTTTAAATATCGTATTTTAGTGCGGCGTTATGTTCATGTTTAAGAGCGAGTTTGCTCGACTGTTTGACTAGCACTACTGTTTATCAAGTGCTTGTCCTCTTATTAAGTTAGTTCCAGCGGCACGACCTTGGGATTTCGTGTTGGAATCCGGGTCGGGTCGTTACACCTCATATGGAGGAGGCAGTGAGAAAAGAAGTTCTTAAACTTCTCGATGCGGGTATTATTTATCCCATCTCTGATAGTAAGTGGGTTAGTCTAGTTCAAGTTGTTCCCAAGAAATCTGGAATTACAGTGGTTAAAAATGATAAAGGTGAATTAGTACCGACTAGAACGGTCACTGGGTATAGGATGTGCATCGATTTAAGAAAGCTCAATGCTGCTACCAAGAAAGATCACTTTCCGTTACCATTTATTGAGCAAATTTTAGAAAGATTAGCTGGTTACAATTTTTATTGCTTTTTAGATGGATTTTCTGGGTATAATCAAATACCTATAGCCCTAGAAGATCAGGAAAAGTCAACCTTCACATGCCCCTTTGGTACATTTGCTTATAGAAGGATGCCTTTTGAGTTGTGTAATGCTCCAGCTACCTTTCAAAGATGCATGATCTCTATTTTTTCTGATTTAGTTGAAAGATGTGTTGAGGTTTTTATGGATGATTTTTCTGTGTTTGGGGAATCATTTGACAAGTGTCTTGATAATTTGACATTAGTACTCAAGCAATGTTGTAAAACAAATCTGACCCTTCGTTGGGAAAAATGTCATTTTATGGTAAACCAAGGAATTGTTTTAGGACATATAGTATCGAAGAGAGGAATTGAAGTAGATCCAGCAAAAGTTGAAGTTATTTCTAAAGTACCTCCTCCTATTTCTGTAAAAGGTGTTCAAAGTTTTCTTGGGCATGCTGACTTTTATAGGCGTTTTATTCAGGATTTTAAAAAAAATTTGTAAGCCTTTATGCAACCTGCTTGCCAAGGACACCGAATTTATTTTTGACAAAGAGTGTCTCGATTCTTTTAATCTTTTAAAAGAAAATTTGACAACTGCTCATATTCTTTCTAGCCCCAATTGGTCATTACCTTTTGAAATTATGTGTGATGCGTCAGATTTTGCTATAGGAGCTGTCCTTGGTCAAAAGATTGATAAGAAACCACATGTGATTCACTATGCTAGCCGCATATTTAATGATGCACAATTGAATTACACAACAACTGAGAAAGAATTTTTGGCTATGATTTTTGCTCTTGAAAAATTTAGATCGTATCTGCTAGGATCTAAAGTGATCATCTATTCTAACCATGTTGTATTGAAATATCTGGTGACTAAGAAAGATGCTAAGCCTAGATTAATAAGGTGGATGCTTTCGCTACAAGAATTTGATCTTTCAATTAAAGATAAGAAAGGTTCAGAATATGTAGTAGCAGATCATTTGTCTAGATTGGAACTTTGGCCTTTATTTAAAAAACAATTGTTTGATGATGACATTCCCTTAAATGAAGATTTTCCGGATGAACAATTGTTTGTCGTTCAAACCAATGAACCATGGTATGCTGATTATGTTAATTTTATAATAACTGATATCATAAACATCGATTATGGATATCATGAAAGAAAAAAATTTATTTCAAAGTTAAGCATTATTTTTGGGATGAACCTTATTTAAACGTGGCCCAGATTCAATAATAAGAAGATGTATCCCTGAAGAGGAACACCAGAGTGTGTTATCTTTTTGTCATGGCTTTGCTTGTGGAGGTCATTTTAGTGGAGAAAAGACTGCAAGAAAGGCTTTGCAATTTGGTCTTTATTGGCCCACTTTATTTAGAGATGCATATATATATATATATACACTAAGTGCTGTGACAAATGTCAAAGGTCGAGAGGTATAAGTAAGAGGAATGAGATGCCTCAAATTAGTAATCTAGTGGTTGAAGTTGTTGATGTTTGGGGAATAGATTTCATGGGACCATTTCCTGTATCACAGGGTTTTGAATACATTTTGGTCAGAGTAGATTATGTGTCAAAATGGATTGAGGCAATAGCTACAAGGAATAATGATGCCAAGACTGTGGTTAAATTCCTATGTGATAATATTTTTAGTAGATATGGTATGCCAAGGGCAATCATAAGTGATCAAGGAACTCACTTCACCAATCGGCTAGTGAATAGTTATTTAAAGAAATATAGGGTAGTACACAAATTATCTACTCCTTATCATCCACAGACATCTGGTCAAGTGGAGGTAAGTAATAGACAAATTAAAGGAGTGTTGGAAAAGACTGTCCAACCAAATAGGAAAGATTGAGTGTTGAAGCTGAACGATGCTTTATGGGCATATAGGACAACCTATAAGACCCCAACTGGTCTAAGCCCTTATAGAATTATGAAAAGCATGTCATCTTCCAGTTGAGTTAGAACACATGGCTTTTTGGGCTATTAAAACTCTTAACATGGATATGACTTTGGCAGGCAAGAAAAGAATGCTCCAAATAAATGAGTTGGAAGAACATAGATTGGGATCTTATAAAACTTCGAAAATTTACAAAGAAAAGGCTAAAAGATTCCACGACAAGAAAATAATTCCTAAAGACCTGTACCCAGGTATTAAAGTTCTATTGTTTAATTCTAGACTAAAACTTTTTCCAGGAAAACTTAAATCTAAATGGTCAGGTCCATTTGAAATGGTAAATGTTTTTGCCCACGGTGCAGTTGAACATAAAGATTATAAATTCATAATTTGTACTTTGTAATTTAATATTTAAAATCTATCAATTATTTTTTATTTCAAATTTGAGAGAATAATTTTTTTTAGAGTTTTTAGATTTTTTATTAGATTTTTTTATTTTTTAGCAGCAAGAGTTTTTTTCTCTTTTGAAAATTCTAAATTGTACAAGGTTTTTTATGCAATGCATTAGGCAGGAAATAGACACTTACCCCCGCCTTCGCCACGTCAGCTGTCACCTTGGAAGCCACCTCAGCCTTCTGTTAACGAAACTAACCCATCTTAACGTAAGGTTTTGATTTTAAAAAACAATATAGGTGGAGGTTTAATAGGGTGAAAATCAAAACACATGGTTAATTTTGCAAAACGTTAAATATGCCAGTTTTTTTTTTGTTATTGCAATTATCTCATTTTATTTGTATTTTATTTTGAATTTTATTTATGATTTCAGTTTTAACCTTTTGTTATTGATTCCTAGACTTCCTTTAGGGTTCAATTTTAAGTTTATTGTAACACCCCGGATTCTTGCATGATCATTGTGTGCTTGTTTTCATGCATTCATAACCTTCATGAGTATGTTTACTTAGTTTATGTGTGTTTATTGTAATCATTTACAATTTACTAGTTGTTATTTAGTTACATAATTCACACTTTGATTCTATTACGTTGTTATTTGTTTTGATGACATTTAAAGTCTTAATATAGCATGTTCTTGCATTGTAGATCATTCATGAAGCATTTAACATGTTCAAGATCATGTATGTTTATGTGTTTAAGCATTGATTCAATCGTTGCTTTGATATTGCATGTTTCGTGCTTTGTTTCGAGACTTTCCTAGGGTGTTTTGGGTGAGTTTCAGATGCATTTTTTAGTGAGGAATCATTCTTTGATGCTTGGGTTTGGATTAGGACTCATTTAGGATGAATTTGGAAGCATTTTTTTGGAAGCATTTTGGTTCAGAAGGCTGAGCGGTCGCTCAGCATTTTGGCTGGGCGAGCGCGCAAAAACCAGAACTGTCATATTTGGGAAAAAGGGACTGAGCGGTCGCTCAGTCATTTGACTGAACTAGCGCCAAACCCCCAGATAGCTTTCCCCTGTTTCGTTTTTTTTTTTGAAGTTTTGTCCAATGTAACCCCCACTTAAACCCTTCCTAAACACCCCCTAAACCTCCCTAATCATCCTTAAACCTATCCTAACTTGATTACCTAGTTTTAAGTATGATTAAGTGGGTGTAATGATGGGATTTTTAGAGCCCCAAAAGAGATTTTATTGAACCACATTGTAGTGACACTTGTCCCACTAGCATTTTTGACTTCACAAACACCACAAATCAACCTTAGGGCTTCTCATTTGCTACATTCCTTTCCAAAAACGTGAGAGTGAGAGTTCGTGAGGGCTTGCTTGAGTTCTTGAAGGCTTCATCTTGGATTCCTTAGCTTCCTTCCTCCATTATCCAAGCCAACTTCATAAAAGCGAAGAGCTTGTTGAGGGGATCATTTCTACCCGATTGTTTTCTTTGTTTGATTTTGTGTTAGTGAATTGCAAGTAAGTTACTCTTCTTCTTTTCGGTTTTGGTACTCATTGATCCTAAGGAAAACAAAACCTATGATTTTTGAGGTCAATGAGTACACATACTTGCCTTATATGCTTTCAACTTGTGTTTTGAACCTATGAACGTGTTAGAAGCACATGTAGGATGATTTTATAGCTATGGAAGCATGTTATATCCTTTCATCTTGTGTGTTTAGGATTGTGAGCGTGTTAGAGGCAATATTTACATGTTTACTTGAAATGGTACTATGTGAAAGTATCCTAATTAGGGCTTACTTGGTATGTTGGTATGTTGATATGTGCTCTAGCTTTTAATTGGACTCTTTGATGAAGATGAATCAAATTGTAGTACTTTGGTTAGCTTGTGACCTTGTTGTACTTAGTAATGGACTTAGGGTGATTTATGAAGCATATAGCTTCTAAACTCTAAAATTGGGAATGTGTAGTAAAGACTCAACGGAGTTGACTCTAAGGAAGTTTGGATCATGTTGAACACTACTTTTAATCGCTACGAAGTTTGGACACCGTTTGGTCGGGTTTACTCAATTATAAGTTGAGCCTAATTATGTGCAATTGAGTTTGTTGTCATTATTTGGTTATGAGCAATTAATTGCCTTGACATGATTTATGGTAGAGATTTATAGCCTACTTGATCAAATGAGTTCGCTCTTGTCGAATTCGATCTCTATTTGTTTATGACGAGTAAATATTTTCTTGTGCTTCACATTGAGTCCAGCTAGCATTATTTGGTTTGATTTATACGTCAGGGTGGGACGATGCATTGCCTTCACGAATTGTGAGATTCGTGTTCGCCATGGATCGCCGCACCTGGGACATCACACACACCTCCACTGTGGGCCGTAGTGGGGAAGTAGCCCCTTTGCCGTATCAATACGTGCCGTATTGGCTTGCTATTTAAATTGAGGCGGTTCTCGATACAAGTCGATGCATTCACAAAAAATATCGATGGCACGAACCAGTTAACACAGTTTATTGCAGGAGCTACGTAGCAGCCGGGTCTATATCATATCCTACTTGTATGATTTATTACTAGCACTTATGTGAATAATGTGCTAAGTGCTATTTGATGAGCATGTACTAAATTGTGATAAATGTTATGCTATGACATGAACATGCATTTTTAGTAGCTTACTAAGTCTTTATGACTTACCCTATTTGTTTGTTTTGTTTTCCTTAGATCCGAGCCAAGGAGAAGGTCCTCGCTAGATTCGCCGTATCCAAGTTAGATAACTAGTAAGCTTGGAGGTTGTTCTTTTGAGAATTGTATAGTTAGTCTTTATTTTGGCAAGGACGATGGGAAGCAAGTCACCTAGACTTGACTTGGGTTTTTGTGTTGTTGTTTAACCCTTGATATTCGATACTTCTATTCTTTTGTATGCCGACTTCCATGTCGAGTTTGTTTGTATGTTATGGTTCACTATAGCTTATTCCACTTATTACTCTTTTTAAAGTATAATTGTTGTTGTTGTCTCTGGCATGTTGTGCCCGTTAAGGTTATTATATTGTATACATTATAATTGTAGGAGTAGTTGTTGGGTTCCGATCGTAATGTCGCCGAAGACTTGTTTACTTTATGTATTATTCCGGCCATGTGTAGCCGAGTTGTTAATCGTATGCAGTGTTGCGTCATGTGAAATTTTATATTCCTAGTTGCGCATGCTTGACTCATGTATATTTGGACGGTTCGACATGGGATTCCGCATTGGGATCCAGGTTGGGTCTTCACACTTGGAGCTATAGGTTAGCTGTCGGCCAGGATAGATTCCATGGCCTAGGTGGGTTGGTTCTTTGTGTGATATTCTAACATCGAGTGAATTCTTATAGGTGTGCGATGGAGGTTCCTAGGGATGGTAACGACCGTGGTAGAGGTGTCCATAAGAGTTCCGGTCGAGCCTGAGGCTGAGGTACCACCGCCACAGAATCTGGTTCGTCCGGATGCGCAGATGGCAGAATTATACCGTAGGATGATGGCTTTTCTGGCAGGGGCAGGCCAGGGAGGTCAAGCTGAGAGAGCACCACCACCACCACAATAGGAAGAGGTAGTACCACCACCACAACCACCACCGAGGAATGATACAACCCTTCTAAAGAGATTTCTTAAACTGAAACCTAGTGTATTTCTTGGGGAGCCGAACCCTAGGGAGGCCGAGTTGTGGATGAAAGAGATGATCAAGCTATTGGCCATGTTGGGTTGTACTGATGAAGAGAGAGTTACGTTGGCAACATTTAAGTTCAGGGGAGCTGCCGAGCATTGGTGGAATGTGTTGAAAGAAAGCTGGGAGATGCAACAAGTTCCGATCACATGGTCTAACTTTCAAAGGGAGTTCAAGAAAGAGTATGTACCTGATGTGGTTCGCAACAAGAGAGAGAGGGAATTTTATGATCTTGAGCAAGGTAGTATGACTGTAGCAGAGTATTCTGTGAAGTTCACTGAGTTGAGTCGTTATTGTACACACTTGATTCCTACCAAAGCACAGAGAACACATAAGTTTGTTAAGGGGTTGAGGACTGAGTTTAGGAAGCAGATTTTGGCACTTAAGCTCACGGATTACCAGAGTTCAGTTGACCGAGCTTATGAGGTGGAGCAGGATATTGAGGAGCACCGAAGCAAAATTAATTCAAGTAATGCACGTCAGTCTACACAGAACGCTAGCCAAGGTAATAATTCAGGTAATAGGAGAGGATACCAAGGCAACCGAGATAGGAAAGGTGGAGGCCAAAGTAGGCCACAGTTGGGAAAGCAGGGTAATAACACTTCTTCTTCTTAGGGGCAACAGGGATCACGTAATGAGACTATGATTTGTTCATTCTACTAGAAGCCTAGGCACACAGTTGATAGGTGTTAGGGGAAGAATGGGAAATGTTACAATTGTGGTGACGGGACTCACTTGAAGTTAGATTGCCCAAAGCTTAGGTCAATCAGCCGGGTAATGCCGGTCAGCAGTCTGGGGGCTAAGAGAGATGTGAATGGTAGACCTAAGGTTCAGGGTCGTGTGTTTGCGCTTGATTAGTGCGAGGTTCAGGGGTCTACGACAGTGATAGGAGGTACTCTTTCTATATTCAATCATAAGGCTCGAGTTCTCATAGATCCAGGGTCTTCACATTCTTATGTTGCTTCGCCCTTGTTGAGAATTTATGTGTGCTACCTCAACCTTTGCCTTATTTGCTTGAAGTGTCTACCCCGCTTGGGGAATATATGTTGGCGTCCGAAGTGTTTAAAGCTTGTGATATATTAGTGGGTGACCACACTTTACATGCGGACTTGGTAGTTCTACCTATACGTGACTTTGATGTTATTCTTGGCATGGATTGGTTATGTGTTTATCATGCTTTAGTTGACTGCCATAAAAAGCGAGTTACTTTTTCCATGCCAGGTGTGCCTGAATTTACATTTGTGGTTGATCATGCATTGAGTGAGTTACATTTTATTTTTGCTTTAAAGGTTAGAAAATTGTTATCGCATGGGTGCACGGGTTATCATGCATGTGTTGTCGATAAGAGGAAGTCTTCACCAAAATTAGAAGAGGTTCCGGTTGTGTGTGAGTTTCCTAATGTATTTTCTACCGATCATCTTATGCCACCCGATAGGGAGTTAGAATTTTGCATTGAGCTTATTTCAGGGACTTCACCGATTTCCAAAGCACCGTATAGAATGGCGCCCGCGGAGCTTAAGGAGTTGAAAATCCAATTGCAAGAACTTCTTGAGATTGGTTTTATTAAACCGAGTGTGTCGCCTTGGGGTGCACCAGTCTTATTTGTGAGGAAGAAAGATGGGAGTTGATCGATGTATTTTATACATCGATTTTATATGCTTCCATGACTTAAATTATGCTATTTCACAAGGCTTTTGGCTACTGATATATGTTTTTAGTGAGTTTTGTGAGTTTCAGGGTTTTTAGTGAAAATATGCAAAACATCAGGGTTTTATATGCAAATTCCAAGAAGGGCCCAAGATGAAAAATGAAGAAGAATCGATGGAAGTCCAACCTGGAGACTTTGCGGTCGCAAGGTGTTTCAGACCTTGCCCCCGCAAGGTGGACAGTAGCAAGAAAAATCAAAAGCCCGGAATGCTGGAGACCTTGCGGACGCAAGGTACCCCAGACCTTGCGACCGCAAGGTGGTCAGAATGCGATAAGTTCGTATTTTCACAAGAGATTCAATTGGAATACAACTCCATGGTATAAATAGGAACCGGTTGCCAAAGCCTAGAAAAAAAACGGCTGGAAACAGTTTTGTATAGCTTTAGAGTAGATTTTAGGTTTTATAACATATTTAGATTGTGTAATTACAAGTATTGAAGATCAAATCATGTTTCCGTTCATCTCCATGTGCTGTTCATTGTCTATGATGAACTAAATCATCCATAATCTAGGAGGTGGGAGGTAACTTGTATCGAATTTATACTTTAATTCATATTTATGTTCATTCAATTCTTGTTGATTGTAATGTTTATCAATCCCTCTATTATTTCGCTTTGAACAAATGAATGTAATCGCAAATATTAAAGGCCTAGAGGTGCGGATAACTGCATGACCAATGTGCATATGTCGTACACTGGCTCACCATCACAATAAATTGGACCTATCGATGCACGAGAGTGATAAGTTAGGACCAGGTTCATACATGATTTAGGTGACAGATAAATCATATGTTCTTGTGCTTAGGATATAGAATGGATGAATGTTGCGGGGATGGAGGCTGAACCAATAGTTCAACAGACTATATCTATCTTTTATGAACGAACCCAAGAAATTGAATGATAAGTATTGTGAATTAAACATAAAGGAGATACAAGTGAAACCCGAATCCTAGATTGCCACCTACCATAAGATCTTCATAACCAGTAATTACTGCTAATTAGTTAAACACCTAAATAATAATAGTAGTTTAGAATAAAATAATTATAAAAACCCCCTTAGATTAATAATTTGCTATCAATAAATTGCACTGTTCGTGATCTCTTGTCTCTGTGGGTTCGACTCTTGCTTCCAATACTATTCTATAATAGTCTTGTCCACTTGCAAGGAAAAATTTAAAATAAGACATCGATCAAGTTTTTGGCGCCGTTGCCGGGGACAAGCTAGTTCACGTAGTTAGTTTGTTGGTAGCGTAATTTTTAATTTAATTTAATTTTCAGTTTTTATAAAAATACAAAAAGATTTTATTTTATTTTGTTTTAATAGTTAGTTGTTTTTAAATTGCTTTAATTTATTTTATGCACGGTCGTAGATCTTTGAATCCTAAATTGGTAGAACTGAATCAAGATATAAATAATATTAAAAGGAATCAAGAAGATCTTGAAAGTCTAGCTTCCCAGTCTGATAATCAAGAACAATTGAATCAAGAGGATCCTCTGGTTGATCCTACAATGGAAGATAATATTAATCAAAATCCTGAAAATCCAGTTAATAGGAATCAAAGAGAAGAAGAACCTGCAAGAAGAAATATGGAAGTAGTAGTGAATCAAAGAACTATTAATGACTTTAGTAGACCTTCATTAAATGTAGTAACATCATGTCTAGTCTTACCAGATGCCATAAGGAATTTCGAACTAAAAGGCCATTATTTTAACATGATACCATCTTTTCATGAAATGCCTCACGAAGATCCTGTCAGTTTCTTAAGAGAATATGAATACATGATGAGTACTTTTCCTTTAGGAGGGTTGACTAAAGACCAAATTAAAATGAAATATTTTCCCAGTGCATTAAAAGAACTGGCAAAGCGATGGTTTATGAATCTAACACCTAGTATTGTTTATACTTCGACTCAATTATATGATTTGTTTATGAGTAAGTTTTACAAGCATGCATCTCTTACTGAATACAGAAAACAAATCATGTCATTCCAAAATGAACCAGGTGAAACATTCCATGAGTCTTGGGATAGATTTAAAAATCTGCTCATTATGTGTCCTCATCATAATTTGGCTCGACACCAGAAGCACTAGATGAATTATTTGAGATGTTAAGTATTAATTCTCAACAGAAAAGTGCTAGAGGTAAAAATAGGAGTCTATATCAAATTCAAGCAAAATCAGATACACAAGCTCAATTTGAAAATTGGCAAATTCAAGAAGCATGTGCTTTATGTGGATTATATTCTCATGCTACTAATTTTTGTCCATCAAGTGTTATGTATGCTGAACATGCTAATGCTATGAATATGTTCCCTCAAAGGCCAAGGAATGATCCCTACTCAAACACATATAATCTTGGTTGGAGGAATCATCCTAACTTTTCTTGGGGAGGAAATAAGCCTTTACAACCTCAACAATTCCGGCCTCAACCACCTCAACCTCCACAATTTCCAAATCAGAATCAATTAAGAATTGAAGAAGTTCCTAAACAAGATGGAGCGAACAAAAGCCAAGCAGTGTTGATGAAATATATGCTTGAAGAGATTGAAAATTTAAAGAAGCACATTTTGACTTCTGAAACTGAGAAAAGAGAAGAAGGGAAGTTCCCTAGTCAAACCGAACAAGCAAAGTCAATCACCGTCTTGCGAAGCGGTAAGGTAATAGGTGAAGAGGTAAATGATCATGTTCAATATTCTAATGTGTCTGATACAGTAGAGAATTCTGAAAAAAAGTTGAGAAGGAAAATAATAGTCAAGAAAATAATGAATCTATTAATCAAGAAGTAGAAATAGAAGAAGAAGTTCCAAATAAGGAACAAGAGAAAGAGGTTCAAAATCAAGAAGTAGAAAAAGAGTTTGAACCAGAAGAAGAGGAACCTTATATGGCTCCACCACCATATGTTCCTCCAATTCCGTTCCCAAGAAGACTTATGAAAAACCGAATGGACAAACAATTTTCGGAAATTTATAATATGTTATCCAAAGTGAATGTTAATCTCCCTTTGCTTAATGTAATTAAAAATATTCCAGCTTATGCAAAGTTTTTCAAAGATCTTCACTCTAAGAAACACAAGTTTGAAAACAATGAAAAAATTATTGTTTCTGAAAACGTAAGTTCTATTTTACAACCCGAATTACCCCCTAAGTTGAAAGATCCTGGTAGCTTTAATATCCAAGTTTCCTTGGGAAGCTCTAAAAAGATGAAAGCCATGCTAGATCTAGGAGCAAGCATTAACTTGATGCCTTTTGCGGTCTATAAACAGTTAGGGTTAGGAGAACTAAAACCCACTAGTATGCAATTACAATTAGCTGTTCGCTCAGTTAAATATCCTTTGGGAATAGTGGAAGACATCCTAGTTCAGGTTGATAAACTAATCATTCCAGTCGACTTTGTGGTTCTAGAGATGGAAAGAAAAATCTGTACAAATAATGAAGTTCCTATATTGTTAGGCAGACCATTTATGGCTACTGCCAATACAATGATTAATGTGAAGAATGGTAAACTCACAATGTCAGTCCTAGGTGAGACTGTTGAAATCTCTGTTTTTGATGCTATGAATAGACCTAGTGACATAAATGCATGTTTTTCCATAGATGAAATCGAAAAATTATCAACCGAAACTTTTGAAGAAGATAATAAAGATGAAGACTATGAAAAAGATACATTTATAGTTTATGATGATAGTCCTATCCCTCCCATAAAAATTGACATTGATGAGATAGAAAGAGAAATAGAAGAGGAAGAAAGACAAGAAAGAGAGAAGTTAGAAGTTCTTAAAAAGAAAGATAAAGAAAATAAAGAATCAGAATCAGAAAATAGCTTTGATAAAACTGACAAAGTAGAAGAAGAAAGTAATGAAATTAAGGAAGATGAAGTAGAGATTTTGAAATCTCTTTTTGAAGAAATTGAGATAGAGAATGTTAAAGTAGAAAATAAGGAAGATGTTAAAGAAGAAAATACCGAAGAGGCTAAAATAGAAGAAACGATTAAAGCAGAAAATTCTGAATTTATGCCATCTATTAAATCTCCTCCAGTAGAAGAATTAAAACCATTACCACCCCATCTAAAATATGCATTTTTAGGGGAAGGTAAAACTTTGCATGTCATTATAGCAGCCGATTTAACTGAAGAGTAAGAAGCTAGTTTATTAAAAGTTTTATGGACACATAGAGAAGCTATAGGATGGTCCCTAGCTGATTTAAAAGGTATTAGTCCGTCTATGTGGATGCATAAAATACATCTAGAAGAAGGTAGTAAACCTTCAAGAGAAAGGCAAATAAGACTTAATCCACATATGGAAGAAGCCGTAAGAAAAGAAGTTCTTAAACTTTTAGATGCGGCTATAATTTACCCTATATCAGATAGTAAATGGGTTAGTCCTGTTCAAGTAGTTCCTAAAAAGTCAGGAATTACAGTCGTTAAGAATGAAAAATATGAATTAGTCCCTACAAGAACAATAACTGGTTATAGAATGTGCATTGATTTGCGAAAACTAAATGCGGCAACTAGGAAAGATCACTTTCCTTTGCCATTTATTGACCAAATCCTTGAAAGACTAGCTGGTCATGAATACTATTGCTTTCTTGATGGTTTTTCTGGTTACAATCAGATCCCTGTAGCACCCGAAGACCAAAGAAAATAACTTTTACATGTCCTTTTGGTACTTTTGCTTTTAGGAGAATGCCTTTTGGATTATGTAATGCACTAGCCACCTTTCAAAGATGCATGATTTCTATATTCTCAGATTTAGTTGAAAGATGTGTTGAAGTTTTCATGGACGATTTTTTAGTTTTTGGAAATTCTTTTGATCATTGCTTAGAAAATCTTACATCAGTTTTGAAAAGATGTTGTGAAACAAATTTAACTTTAAGTTGGGAGAAAAGTCACTTCTTGGTCAAACATGGAATTGTCTTAGGGCATGTTGTGTCTAATAAAGGCATTGAAGTTGATAAAGCAAAAATTGAAGTTATTTCACAACTACCCCCTCCAACTTCTGTTAAAGGTGTTAGAAGTTTTCTAGGGCATGCTGGTTTTTATCGAAGATTTATAAAAGATTTTTCCAAAATATGTAAACCTCTATGTAACTTGTTAGCAAATGATACATAATTTGTTTTTGATAAAGAATGTTTGGAAGCATTTAATTTATTGAAAGAAAAATTAACTACTGCCCCTATTTTATCCGACCCTGATTGGTCACTTCCTTTTGAAATCATGTGTGATGCATCAAATTTTGCAATTGGAGCCGTGTTAGGACAAAGGGTAGATAGAAAACCTCATGTGATTCATTATGCTAGTAGAACTCTAAATGATGCACAACTAAATTACACCACAACAGAAAAAGAGTTTTTGGGAGTTGTGTATGCTTTAGAAAAATTTAGATCATATCTGTTAGGATCAAAAGTAATAATATTTTCTGATCATGCTGCATTAAAATATTTATTAAGTAAGAAAGATGCTAAGCCTAGACTAATTAGGTGGATGCTATTGTTACAAGAATTTGACATTACAATCAAAGACAAAAAGGGAACTGAAAATGTCGTAGCCGACCATTTGTCTAGATTAGAATTTTCGCCCTTGCTTGAACGTCAATTTCTTGATGATCCAATTCCCATAAATGAAGATTTTCCTGATGAGCAACTGTTAGCAATTAAAGATTCAGACCCTTGGTATGCTGATTTTGTTAATTATTATGTGTCTGACATCATAAATCCTGATTTTGATCATTATGAAAACAAGAAAATTTTGGCTTAAACGAAAAATTATTTTTGGGAAGCACCTCATTTATATAAAATATGTTCAGACTCTTTAATAAGGAGATGTATTCCAGAAAAAGACCAACAACGTGATATACCCGGCCCAAGCCGGGTCACGAGCAGGGCACGAGCTAGCATCACGTGCCAATCACGAGCACAGGGCATGCGGGGCCCACAACACAGCAAGTAAAATGATAAAAGCAACGAGCACCGAGCAACGTGACTTTCATCCAAACCTGGTCGGGCAAAGGCCTTGCAGCCGAGGCCACCGGACATCACACATACTTGGCAAAGAAACCAGACTCATCTCGTCCAAACATGTTCGAGCATTGGCCTTGCCTGCCCGACCAGGGGTCGTACCTTGGACCGACAGTAAGTTCAGAAGCAATGCAAGTGGAGCAACCGGGCAGAGCCATGCTCGCCCGGGCACACATCAAACAGGAAGCACCGGTGGCTTGCTCTCCAAGACAAGTCAAAGGTTTCCATGTTTAGGCAGAACACTTGCCTTATCTACTCCTACATCTTCGCGGCCAGTCGCCTATCACGCCTAAAATCAAGGGATTCTCTCCTTGATTGATTCGGCGATTATGGAAGCGAATCCTAGGCAGTTCAAACACCACCGGGGCCTATAAATACCTCTCCATAATCATTAACAAGGTACACACACACTTTCTTGAGCCTCGTTACTCTGTCAATTTACCTTTTGACAATAACATTCGATACTTACTCTCACGCCGGAAGGGTTTCGCGAGGCCCTGCCTTGCACTTCCACTCAGGTTGTTTGTGATCTTAACAAGCTCAAGGAGGACGATTCAAAGCCCAGATATCCTACCCAATTCAAGGACGGCCCAAGCTGTGTTTTTGCCACATCAGTTTGGTTCAGTTGCCGGGAAACGAAGTTCCAACACTTCCCTTTAGACTTTTCCGGTAAAAACTCTCCAATCCTCTTTATTGCAATGGCTGGAAAGGGTAGCAAACACCACGCCACCGTCAGCAATCATCAGGCTAGCAACCACCAGGTTGTGAACAACAACCCTCCACCAAGGGCACCGCACTGGGTGCAAACTCGGAATCAAAAAGTGGCTGCTGGACATGCAACACATGGCAATGAGGTGCCATATGTGGAGGGGCAAATCTCCCAACATGCCAGTCAAAGTCGTGCAAGCCAACGCGATGCCAGGCTGGTCATAAATGAGAGGCGTGATGCCCGTTCTCAAGATCTCAGGATGCAACTCAACCGCCAGCGGGAGAACAGTCAGGGCAGCCACATGAATCTGTCCGGACAAAACCCCGACCAACAAGCTGCTGCTCTACAAGTTCAGGCGGAATACTACAGTAAGATGTATGCGCTCAACCGCCTTCGCCTTGGGCCAGGTGCCGATTGCGAACATGGTGGTGCCATTCTCGCCGCCGCACTTTGTTGGCGATGGCCATACCTCCCAGCGATTGCCCGATCCAAGCGGCGCATGCCTCCCTCGTTCACATACCGTCAGAAAGGGTGGAGGCAATAAAGCGAGCAGATGACCAGGCTGAAAGTAGATACAGCCGTCAAAATCACTCACACATGCATCATCATCGACATGAACACCATGCTCGGGACGAGAGCCATGGCCGCCGTAGGGCCCGTGAGTGCGTAGAGGCAGAAGCACAACGGCCAAAGTATAAAGCTCGCATCACACAGGAGGTCGGATCCTCATGCGAGCCCACCTTCTGCCCGCATGTGCGTGGCGACCACTCGGACCCCGCCCATTCCTCGAAGCTAACGGAGGGGCGGAGAAAGCAATTTGTCAGAAAATGGAAGTCCATGAAAGGGACATGGCAAAGCAAATGGCTAGTCTAGCCGTGGCCAAGCCCGGCTATGGAGCCATTAAACCGCTGGAGGGCAGCCCCTTCACCCCAGAGATTGAAAATGCACCGCCTGCGCAAGTGGTCATCTTCTCACAGTTCGACAAATATTTTGGGAAGACGCGGGTAAGCGATTGGCTCAGATCATTCGAGGCACAAATCCAAATGGTCACAGACGTGGAGGCCCTGAAAATGCGGGCATTCGAGGGAGCTCTCTAAGGAAAGGCGCAGGCCTGGTTGGGTAGAGTTCCTCGGGGATCCATCGGAAGCTGGGCGGTGCTCAGAGAAAAATTCCTGGAGGAATTCGGCAATGCAGCCCAACCCCCAAGAACCGTTTTGACCTTGCCAAGATAAAGCAGGGTGATAACGAGTCATACAACAGTTACCTGAAGAGGTTCGAGGAGATGCTCGAGCAGGTGACCGCGACCAGTGACCCTGAGATTACCTTTTACTATCTCAACAACATGAGGGCAGGGCCACTGAAGACTATGATAGCAATGAACCCGGGGGCTTCCAAAGCTGAGCTACTGGAAAATTCCCATCTTTTCTGCTCGACTGAGAGTATCAAGGCTGACAAGGCCAAAAATAAGGACAAGGCTCAGGGCAGTTCGGCCCCGCCAGCTGACCAGAGCCCAGAGGGCAACTACCGTTTCGAGGCACAGGAAGAAAACTTCCACCCCCGGGCAAAGATTCAGAGAAGCTCAATTCACCCCACTAAACACAACGCGGGAAGAGATCATGCTCCAGGTGGGAGATGTTCTGCCCATCCCTTATCCTCTCGATCCCGAGCTTGCTCATACCCGGGACAACATAAAATACTGTGATTACCACCACGGTACGGGCCACACCACTGAGGATTGTAATGTATTGAAAAGGGAAATTCAAAAGCTGATCAATGCGGGCAAGCTAGACCGTTTCAAAAGGGATCAGGGCGCAGGGAACAACGCTAATAACGACCAGGGAAGACCCCCAAGAGGAAGAGGTGGCCAGGCCCCTCAGATTCGAGGGGTGATAAACATGATTCAAGAGGAGCTCCCGTCCAACACACAGCTCGGGAAGCATATAAATTCTTCTAGGGTCAATACTCGGCAATCTGGGAGCAAAGCATCTGCTTTTCAGTAGCGGTAGCAAGTACCCTTTGGCCCCAGAGCAGCCATTGGTTATTTCTTGCTTAGTGAACAAGCGGCAAGTTCACGTAGTATTGCTCGATCTTTGGAGCGTCTTGAGACATAATGTACTACTCATGCTTCAAGGGACTGGAGCTACCAGATGCCATGCTCAAGCCTTATTTGGGAAAGCTTGAGGGATTCACCAATCACCAAGTAGGCGTCAAGGGTACCATCGAGCTAGAGGTATTCATGGGCGATGGAGCCCAAACCCGGATTGAGGTGATCACATTTTTGGTGATCGATCTGAAATCGGCATACAATTGCATTTTAGGTGCTCCAGCGATGGCCAAATTCCTGATGGTCACCTCCATTCCCCACCAGAAAGCTAAGTTCTACATTGAGAACGAAGTATGGATTCTCAACACAAGCCGGGCAATGTGGGAGTATGTCAGGGAATCCAGCGGAAGAAGCGCGAAGATGATCGTGGACATTCCCCGAGCTGCGGCCCCAAAGCGATTATGGACCTTCCGATCGGCTCTTGCCGAAACCGCCCATTAACAACATCGAGCTCGAGGAAAACTCTAAAAGCGTTGATCCCATGGAAATAGAGATTCTAGAGCAACCCAGGCACGAGAGCCCTCCGCGCAAGGCTAAGCACCGGAGTCACAAGACATTGAGATGGACACTCTGCAATGGACACTCTCAAGTCAGGGACGAGCCGATATTCAACGGAGGCGGCTGGTTTGGAAGATCGTTATCAATCCGACCTACCAGAGCAAAAAATCAAAATCGGGAAGGCCGTGGCTCTCTGGCTTCGGGAAGGATTGATCGAGCTATTGAAAAACTGGATGTGTTCGCTGGGTTGAGGACATGCGGGGTATCGGTGAGAATATTGCCCGCCCACGACCTCAACGTTGATCCCACCTTTCGTCCCGAATCAACGGCGGTATTCACGAGAAGAATGCGGCCATAAAAGCGAGGTCGAAGCTCTGAAGGCAAACATCATTGAGGAGATTCGATGCACGACTGGTTGGCAAATGTGGTAATGGTCAAGAAGGCCAATGACAAATGGCGGATGTGCGTGGACTTCACCGGCCTCAATAGCTGCCCAGAAAAGATTGCTATCCATTGCCCGCGTAGATGTCCTCGTCGGCTCGATAGCCGGGTTCGAGATGCTCGGTTCTGGATGCATACTCGGGGTATCATCGGGGTCAAAATGAGCGAGCAAGATAAAGGCAACTTGACCTTCAAGGGGGTTGGGGGCCTCTTTGTTACAAAATGATGCCTTCCCGAGTTTGAGGGCCACTTACGGCATGGTCAACAAGGTTTCGGCTCTCGGATCAGCGAAACATGGAGGTGTACATAGATGACATGGTCATCAAAACTAAAAGGCAGCGACCATACTCTTGACTTGGCGAGAGACATTTGCCAATCTGTATGAAGCTTACAACATGAAGGTGAACAGAGTAAATGTGCCTTTGGGGTCCGAGCGGGGAAGTTTCTTGGGTTCATGGTCAACCATGGCATAGAGGCTAACTTAGGAAAAGATACAAGCCTACTCGACATGGAGCAGCCCCTCTTGCATCAAACACATCCAGCCGGTTGAATGGCGAGTCATTGCCTTAGGCAGCTTCATCTCGGTCGGTAGAAAAATGCCTCCCTTTTTTCAAGGTTACGGCAACAAGGGTTTTGAGTGGAATGGCGTGCCAAGGCCCTCGGCGGCTCGGGGAATATCTTGGCAAACCACCTCTCCTCGGTAGCCCGTGCCCGGTGAGCCTTTATTTGTATATTTAGCGACCGGACCAAGTGGCTGTTTTGTTAGGGAGGAACTAGATATTCAAAAGCACATTGTACTATGTATCTAAGGCCCTCGGTCTGTTGAGGGTCGTTATTTTAATGTAGAAAAATTAGCTTACTCGCTTGTCATAGGCGAAAATTAAGGGCTTATTTTTACGCATATGTAATCATAGTATACAGATGCACCAACTTTAAAGTCCTACACAAACGACACATCAGGCGGGCTCAGCGGTCAATCGAGCTCACGAGTTCCACATAGATTACTTGCCAGACGAGCGATCAAAGCTCAAGCATTAGGCGATTTTTGGTCGAAACAAGCTTCACCCAACACGAGGATCACGAGGCCAAGCAACGGTAGAGGCAGAGCAAAAGCAGGTTGTCAACCACGGCCCGGCCTTGTTGGGATCTTTGCGTGGATGGGGCAACAAGCAAAGTCGGGAGGCGGCGGCATCCTTCTCATAGCTCAGCGAAATCACGAGTTTGAGCTAGCTCTCCGATTCAAATTTCATGCCTCCAACAACGTTGCAGTATGAAGCGATGATCGGCAGGCTTGAGCTCGTGAGCAGACATGGGCGTAGAAGGCTGTCGCGAGTGTACTCGGATTCACAACTAGTTGTGAACCAAGTCAGGGGGAATATATGGTACACCACCCTACCACAGTTAGAAATGCTATGAGCTAGTCAAGAAATCTTGAAAAATTTCAAGTTTTGGGAAATAATCAAGATTGATCGAGCGAACAACATGCGAGCAACACTACTTATCCAAGATCGGCGAGGAAAATGCGGCCTTGCTAAATCCCTCGGTGATGATCGAGCACATGGAAACCCCGGCCGTCGACAGACCGGTCATTATGGACATTGAGCAGCGGTGGAAGGCTGGATCGATGACTACAGGACTACATCGGGGAGTTACGCCATGCCCTTGAGACAAGGTCAAAGCCCACAACGTCAGAAGCCAAGCATCGCTACTCGGTAGTTGGGGAATTTTGATCTGGCGATCTAAGGTCGGACCATATGCTTATTTGTGTACCCCCGAGCTATTAGAGGCGTTCTATATGAAGGTACATGAAAGAATGTGGCGGCCACCGGGCACAAGAGCTCTGCGGAGAAAAGGGTCTGCTGGCGGGGTATTCTCGATAACCCTAAGAAAGGATGCGAGAAAATATGTTCGCGAATGTGACAAGTGCCGAGATATGCGGACATACCCGGGCTTCCATCCACAATGCAAACCCGATCATGGCGGCTGGCCACCCGACATGTGGGGAATCGATCGTCGGCCCTTTCGTAGCTAGCCCAAGGCAAATACAAGTATGCGGTGGTCACTATAGACTACTTCACCAAGTGGATAGAAGCAAAGCCCCTGGCTAAGATATCAGAGACCAATGTCATCAAATTTGTCCACGATCAAGTATGGTGCCGATTCGGGCTCCCTCGAGCAATCATCTCCGACCATGGCACCCAGTTCTCGGACAAGTTTACTGCAGAATGCGCTCGCTTGGGCATCAAACATTGGCGATCATCGCCTTGGCTTATCCATAGGAGCCAGGCCGGTGAGGCGAAAACAAACAAGTATTGCATGCGCTCAAAGAAAGGAGGCGGCGAGGGAAATGGGCGGAAGGAGTTACAATCGGCTACGTAGGCGGTCGAAGGAACCCATTCGAGACCAGCAGGAAACTCCATTTGCGCTCACATACGGATCTGAAGCTATGATTCCGCTAGAGATGGCCTTGCCTAGCTACCGTGTTTCACATTATAGCGAGCAAAATAATCAACTTGCTCGGGCCATAGACCTAGACCTGCTCGAAGAAAGGAGGTTGGATGCACGGCTCAGAATGGTCAACTACAAACAAAGAGCAAAGGCTCACCATGACAAAAAGGTCCGAGGCAGAGCTTTCTCTATTGGGGACTTAGTACTCGAGGAAAGATCGAGGTAGCAGTCACTTGGGATAGAATGGGGAAAACTGTCTCCTAATTGGGAAGGTCTTTCTTTCAGAGTTCTTTGGGATAATAAGAGGGCACTTACACACTCCGGACTCGGAAGGAAAAGACCTGAAGCATCTTTGGCATGCAAACCACCTCAAAAAATATTACCCCTAAGTTAAGGAAACAAACGGGTAAGACCTCAGTCCTATTGAGGGTCATTGATCATCTATCAATAAAAAGGCAAGTTGTTGTGATGCTTACCAATTCAGAATTTTCAAATTGATCAGTTAATTGTCAATCTACAATTGTTCGGACTTGTTTGGTAGATGCCTCGCCCGGCGGCGGAATAGGGAGCCATGCAGGTCAACAATCCTCAAACTCCCAAGTATCGATGAACTTATCCTCTCTGTGGGTAAGATGAGGCCATGCCCAGGTTCACATACTAGGATGCTCGCCCTAGGCGATAGAGGCCATGCCTATAAGATAGCGGCTAACTACCTCGGGTTCCTATAGTGACCGAGCAACACTGTTGACCGTATATCTCCATATCAGGAAGATATACTACCAACCGCAGCTACCATCGAACAAGGGCCGGGTGCGTTTGGTATTGTGGGTCCCAATGGGCACAATAATAAGCTAGAAGGGGGGTTGAATAACTTATTAAACACTTAAAACTTTTTGGTAAATACTTTGAAAGATACTTGCAATCTATTGAAAGATTCAAGTAGCGGAAGACCTTCAAGTAGTTGTTCAGAGTCTTGCAGATAAGGACTAGGTAGACCTTTACAAATTACTTAAGTTCTCTTGTGTAAAAGGATAAAGATAATCAAAGTAATTATGCGGTTCAAATAATCGGACAAACAATAAGAAATAACATAAGTATTTTGGGATGGTTCACACTATAATGAGTGCTTCGTCCACCACGAAGCGATCAACCTTGGATTTAAATTGTGCGCTATGTTTTTCCACTAGATCAATTACAAAGAATATCCCTAATGGATCGTGTACAAAATATTGACTTGTGTTTGGGGTCTAGGGAATTAAATATCGTAAATACAAGATATTTAATTAGATGCAATATAGTTAATGGAAGTAAACAACAAGAAGATAAAACAATAAGTGTTGATGAGCGGCTTCTTGTTGTTGACGAGACTTCTAGATGCGTAGAGGATCTCTTGATTGCTTGTGTAAGACTTGGAGTTTATGAAGTTTCGAGCAATCCTTTAAGTGTTCGATTGATTACATGCGGTGTTGTTTTGATCCGATCTTGATAGCGGTATTTATAGCGGTGCACTTCAAAAGATCCGTTGGAGAAGGCGAATACTTCAACGACTCTTTTCATCAATGCATTAAATGCATGGGGCTGTCGATCAAGATTTTTGTCTTCACGCAGATATCTAGAGCGAGGAATGATTTACGAGATCCTCAAAAATTGGGCGATTTAGGTGTCGAATCGAGAGGTTGCGAGAGACTAGGTGGACGATGCAGCTTTTCTGCTTTCAAATTGCATTCATGACGAAAAGTCTTCTGCTTTTCGGAAAGTTGCTTTCGGCTTGACATGTCGGGGAATGTCTTGGATTCAAATAAAAGATGTAGAATAAGTTTGAATTAATCACTTGAGTCATTCTTTGGATTGGACACGTCATAAGGAGCCAGGTGGACATGAGTGCTTGGTTCTTTTAAGTTATAGCGAGGTCTTAGGTGAAGGCTGTGAAGAGGTCTTCGTTGAACTTGTGAGTCCTATAAAAACTATACAAGGCAAAGTTCTATACAGGTTGCCACGCTAATCGATCTGCGACCCGATTAGCCAGGAAGTATAAAACTAATGTAATGGATTGAGCAGAGATATAAATCTAACATAAGAATCAACAATCTCCTCATTTATATCGGTCATCATTACTACAAATGAGGGCTATAAAAATAGACTATTTGATAGATAATAACATGTATGAGAATTTATATATAAGTAACGAGAAGACATGCCTCTCAAAGCGAGAATAACACCTCAAATGTAAGGGACTAATCTAAGTGCATACAAAGGTAAAAGACATAGAAACGACACAGTTAGCGAGGTTCAAATAAATTTAAAGCGATTGTTTAAATGAATATAATATAAAGCAACAAGAATTTAAACAAGATAACCTTTTTGAAAAACAAGTAATCTTACGTATTTATAAACAAGAGTTTACATATCATAGAGTTTTCAAAAATGAAGATAAATACAAAGGTAAGGGAAGAAAAGATACATAAACTACCAAGGTCTTTTCCCTTTTCCTTTATGCGCAACCTCCTTTTCTCTACGTTCTCGCTCAAGCTCTTCCATTCTTCGTTCGTTCGTCATCTGCATCGGTCGGATGCGGTGGAATGAAGCGATAGTCGATTCTTCGCGAAGATGGTCGTTCTCTTCCATCGGCATTACGTTGATTGACCTCATTTGCTTCTCCTCGTGATGGCGGATCACGATCACGGTTGGCATTCATGGCGTCGTGAGCGAGAGTCTCGAGCAATACGGTTGAGTTCGAGACAGGGAGGGCGGCCAGGTGGCCGAGATGAAGAGTGATGGCATGGAACAACTTCGTGGCGAGGCTTGGATACGGACACACTCATCTCGTTGAGCTTCAACATTGATCTTGACATCGTAAAGGTCTGAATTTTTAAATTGGCTCTGATAGCCGACAGTGATCTTTGATAGCGTGCTTTAGCCGTTCATAGATGGCGTCAGCCAGGGACAAAATTTCATCATTGGCGGGCGGATGAAAGTAGTTGCGTGGCCAATATGAATGGTCTTTGGCGGTAAGAGTCGTCTCGTATGGTGCATTTGGAGTGGAGGAGTGATGGAGTCGGAAGAGGGCGGAGTCTTGGGTTGGTATGGTGTTGGTGGAGGAAGATATGGTAATGGGTGGAGGGAGGTGGTGTTGGAGGAATCAATCTCGGTGTCAGGAGTTGTCAGCGATATGAGATGATTCGGAGTAAGAGATTCGGTAGAAAACCGGAAGGAAAGGGCGGGGTAGAAGAGGATTTTGGTTTTAAGGGAGGGTTGAAGGTTGAGGAGGTTGATGGGTAGGGGTAAATGGAGTGCGCTCTTGGCGAAAGTTCGAAAGGAACAGCGGCGGCGAGTCTAATGGTGGGTGGGAGGGATTGGAGTTGGCTAAGGTGTGGTGGATGAAGTTGGTTAGGATTGGGGTGGTGAGGAAGGGGTAGATGGGTCGGGTGAATAGTTGAAGGGGAAGGTGGAGGAGGAGTGGGGGTTACAGTCTCCTCACGAGATTTGAGCTCCTCACGAGGGATAGACTCCTCAGGAGGTGGTGAAGGGTTGATAGGTTTAGATGAAGGGTTGACGGAGGTTTAGATGAAGGGTTGTGAGTTGAGGGTTGTGAGTCGGTAGATGGTTGGGCGTCGGTAAGAGGTAGTTGGTGGGGGCGTCGGTAGTGGTAGATGGTTGGGGGCGTGGTAGAGGGTTGGGGACAGTAGCTCTCCTTTTTTCTTCCTTAGCGGTGAATAGGAGACTTCAGGTTGCTTCATCGGTAGAGGTTGGAGGGAGCCGGTGGCTGGTCTTCAGGTTTTCTGAAGTCTCCTTCGTTTGGGTTTGGGAGTGGAGTGCGGGAGATGGTGAAGGTGATTGGGGGTTTGGGTAGGTGGTTGTGAGGATGGGTGGGCTTGGGCGGGTGGAGGTGAAGAATGGTGGATTGGCACGGTGCCTTGTTCTTCCAGCTATGTCTCCTTCCTAATCAGCTTGGCTTTGCTCCTCTTGGAGTTGGAGTTGCCTCTTAGGCCTTGTCTTCTTTGCTTTGCCCTTGGCGCCATCTTGGTTGAAGCGATTTGCTTTGCCTCATCGGCCAAGTCTTTGGCCTTTGATGGAGGGGCAGCGACACTTGATGGAATTTTCGAGGCCTTGAAGGTTACGCTGGCCGCGTCATGAGCTTCCATGTCTGAGCGGGTAACCAAGATAGGTGCGAGGCTTGGCTTTATCAAGAAGGTGGCCGGCGGTGACCCTTCGGCACTCATTTGTACTTGACGTCTTTGTGGCTGCTTCTCTTGGCCACAAAAATCAATTCATCTTCCTTTAAGGAAGAGTTGACATTATCATCCGCAGAAGGGCATTGATTAGCTGACGAAGGCGTTTGCAAGTGGGGTTGTTCTTTCCTCCCTTTGCTTTAGCTCATTGAAGATGACCCCCAGTTGAGTTTGGTGAGAAAAATACGACAGCCAAGTTGATTTGTTGGGCGGTAAACATGTCATGTGTTCCACTCTTGAATAGGAGCCCTTTGTCAAGGAGGTGGCTTGAGCGATGCTCGTCCGAGGAAAAAATTCTCGAGCATTTTCCCTTGGGGTTCCAGTGGTTTCTACACCTCGTGCTTCCCAAGCGTATGCGGCCTCGGCTGATGGTTTGCTTGAGGTCCACCAAGTGTACGCCGATGATGGTGGTGGTTTTGCTTGGCGGTGATGGAATAGAGTGGAAGCCTAATCCATCCTCGAAAGCACTGGGGCTCATGAGCTCCATCCTCACGAAAAAAATTCTTACGAGGGGAAGATCTTAATTTTGTCGTTGAGCGAGAAGAGGGGTAGAATCCTAGAGGCATTCATGTCACCATGAAGCTTTGGCTTGTGGCGATTGGTGAAGGTCAGCACATTCTGGAATATATAGCTTGGTCGGGCGACAATGATGTCATGAGAGGCGGGAAAGGTTGGGTATCAGGAAGGTTGATATTGACTGGGAGGAATATCGGTTTGGGTTGATCTCTTTCATGTCTCGCTTGATTTTGAAGTTCACAACTTTGAAATGCAAAATAAAAGGGCTTTTCATCATAACAACTAAACAAGTAGGAATTTCAAGGTTTCTGAAATAATTGGAATTTTCGAGCGAAAACTTGAAACCCTAGAATGTTTAGAGTACACCGAAATGTAAAACAAAAGTTTTCCATAAGAATAAGCGATGAATATACATTTGTTAGTATTCAAGGTTTGTAAGAACAACAATGGCGAATACTATAAACTTGAAAATGACCGTTTGAATTCCAAAACAATTTTAGGTTATGAAATGAAATCGAGAGCGATGCGTAGTAAGTTTCAAGTAGAGAAGAGAGGCGTACCATTGTCGTCGATGAGATGAAGAAACAAGAAGGATTTGGATTTGCGAGAAAGAAGTTACGAGAGAGAGGGAGAGAGAGAGTATGAATAGAGATAAATATTTTGTCAAAGGGTTTCGTAAAGTTTGGCAAATGACGGTTCAAGGACTATTTAAAGAGAGAAAATTTTAGTTGAGAAAGCGGGAACTTAAGATATTTTCTTAAGTACCAAATTTTATCCTTGACCCACTTTAGAAACCTCTTTAGCAAAAAATAGACTAAGTAAGAATCTTGACCTTTAAGTCTTCAGGTAAAGGAGAACTTCGTCTTCGATCGAGTCTAAAACTAGGTCTCTGGGTATGAAAGAAACTTAACAAATAACTTTGAAAATTTAAGCGGTAGGATCAATCATACCAAGATTTCTCCTTAAATAAGCAAACTGGTGGCATCCGTGGTTTTGTGAGAATATGCCACAATTGATGCTCGGTTGGAACATATTCCAAGCGATGTTACCTTTCCACATGGAGGAAGTGATAACGGATATCAATGTTGCTTGTCTTGGAGTGCATCCTTTGGATTTTTAGACGAAATTGGCGATGTGTTGTCACACATGATTGGGTAGTTTCGGTCTTGATGTTTATGAATCCACTAGTTGTTGCTTCATCCATAGAAGTTGAGAGCAATTTGCTTGCCAATGTATGGCTTATAGTTGAGTTTGCAAGCGATCCTTGTTTCTTGCGACCATGAGACAAGTCTATTTCAAAGGAATGACAGTGCTTCTTACGCTCACTTCTGCGGTGCATAATCTGCATCGAGTATCAACTAGATTGAAATTGTTGGTTTGGAATACCGGATGCAGATTGGTTGTTTTTGAGACATATCTAATGATACGTTTGGCGGCAAGCAAATGTGACTCCTTTGGATACTGCTAGGCTAGCACAAACACAAGCGACAAACATAATGTCGAGGTCTACTAGCATTAAGGTAAAGAAGTGAACCTATGATTCCTCGGTACTTGGTCATGTTCTCTTGCCACCATCTTTGTCAAGATGGCGATCGGTAGACATTGGAGTTTCGAATCCTTTGGAATCAAGGCAGAACTTCTTGATTAGTTCCTTTGCATATTTGGTTTGGTGATGAAGATTCCATCACGAAGTGCATTGTATCGTAGTCCTAGAAAGTAGGTAAGTTCACCCATCATGCTCATCTCGAACTTGCTTTGCATCGACTTCTCGAATCTTTACACAGCTTTTGGTTAGTTGATCCAAAGATGATGTCGATCCACGTAGATTTGTACGAGAAGAGAATGGCCTTTGTGCTTGAGGATGAATAAAGTAGTGTCTATTCTTCCTCTCCGAATCCTTGTTCTATCAAGAACTTGGATAGAGTTTCATACCAAGCTCTAGGAGCTTGCTTTGGAAAATAGAGAGCTTTCTTGAGTCGGTGAGGCGTGATCCGATTATGCGAAATATCACGGAGGTTGTTCACGTATACGGTTTCTTGAAGATCTCCATTGAGAAAAGGCACTCTTTACATCCATCTGATACACTTTGAAGTTCATGAGCGATCACATAGGCTAGAAAAGTCGGTGCACTCTAGTCTAGCTTGAGGGCAAAAGTTTCATCCTGATCAATTCCTTCTTCTGTCGGTAGCCTGTGACAGGTCTAGCTTTATTTCGGTGACATTTCCTTCTTCATCTCTTTTGTTTCGAAAACCCACTTGGTGCTTGATATTGGATGATCGATCGGTCTTTGAACTAAACTGCACCTTACATCTTTCAAATTGGTTCAGCTCTTCTTGCATAGCTTCAATCCGATTATGATCTTCGATAGCTTCATCAATCTTCTTAGGTTCGAGTTCCAATACAAATGAATAAGCAAACATAGTTTCTTCTCGAACTCTATTTCTTGTGCGAACTCGTGGTGAGATCCTAATGATTTGAGAAATGGGATGATCTCTTGCTTCAATAACGATTGGAGGAAGATCATTACGGTGAGTTTCTTCCTTTAAGAATTCCGGAGTAGGTTGAGAAGAGATTCACCATCTAGTTGAGAAAGAGAGATAGAATCTTCAAAACTTTCATTTTTCGGTGAACAAGAAGGATGAGTGAGCGTAAAGGTGCTTGGGGTAAAGAGCAGAGAAGAGATGGGTTCGAGTCAGAAGAGTTGTTGTTGATACGAGTTTTAGATCTCTAGGTGAAGGGTTAAGCGGTGCTTGAAGTGCTGCCGATTTCGTTCGAGAGTGGAAGTAGATGTTGTATTTGTACTGTCTCATCATTATAGAATCATTAGCAACGTTCGAGACTTTCTAGGCTCTAACAAGTCATATTCATCAAAAGAAACATGCACTGATTCTAAAAATTTTTAATTTGTTTCTTGAAAATAAAATGCTTTTGAATGTTTGGAATACCCAGAAAAATTCCTTATCGATTTTGCATCAAATTTTCCTCTATATTCTTTTCCATTATAAAGAATGAAACATTCTGAGCAGAAGATTTTAAGAAATCTATGTTTGGGGATCTTCCTCTCTATATTTCATATGGGTTTTGTTATGAAACTTGTTTACGAGGGATCTATTTTGGGTAAAACATGCGGTGTTGAGCGCTTCTA
>CM028381.1:73186937-73232175 GCA_013146195.2 Codonopsis lanceolata
GAGAGGAATCGGAAGTGGAATAAGCAACCCTAGAGACTGGATAGGTAGTCATCATCCCGAATGTGCTCTTGTACAGAAAGAGGTGGAGATACTGGTGACATGGATGGCTCGCGAATGTGGGGAATTGAGCCGGGCTGAGGAATAAAATCCTCATCATCTCGAGTCACTTTCAAGATGGACTGAGTCCTTGAAGAATCAAGACCGACTTTGTTTTTTCTTGGCACAATGCTCCAAGCAATGAGGGATCGCCGTAATTGCCTAATTCCCTTTGTCGCTTTGACCGGGCGAGTGCTAGGGTTTCCTATAGAGGGAAGGCTCTGACAAATCTCCCGGTTGTCAACATCAATTTCATTCCTTTTTCTCTGTGAAGAATGATCGTGAGAGGTTCAGAAACGGTTGAAATACAACCATGGCCGCTTAGAAATCATCTGTGGACGGATTGGGGCTCAATGTTGGTTTCATTGTTGCCGCATTGGATTTTGTCAATTTGGGGCTTTTGAGGAGGAAGCCATCAAGACGAATGGGTGAAAAACTCGTGAGGATGGAGATCGAGACCGAAATTTTGAGAGAACTGACCTCGAGCAATCGCCCGAGCTGTGAGTGGGATGTTTCTGAGTAATGTCGTACTTTCCTCGCAAGAAGGTTCCACTAATCCCGCCACTAATGCAATTAGAGCCGCAAAATGGGTCAAACTCCGTTGTTGGTCCGCCCGCCATATTAAAAAAGACGGGTTGGGTTTTAAAAATACTACCGCCAAAAAGGCTGCTTGGCTCAATTCGCGGCATGTTGCTGGGCGGGCATGGTTGTCCGCTAATTTTGATATTTATTATATATATATATATATATATTATATTTATAATTTAATTATAATACAAATTTAATTAGTGTATTGTATTTGAAATTATTTGAAAAGTCAAACCCATATTACCACCATTATTATTCTTTTTCCCCGCCATATGCTGGGTCACCAACTCCTCTCTCCTCACACCTCACCTAACCGATCACCTACCTCGTCTCCCACAAATCCCACATGCCAATCACCCCCAAATCCAAATTTCCCCATTCTTTTCTTTCTTCTTCCCATACTCCGAGTGGCGTGTGATGTCCGCATGATTCCGTTCATCCAACAAGACATGAAGACAACAACTACTATTCAACAATAATTCTTGATCTCTACAAAAGGAAACCCGTGAGGCCGTGAGTGACCCTCCCGATGTCTCTTTCCTTCAAGTCGGCCATTGTTTGATTTCTTCTCCGTCTCTGCCCACCATCGCCCCAGCCTCTTTCTATCGCCCGCCATCGCCCATCGCCGTTATTCGCCTCTTAGTCCGCCATCCGACCATCATCAGCCGAGCTCTCTCTCATTGTCGATCGGCTTTTCCCCAATCTGTCGAGAATAATATGATGCTTTAGAGTTCTTTGTTGGGTTTCTTCATTTTCTTGAGACTGTTTAAGGTTTTCATCAAAGAAGTGTTTATTGATCTTTTTTTATCTAAGATGTTTACGTGTATAAAATTTCCCTTTTTGTTTGATAAAATTTGAATGCATGATGAATATGGATTGGGTTTTTAGTTTTAATTAAAAATTTAGTTTAGCTTACGATTCTGAGAATATCTGAATCTCTTCCTCAAAAAAATTTCAATTAGCGGGTTAGTCGCCCCGCCCGCAACAAGGTGGGTTGGGTTGGACCAATGCTTTTTACGGTCGAGTCATTCGCGGGTTGGTCGCCCGCCCGCCAATTAGCGAGGGTCACGCCATTTGCTGAGTTGGTCCCGCCCGTTAGTTCCGTTCGACACTAATGCAATTAGTCGTTGGATATTAATAATGGAAAGTGAAACGTCGCACCCATTACCAGAACTCAAAATTCAAACATCACATGCTAACCAACCCGATAGAAATTAGATATGAGTCGCATTGCTCGAAACATGAGAGAAATAAGGAGAATTAGATACACAATCTGATTTCAAAAACCATTTTGAATTGATCAGGAATTTCAGGAATACACAAAACATACTTAACCGAGATTGAGACCACACAAGATATACAAACACGGACAATAAACCCAGTTCTGATCATGAAGAAAAACACACAGCAGTTTAGACAGCCACATAAAATAATGACTTTGAGAACAAGAGGCAAAACAGACATTAAATTTGAAGGACAGAAACTAAGGAGGCTGATATCCTGCACCTATATGACCTAGACAGTATGTCTAAAATATGCAAAAGAGAAAAACAAACGAAAGAATGCAGATACACACAAGTGATATGTCTAGATCATCTGATTGCAGTTCCCAATGTTGCAACAATGGAAATCACATTCACCAAAAATCTGTGATTTTATGTTCAAAGTCTCATTTTTCTTTCACCAAAAAAACAATTACTCCCAGAAATATCATAGGTACTTTATTTCCCTATGAAAATAGCTTTACTTTATTTCAAGCTAAAGCACCACTAGGAACCTTTCACACTATTTACCAAGGGTAGCAACTTAACTTATTGATCAACCCATGGAATTCGAAAATCCATAGTCCCAAAAGAAAGAAGCCACAACCTTGTTCATAGGTAGCTCTTTTCCGTTAGGTAGCTTTCACACTTTGTCAATTAAAAGGAGTCAATTTAGTCAAGATCAACCCATGCAAGTCGAAACTTCATAGTACATTGACAAATTGCAGCATCCTAAAAATTTTTTGAAAGGTAGCTCTTTCCTTTGTGGTTTAACAGAAAGTTTTTCTCAATTTAACAACAACTTTATTGGGAGATGGTGAGAAGAATCTGAACAATAGAATCACAATAATTTTGAATGAATCATCACACATGCACAAAGGTACTTAACACAAACAGATTTGATCTAGTGTGCCCCCCTAGATAACAATGCAATATGCCTAAATTTTTTATTATATAAGTGAGGGATTACATGGCACACATACCGAGAGATTTCTAAGATTTATGAATCTCTCAAAATCTAGACTTTTAGTAAAGATATCACCAATTGGTTTTCTGACCAACATGTTCAATGCGCACAATGCCTTGTTCAACTAAGTCTCTAATAAAATGGTGTCTTATATCTATGTGCTTTGTTCTTGAGTGTTGAACAGATTTTTAGCTATGCTTATTGCACTTGTGTTGTCACAATACATGGTTAAGATATCGTGCAAACCATAATCTTGGATCATTTGTTTCATCCACAAAGTTGTGTACATCCACTACCGCCAGCCTATATACTCGATTCAGTGTTGATAGGGCTACACAATTTTGTTTCTTGCTAAACCAAGAAATCAGATTGTTTCCTAGATAAAAACATCCTCCAGATGTACTTCTCATGTCATCAACACTGCCAGCCCAGTCAGCATCACTAAACCCAACAAGATTGGTGTTTGTGTGCTTAGTATACCACAAACCCATTCCAACAGTCTCACCAACATATCGAATAATTCTTTTAACAAAGAATCAGTGAGAAATTTTGGGGTTTGCTTGATACCTAGCACACAAACACACACCGTACATGATATCCGACGGGTGGCGCTTAAAGTACAAAGAAACTTCCTATCATACTTCTATACAAGGTAGGGTCAACACTTTCAGATTTTTCATCTCTATTTAGTTTATCGGATGTACCCATAGGGGTTTTCTTATGTTTTCCATTCTCAAGATTGAATTTCTTCACCAAGTTTAGAGAATACTTGGCTTGAGAAATGAACATCCCTTCATGTGATTGTTTGATCTGAATTCCTAAGAAATAGGTCAATTCCCCTACCATGCTCATTTCAAATGTGGAAGTCATGCAATTCACAAACTCTTTTTCCAAGGATTTGGAGGTGGATCCAAACACAATGTCATCAACATAGATTTGAGCAATCAAAATATGTTTATCTTGTTTTTGAATAAACAGTGTTTTATCCACCTCTCCCTTTTAAACCCACTTTGTAAAAGGTGATCCAGTAAGCCTACCATACCAAGCTCTAGGAGCTTGTTTGAGGCCATACAAAGCCTTTTTCAATTTAAACACATGATTGGGTTTATGGGGATCCTCAAACCCTTTTGGTTGTTCCACAAACACTTCTTCCTCAAGAATCCCATTTAAAAAAGCACTCTTCACATCCATTTGTTGAAGAGTTATGTCAAGGAAACACGCAATTGCCAGAAGTAGACGGATAGACTCAATGCGGCTACAGTGCAAAGGTTTCATCAAAATCCACCCCTCAACCTCGTATACCCTTGAGCTACCAATCTAGCTTTATTCCTTATTATTTCTCCCACTTCATTCGTTTTGTTTTTGAAAATCCATTTAGTTCCAATAACATTTATTGAAGTGGGTCTGGGAACTAGATACCAAACATCATTTTTTGTGAATTGATCTAGTTCCTCTTGCATGGCATTTATCCAACTTTCATCTTTGAGGGCCTCTTGCACATTTTTAGGTTCAACAGTGGAAACAAAACATGAGGCATGTATATCATCAAATTCAAGTGTGGTCATGCATGCAAGTTTCTTGTAATCCACTTTACCTTTCTTCCTTGTTGACACACCATCTTGTACATTACCTATAACTTGAGTGAGTGGATGGTTTTTCTCAATCTTGCTTGAACGTCAATTTCCTCGCTCACCAATCCGACCGATCATCTTCCCTGATTTGAATTGCTCCAATGACTTCATCTCTCGCCTGGTCAATGTTTCTTCCGATGTTGCAACATCCGAAGAACATTGGGTGAAACATCCTGAATTTTTCCACCGAACCACCCGCATCTCTGCTCTGCTCGCCGAACTATGGATTCAAATTTCTATTTCAGATCAAAATCTCCAAAATCTAAAATCCCTGAAACATCTTCTTCAGAAGTTTTGTGACCAAGACCAGTTAGATCATCAAAAACAATGTTCATGGATTCCATAATAGTCTTAGTTCGAAGATTAAAAACTCTATATGCTCGACTATTTGTGGAATATCCCATAAAAACACATTTATCACTCTTAGAGTCAAACTTGGAAAGTTGATCTCTATCATTGAGCAGATAACACACGCAGCCAAACACATGAAAATATTTCAAGGTAGGTTTCTTCCCAAGAAAAATTTCGTAAGGTGTCATTGTGCTACCTGGTCTCAAGAAGACCCTATTTCCAATGTGACAAGCAGGTTGTTTAATGCTTCACCCAAAATCTTTTAGCAAATTTTTTGAATGTAACATCACCCTAGCCATTTCTTGTAATGTCCTCGTTTTTTCTCTCCGCCACTCCATTTTGTTGTGGAGTTTTGGGAGCGAGAATTCATGTGAAATACCATTGAGGCACAATAATTAGAAAAGGATGCATTTTCATATTCCGTGCCATGATCCGATCTAATCCTAACAAGTTTTAGATCATACAAGTTCATTACACTGTGTACCAAATTTTGAAAGCCTCAAAAGTTTCAGACTCTCTCTTAAAAATATTACCCAAGTATATCTAGAGAAGTCATCTACACAAACAAAGGTATACTTTTTCTTACCTAGGCTTTCTACCTCAATGGGACCCATAAGGTCAAGTGAATCATCTCCAGCATCTAGAAGTGGAGCATTGTGTTATGGGAAGATGTGAAGCCTTGGTTTGTTTACCTTTTGACACGATCCACATACCTTTGAGTAATTCCTTTCCAAATTTGGTAATCCTTTAACAAAGATCATGTCTCACAAGCTCATCGAGCTTATTTAAAACTCATATGACCAAGTTTCGTGCCGAGATCTGTTACATCAAGACTTGCTTTTTGACAAGAATGGGCATTGTTGAACAAGTAGCGCTTATCGACGATCTTAAACCCGTCAAGACATTTGTTATTATGATCAAGAACTTCACAAGAATGTTTGTCAAACCTTACCTCGAAGATCATCATCACACAACCGACTTATCTTGTCGCCGATCAGTTTGTCTTAAGACCTTCCACATGGTAAACATTTTTGAGGTTTGGAAGGCCTTCAACGTTCAATGTTCCTTTACCAACAATTTTCCCTTTGGCACCACCACCATATGTCACTGATCCACCATTAATACTCACATATTCCTTCAAATTCTCACCGCACTGTCATATGTCTAGAACAACCACGCCAAAATACCAAGATCCAAAGAACATGAGATTTTAAGGAAGTAAAAGTAACATTACATTCTTCATCATGTGACATGGAAGCACCAGGCGTATATCAAAAGGCTCACAATATTTGGCTCTACATTTTTCATCACAAGTTTTGGGAACCCACATTTGTTTGACTGTTTTGGGTTGGTGTTTTTGGAAAAATTTATGATTTGTCTTTGAATGAGGCTTCCAATGTTTCTGCCAATGTTGCTGCATTGGCTGGCGCATTGGCTGCTTCATCCTGTTCTGCCAATGAGCTTTTCCAAAGAAATCTTGCCTCATTTCATTCTCATACATTGCCTTTTTCAGAAAGCAAAAAGGTTGTATGTGACTGTGCTTATGGCGTATGACAAACATAATTTTTCCTTCTTACTCTTGGTTTTTCACGTAAAACAGCCAGAAAGCTTTCATCTGGCCTCTGTTTAGTTCCGATGTTCCTTCTCCTTCTTTCACAAACACCTTAGGGACAAAACCAATACCGATCTCGATGAATTACCGAATTTAGCGTTCATCAACCTTCTGTTTGCTAGAATTCCACTTGGTCAGGGTCGCTTCTGCTTGAGCAAGTTGCTCCTTTAACTGCTCAATCTCCACATCCTTTCTACTTAGGACACTTTCCAGCCTTATTATGCATTCTTTTTGATCCTCATTCGCCTTTTTCAGTTCATTCGCCTTACCAAGTAGTGTAACTTGGTGAGCTCTCTTCTCCCAATCCTTGTACAGCCTCCTTGTACCCTTCCACAGATCTCAATCTGAGTGTCCATCATCTTCGAACCGTGGAATTAAAAAAAAATCGTTCTCGCACAATGTTTCTCCCGATGTTGCTCCCGATGTTGCAACATCGGGTGACACATTTGTCGAACCAACCGATTTTCGTAATCGAATCATAAACAAGATTCAAGGTGATAAGATCACCGGATCTTCTCCATCACTATCACTCAAGGTTGCTGAAAAATTCAAGCCTTTCTTTCTTAATGTGTTTGCACATTGGTTAGCATAGTGTCCATAACCTTGACATTCTCTACATTGGATAGAATCAAGGTTCTTACCATTGTAGGATGACTTTGATGCAAAAGGATTTGTGAAGGGTTTTTCTGGAGTTTGGAAAGAATTTTCTTTGGGAACAAATTTTCCGTAATCAGTTTGAAATTATTTTTCGAGCTTGATGATGGAGTTCTATTTTGACTTTTATTTTTCAATTTTTTTGAATTTAGTAGTCAATAGAGCAATTGATTCTTCTCCAAAATCGACTCATCAATGTCTTTTGAATTTCAAGCAAATCACATGAGAGATCAATTGGTGCGAGCATAGCAATATTTTTCACAATGGGTGTGGAAGATGATGAGACTCCTTTGCCTTTCGTTTCATTTGATCGCTTAGGTTCAGTTCAAAGTTTTGAAGAATTCCACCTTTCAAAACTCATCTTGTCAATATCATGTGCTTCTTCAATAGCACATATCTTGACATTGAACCTTTCGTGCAAAGTCCTCATCATCTTGCCGACAAGGCGCCATTAGTAATAGGATCTCCTAAAGCTAGAGCGTAATTGGATAAATCAAGGAGTCTTCCATAATATGTCATTATATCCTCGACTCTTGCATCCTAGTGTTTTCAAACCGAGTGGTTAGCATTCTTAGCTTAGAAGAACGAACATTGGCGGTGTCCTTCACATAAGGTCCAAGGGCCTCCCACACATCTTGGCGATTCATAATTTGCTATCACCCTAAAAGTATTTGCATCTAAGGCCTTATAAATTGCGCACAAGGCTTTCGAGTTAAAAGAAGCAGTTGTTCCTATCATCATTGGTCCACTCAGATTCTTTGGTGATCTTGACATCACCATCGAATCTACGCTTGGGAGGACTCCAACCATTTAAAAACAAGAAGCCACGCTCTTTCATCAATGGATTTGATGAAGATGCGCATCTTGACTTTCCAAATAGAATAATTAACATTTGTGAGAGTAGGAGGACGAACCACGTTCTCATACTGAGAATCCATCACGACTTTAAACAGAATCGACTCTTAGTGATATCAAGAGGATGCTCTGATACCAAATGAAAGAACGTGATACCACGGAACCTCAATATGGGACAATGTGATTGTCAATGTTGCAGTGAATGTTGCAACAATGACACTGACAATGAGAACAGAAAGTATATCACGTATAATAGCAATGAAGTTTTGATTTCAGATTTTTAAACCAAGCGATTTTAGTAGACAGAAAATAACTCAAAACAATCTACAAGTATCAAACTTGTAGATCAAACTCAAGGCAACACAATATATATTAAAATCAACACTGTTTTTTATGCTTAACAGTTAACAAAAATTCTCACAAGATATAGAATCTTGGAGAACCGAAAAACCCACATAAACCACTAAATCAAGCGTGGGAAGAAAGAACTAAATATAGCTTCCAAACAGCGAACAACAAGAAAGCACAAATCAGAACTTCAGGAAATACAAGGCTGTATTCCCAGAAGTTTCAAGCAGCAGCAGGTATGAAGAAACTGCCTGCAGAATGGTCTCCGTGTATGGGCTGTTGATCTCCTCTCTCAAGCTCGGCACACAAGACTCTGAATTTATTCTCCCTTACGCGCACACTGCTCTATGAATAAGTTCTAACTGTAAGCTCTCGGCATGCTTGAAACCAGAAAATCCCGTCTACATATATAGGCAATTAACCTGTAGAAACACGGCACAAGGAAACCTTCTCCAACAGGGAAAGAGATTAGCACAATATTGCAAAAGATTATGTTTCCTATTATGATACCTCTAATAACTAAATTATTTTGTAAAGATTTAGTTACCAAAAATATATCACCTAAATCTAACAAAAGTATCCTAACCAAATCCTATCACCTAAACAATCATTAACACCAATTAAATCCTTCTTTGACCAAGAAAGTGAAAACAAGACAAATTAGGCTTTGCCTAATTTACCCTTACAGTAATCATGGCTCATTCCGTTTGGAAAGAATTGGGGGAAAGATTCGCCAACATGGATGGACACACAGTGTTCTAATTGGAAAAAGACCTACACAAACTCGAACAAGGAACAAGTTCTGTGGAGTTCTACTATCATAAAATGAAGGGGTATTGGGATGAAAATTTAGCCTTGGATCCTATAACAATCTGCAAATGCCCCTGCAATTGTGGATCTTTCAAGGCTCAAGAATTGAGAGAACATAAAAAGACAACTTATGCAATTTTTGATGGGACTACATGATAGCTATATGAACATTAGAGGGCAAATGCTCAAGATGAAACCCTTGCCAACAATTGGAGAAGCATATTATATGATCAGGCAAGAAGAAACACAAAGGCAAGGATATATGTCAGAACAAGGATTTCTTGGAGCTAACATTACTCAAGGGGGACAATCCCAAACCAATCCAGGAAGATTCAACTCTGGAACTCTTCAAAACAAGGCAGTATATAACAAGACTCATTTCAAGAAGGGTATTTTCTGCAGCTATTGCAACAGGGAAGGACATCTCAAGGACGAATGTTATAAACTCAAAGGGTTTCCTATAGGACATCCTGGAAATCCCAATCACCCAACCCACAAAGCCAGACCTATAAAAGACCAACTAGGGAATGACGGAAAGAATCAAAAGGTTATAGTGTTCGACCACAGTCTGCTAACCCAAGGATCATGCAAGTTCAACATACCCCAACTAACAGTAGAGATAACACCAACAAACATGTCTCAAGATAGCCTAGCCTTGAGCAATTGCAGATCTGATGCAGCTGAATCATGTCTTGGAGTTACTCAAGACAAAAGACAACCCTGAAGACCACAACAACATTCAGGGTTCAAATTCATTGGGACATACATATGAAAATGGTATATAGAAACTCTCTTCAAGCAAACCTGTAAGATCATCTTCAACAATTCTGTGGTTAAAATCAATGAGGTTATAAAAAATAACATGCATGGATTCCATAATAGTCTTTGTTCTAAGATTAAAAACTTCATATACAACTATTAGGAGAATATCTCATGAACACACATTTGTCACTTTTTGGATCAAACTTTGAAAAATGATCTCTATCATTCAACAAATAGCACACACAACCAAACACATGAAAATGTTTCACATTTGGTTTCCTGCAATTCAAAATCTCGTATGAGATATTATGCAACACGGTCTCAAGTAGACATGGTTACCAACGTGACAAGTAGTGTTTAAAGCTTCGGCCCAAAAATGTTTTGACAAATATTTAGAACTCGATAAGACTTTTGCAATCTCTTGCAATATGCAATTCCTTCTCTCCGCCACTCCATTTTGTTGTGGAATTTTAGGAGCGTAGTACTTATTAGTAATCCCCTTCAAATCGCAATAAATGGAAAACAAGACATTTTCATATTTCGTGTCATGTTCTGATCTAATCCTTTTGATTTTTAGACCATATAAGTTCATAACACGACGGCACCAAACCTTAAAATCTTCAAAAGTATCAGATTTTTCTCTCAAAAATATTACCCATGTATATCTAGAAAAATTATCCACACACAAAAAAGAATATCTATTTCTCCTTAGACTCTCAACTTTAATAGGACTCATAAGGTGGGTATAAATCATCTCAAGACATCTAGTGGATGAGTACTGTTGAATTCTAGGGTGTGAAACTCTAATTTGTTTTCCCTTTTGGCAAGGTCCCACACACACACACTAACATTCTTAGTGTTCAAACTGGGCAAACCCTATACAGCCTCATATCTCACAAGTTCATCAAGTTTACGATATCTAACATGTCCTAACTTTTGATGCCACAATTCAATTTCACCAATATTAGTATTTTGACAAGTATGGACATAATTAACCATGTAACAATTATCCGACGACCTTGTACCTACAAGAATACACTTGTTAGATAGATCATATACCTCGCAAGAATTCTTGTCAAATTTTACCTAAAGATTGTCATCACATAATTGGCTAATGCTAATCAAATTGACTTTAGGCAAACCATTAACACTCAATGTACCTTTTCCAATGATCCTACCTTTTGCACCTCCACCATAGGTGACCCTACCTCCATTGCACAATGTGTAGTTTGTCAAGTTTTCTCTACTACCTATCATGTGACAAGAACAATCACTATCGAAATACCAAGTACATGTGACATGAGATTTGAAAGATGTAAAAATAACTTGATAGTTCATATGAGCTTTTAGAAAACTTTTGCACATGAGATTTTGTTTGTGTCAATAAATCATGTTCCTGATGTGGTACCCGATGAGGTTCCTGATGATGCATCATTGGGTACATCATCATGTTCTGGGCAGCAAACATTTTTTGGTTTCCAACCGAATTCTTAGCAAGATCAGCCCTTCTTTTGTGACAAAATGGTTTGATATGACCTAGTTCATAGAAGTAATGACACACATACCTCTTCTTCATATGTTTAATTTTTTTTTTCACAAACCTATTTTGTTTTTGAGAAGAACATGAAAGTCTTTATCCTTCTTTGACAAAAACTATAGGTTTGAAACTCAACCCAGTAATTCACTTTTGACCAACACTCGTAGCATTAAGCTTGTTCTTACCTCTATTTTTTTTTGGCAAAGTCTCATTAGCCTTTTCAAGCTCGGATCTTAAGTTTTCAATCTCATCATCCATTTTGGCGAGCAAGGTTTCCAATTAGCATATAAAGCCTTGTACTCCTCAATTAAATTAGTCTCCTCACAATCAGACTCATCATACTGAACACTTTCAGTGTTCTCAACTATTGAGGAGTTGAAACACAAAAGATCTAGCAAACTATCCTCAGATGAGGTATCCAATAAGGTATCCGATGATATATCATTGATAGCCTCATCGACATGAATCTTACCAAAAAAAAATCGAAGAGCGTTTGTCTCTTCGAGAGTAGAAAAGGTAATCAGATCTCCTACATCTTCTTCTCCATCACTATCATTGTTTGTGGAGACAAAACCCAAACCTTTTTTACGTAACATATTGGCACATTGATTAGCATAATGGCCATAACCTGAACACGTACGACATTGAATAGAATTAAGGTTTAGGGTGCAGGCCTGCTCATCAATGGGTTTGATGTAGGTCGGCATCTTATCCTTCCAAATCGAATAATTAAACAAATCAAGAGTAAAAGGTCAAAAAACCAAAACACATTGAGAATGCATCATGGTTACAACAGGACCATCACTTAGTAAGGCTAAGTGTAGGCTCTGATACCAAATGAAATACTATATGCAGAAAGGATTCGAGAATAAACAACACTTGTTGAAACAATCACCAATGATGTATCCAATGATACATCATCTCATGAGTCACCAAGTGCAAACAGCAGCAGAAGAATTAAAATAAATAATAAACAAATCAAACAGAATGACACCAAGCTATGGTTTATGTCTACATGTAAAAAACTTGTAGACGATGCCTCAGGGCAAAACTTCCACTAGATAAAAAGATTGCAAATAATTACAATATGAAAACAAATCGTTTAGAGAGTGGAAATCAGTACGAAAACTCTTATGAGAGAAGATTTATCTAGTCTATACTAAACACTCTTGGAAACACGCGATTATGAAAAGAAAACAAAGAGTGTAGACTAAAACAGTGGCCAGCGAAACTGATAAGTCTTCTGATGATGTATCATTGGTTGGCTCATCGGTTTCCTAACAGCATTATGTGCAAAACTCTCACTGAAAATTCTATGTTTGGGCCAATGTCGTCCAGGGTTGTTCACTCTTTATATAGAGCTCTAGGAAAAATGTCTTCCAGGTAAAACACTCAACAAGGCAATGTTAGGATTCAGAAAGAGTTATTATGGAAATAAACTCTAATTCCTACAAGTTAGAGATTATCATATTTGAGTCCTTAAAGAAGGAATGACTAAGCATCCTAGCAATTACCTAGAAAGGCAATAACAACATGTGTTCTAAAAGCTAAGACACGGCAGAGAGGAAGAAAATAGTCGTGAGTTATTTTACTCCAACAGTATCATTGAAGATGTTCTTAGACCACGTTTAACGGTGTATCTACCGGGGATTTACCTGGTATCTTCATGATTCTCAAAGGATCTCCCAAATATCTTGTTTGAATTTTGTCCCTTGATGGACTGGATAGGAGACACCCAAAAGGGGAAGACATTGCCAGACTGCTCTCTCTCTCTCTCTCTCTCTCAAGTGGGCCATGCCTCTTTTTTTTCCTTTTCTTTAATTTTCGGCCATTTTGCAAATCAAAATAATATATATATTAAGAAGTACATATGTTTGACTTATTTGGACATCAAATGATTTTTTTCAAAATTTAAAGTTATTAGAGATAAAGATGGTAGGTTACGAAAGATTATTGAAGTTTGTTCCAAGTTGTTGTATAAGACTTTTATTCAGGTAGATTATGAGTATTAAATAAATATTTATATTTATTTTTAATGAGTTGAGTATCAAATGTGGATAAAAAATGATCATTTGTTGAACATGCTCTAAATAAAAACTTTATACTATGGACTCACCATTAAATATTTTATTTCTTCAACGATATAACTAAAAAATTAATATGCAAATTTTGGAGGATATGAAAATTTTGTTAAATATATTTGAAGCACTTTGAATATTTTGAGCATCTTGGAAATATGGAAAAAAATTTAGACTTTGGATACTGATAATTTGAAGCATTTTGTGGAATTGTGGTTTGAGAATCAGTGGAATCTTCGACATGCTGAGTGTTTAATAAATTTGTAAAATAATTATAATCCATAACGAAAAAGTAAAATGAGACAATGTGTAGAGTTTAATGAAAAATATATAATCCCTTTATTACTAATAAAATTTTCTAGTGGACAAAACGCAATGATTAAGAAGTATAATTAATGATAGGTTGTAGAATATATTGTGACAATAATACTCATTACATACTCTCTCTCTCTCTCATTAATTATGTTCTCATTACACTCACTAGCTCTCTAAAATATGTAATAATGATAGTATTAAATGAAGAGATATATTAAGAAGAATAGTAGAAAATTTGTACACCAACAGTTTTCAGTAGGGGTGAGCAGTCCAGCCTATAAGCCCGTACAACCCACTGTGCCCGGCCCAAAGTGTCCGTGCCCATAGGCTAATACATAGTGCTGGGCTTTAGAGATGCTAGATGTCCGCGGGCTCGGACACACTCAGGCCTTCAAGTTCTAATGCTCATCTAAGCCCAGCCCGGCCCCATCATCACATTAAGTTGTTAAATTTTAAATATATTATAATTATATCATTACTCTATTAGTGTCTATTAGTATTAGTCTATTAGATATATCATATATAAAATTATATATAAACAAAATCACAAATTATATTATTATATACTACTATAATATATTATATACTAACAGAATCCACTATCTAGATTAGTCAATATAGTGAAATGAATTAGTGATATACCAATAGGTCCAATACAGAAGGCCAAAACTCAAAAGGGAAAGTGAAAACGTGAAACCCTAAATCAAATTGACAGCTAGTCTGCTACCTTCGGTTCTTCAGTGTCTTGACGGAATCGTGACCCTTTAGCAGAATCATGACTTCCCGTTCCCAGTTCCTACTTCACCGCTAGACCCGCTACCCACTCGATATTTTTTTTCTCTTTGTGAGACATTGCAAATCTTGTTATCTAGTGTTCATGTAAGTTTATTCTGATTTGGGTTTGTTTTCTTGCTTCTTTATTGAAAATAGCATCTGGGTTTCAAATTTTAGGTGTTCATAATGTTTGTTAGGGGTTAATTGTCATCTGTATATTGAGTTTGCAAGTCAAATGAATGTTTTCAAGGTTTTTTTTCATATGTAACTTTGTTTGGGAGCTAATGAAATAATGAAAATACTTTTGTATTAGTTGAATTTCGATTATTCATAGTTCTGTTACATTGTAGACAATCGAATGAAATGAAGGGGGGAGCAATCAATGCTATCGTCATTCGTCGTTGCACCCTTTGTTGTCGGAGAGCCCATCTAAGCTCGTGCCCGCCCGTGCCCGTCCAATGCACGTGGGCTTGTCTACAATACTGAGTGTTTTAAAATGATGCCCGCTACCATATGGGCTTATACTGGGCATTACCAATGCCCGCGAGCTTAGGGCCGGTGCACACCCTTAGTTTTAAGAAATATTAGTTGGGATATTTGAAAATAGAAAGTAAGAACATTTTTATGGGTCGGATTGAGTATTAAAAAAGTGAAATGAGAGAATTGGGAGAGTAAAGAGAAAAATTACAGTTGAATTAGTGAAATGAAAAAAAAAATGGTTTGATAACTAATTTATTGAAAGAAAAAAATTTACACTAATTTTTTTTATATAAAGCCTTTGCTGAAGGCTAACCATACCCCAAAACCCTCTCTCTATACCTTATTTTCTACATTGAGATATAGTATCTTATACTCCCTTCGTCCCAAAATTATCGTCTGGGTTGATTTGGCATATGGCTTAAAAAACACATTTGATTGGAATATTAATATTAATTTGATGTGTACTTTACTTTAAATCTCATGTGTATGTGGCTCATAATTAAAGTAGGATGAAAAAGTAAGGGTAAATTGGTAATAGTGTTGTCTTAAAAAGTAAGTTTCAAACAAGACAATTATTTTGGGCAAAACGAAAAAGGAAAGCAGAACAATAATTTTTGGACGGAGTGAGTACTTTACATTATAATCAAACCAAATCTTAGTTTACAACGGTGTATCTAAATAAAATCTAATCTAATTCTTATTTTATTTGGATCAATATACGTTACAAATCGAAAAAAATCAAAGCAACCGGCAATGACATAAAACTATGGTATTTTGGCACTCCACGGAATGAAACGACGTCGTTTCATACCGAAAACTTCAACAAAAAAAGTGGCCGACAGCCCTTCCATGCACGCTAACAGGGGCATTGGCACGCTTTCCATGTGTCACCCCCTAGTTGGTCCGTGCAATTTCGTAATTATCCACTGGTTTTGGGCATTTTCGATATTTAAAAAAGTTATTTGAAAAAAAAAATTCACATTTTTATCTATAAATAGAGACTAGGTTTGCCAACACCAAAGGAATTTTTTGGGAAATTTGATATTTCTCTCATTTCTCTAAAAATTTCATATTATTAACCCTTTTAAATTTGTTTTTATTAACTAAATTATAACTAAATTGATACTTAAATATTTTAACTTTTAGTATAACAAATTGTTAATATTATTGTCAGTATTGTTAATTGTTTATTATTGTCATTATTAATTGTTAAATTCCTTATTATTATTGTTAATTATTGTTAATATTATTACTAAGTAATATTATCATAATCAATTGCTTCATGTATTTCCTCTTGTAAAACTAAAAAAACTTATCAATAAATATTAATATAAATATTATTCGAATTATAATAAATAAATTATATTTCGAATTTAATATTATTATATTATAAAAAATATCAAATTATTGTAGTTATTTCAAATGTAATATTATTATAATTAATAATTTCGAATTATAAAAATATTATTATAATTATAAATAATTAATTATTTCAGATTTAATAATTTCTGCTATATTACTATTAATTGTTAATATAAATTGAAAGAAGATATTAAATTAATGTACATAAAGATGGTGGGTATGTAAAGTTGTTGGAGATAAAGATAGTGGGGTATGAAAATGTATTTGATTCTGTGCCGCAGTTAGAAGAATTTTTTTATTTTGAATCAAATAAGTATCAAATCGATTATTTTATTGGTTTTTAATGGATTATGTTTGATTTCGGTGTTTGATTTGGGTTGATTTAGCACGAGTTTATAAAGTCATTATTCTCTTATATCATCTTATTAATACGTGTCTCATCCTTGTCCGACTACCAAACAAACCCTAACATCCACAATACACACACTCTCTTCATCCTACACATTTTTCTCTTCTTATATATCATTTAAAAATATTTCTTTCTATTCATTTTTTTTTCTGAAACATCTTCTTAGTTGGGTCTAACTATCACCTCGATAGCTTTATAATTCAATTTTTTTTTATATATTTTCGAACAAATTAGAAAAAAGAAATTCAAATTAATTACTTTGATCAGATCGATGGGACCCTCCGGACCCCCTTCTCACACTCCTTCCCACGCGTGTGGTGTACGCGCCAACTAAAGCCAAACGGTGCACCACACCGCTACCGACCTCTTCCATTCTTCTTTTTTTCATTTTTTCTTCTTATATTGGAAGGAATCTTATTCTCTCTCCTCATAGCTGGACCATTAGGAAGATGTATTCCCGTTGTTATTTCCTCCATTCTCAACTAGAAGAGGAGCTAAGAAGACTGGGGACACCCGCAAAGGGGATGCTCTTACCCCCCCCCCACTCAAAACCTTTTTAAAATGGTTACATTAAAAATAGCCGATATGGTTCAGGTTTCCTTTTTCTTTTTTTTACTACCTATTGCCTTAAAAATAGAGAAAACATTGAAAAGCACATAACCAATGGCACATATCGAACTTGGACCAATTGGAGAATTCCAACTAGTACTTGCCATTGATGACAGCTAGGCATATCAATTGGATTGAATTGGAGTGGGTAATAGGTTGAAGTAAGTCATGACCTCCCACAACCCAAATATTAAATGGGTCAGATGGGTCGAGTCATAAATGAGTCGGGTTAAAGTGGGTCAGTCCACTTTAACCCTTTTCAAAAAAAAATTTTGTTTTTAAAATTTTTTTTAATGGATAAATAAAATATACCTCCAACACATCTATAACTATTAATAAAACAAAAGTTGCTACTGCCACGTGACGGCTTTCTGTTTAAAGCTAAAATATTTAAATGAATTTGGTGTTGCCACGTGTTACCAAGTTTTTTTCTTTTTTCAAAATTGATTAGTTTAATACAAAAATCATACATCTAATTAGATAAGATCAAAATCCTAATACTAATTTGATAAGATAGATTTAGGATACAGTTTAACAAGTAAATTTATGATAGAGATTTATGATTTTTTTTTTTTTTCAAATATCGCTTAATTAAACTAGATTTTATCATATGCAATTTATATAAGTTTAATTTGACTGAAACTCTTCAATTTCCATCTGTTTTCATTTTCCTATTATTTAATTTATACAAATTATCGACTGGATAATTTTATGTTATTTTTTTATACTAATCAATACTTATTAATTATTTAATTAATAATCTATCATTTATCTATTAACTATTATTAAAACAAAAGTCGCAGCTGCCACATGACGACTTTTTTGTTGAATGCTTAACGTTTTAAAGGATTTATGTGCTTTGACGTGACACATTCTTGTGAAGTTGTAAACAAAAATTCTTCTTTTTTTTTTTGTGCCGAAAATTAAAACCGAATAGATTTTAAAACATTAAACATGTACCTCCTTTATATATTGTAAAAGTTATTATTATTATTTTTTGTTGCCAAAATCCATTAGTACGAGATAGATTTCATCACATTTGATTTATACGCGTTTCACTTGATTAGGACTCCAAATTTTCATGGTAAATTTTTTTTTATAGATTTTATCAATTCTCATATATTTCAATATTTCAATATTTCAATTACATATTCATATGATCAATTTTCAATATTTACCTTATTTTTCGTTTCTTTCAAATTATTGTAATTTAAAAATTTTAATTATTTATTATAAGTTTGGAAAATCATCTCATTACAAACAACGTTTACACACAAAAAAACTCTATGCATTGAATCCATGTTTCTTTATTGCATATTCTTCTATTTTTTTTTCCTGCCAAAAATTAAAACCTGATAGATTTTAAAATTGGTGTCTCCCTCATATGTGGTAAAAGTTTGTTTGTTTTCTTACCAATTTTTGCTGCCAAAATCGATTAATACATGATATATGTTATCACATTTGATTTAAACAAGTTTCACCTGATTAGTATTCCAAATTTTCATGGTAAAAGTTTTTTATGCAGGTAGATTTTATCAATTCTCTTAGATTTTAATATTTCAATTACATAATAATATAATCAATTTTGAATATTTACCTTATCTTTAGTTTTTTTCAAATTATTCTAATTAAAATTTCTAATTATATATTACAAGTTTAAAAATTCATCTTATTTTAAACAACTTTTGCCAAAAAAAAAAACTATTAAAATTATGCATACGGTACTATATATACATATATAAATTCACTTTTTTGCTGCCAAAAATCAAAACGGGATAGATTTTGAAACTGGTGTCTCCTTTATACATGGTAAAAGCTTTTTTTAACGATTTTTTGCAGTTAAAATTAGTTAATGCCAGATAGGTTTTATCACATTTGATTTTAAAGTGTTTCACTTGATTATGACTTTAAATTTTTATGGTAAATTTTTTTTGCAGATATATTTTTTCACATTTGATTTAGACATGTTTCAATTGATTAAAAAATTTCAATTCTCATGGTAATTTTTTTTTTTTTACCATTTTTTATGCCAAAATCTGTTTGTACCGAATATATTTTATCACATTAGATTTAGACAAGTTTCGGTTGGTAGAAGTTTTAAATTTTTGTTTTTTTTTTTACCAAAACTTGGTCAATTTAAAATTGATTTTATTCAATTTGATTAAACATGTTCCACCAAAATTACAAACAAACACTGAGAAATACTTCCCCTCCATCAAACATTTCCTTGACGAGTCTGTCTTTATGGTACTTCCCCTCCCCTCCCTAAGAATATTTGTTCGATTTTATTATTCGCATAAATTTTCGATTTGATGATTCGGTGTGATCTCACGATTTTTTTTTAATTTATTAATTATGTGAACATCTTGTTGTTGTTAATTCACTCAAATAGCTTGCTGATTCTTTCTACAAAATTAAATTTCAGAAACAATACTAAATCAACCATGCATCGCATGAGTAATAACCTAGTTAACAACGAAACATCGTCCATAAGATTTTAAACAAATTGCAGGAAATGTTCTTGTCGAAGGTAAATAAAATATAATTCAGATATTTCTCATTAGGGTCGCGATGCAACACGGTACAACCCAAAAATAATAAACGGGTCAAATAGGTCGAGTTAAGACGGGTCAACCCGTTTTAACTTTAAGTCATTCGTATATAAATAAAATATACCCTTAACACATTAAACAACGAAACATCATCCATAAGAATTGAAACAAAGTCCAGAAAATGTTCGTGTCGAAGATAAACAAAAATATATATCTACTTGAACATTTCTAAACATGGTTGCATAATAGAACAGTACATATTACATCACAGAACTAGCACTACAAATGAAAATTTCCGCACCGAGTGTTAGGACTTCATCTTTAAGTTCAGCACAAGGCAACCTACTGTAGCTACTATCATGTACCTAAAATCTAAAATCTAAATCTTGCATCTTGATCTTACAAGTACACCTGACTTTGAGTATGAGTTAGAGATTTCACTGGTGCACAATCACTGCCTTGAGGTTTCTCATTAAATATGATGCGTCTCAACTTCCAAAGCATGGTTATGAAAGGTGTTACACTGCAAGAAGCCTTCTGAAATTCAAACCCATTCTCCAAATATCTCAATAATCTGAATTGTCATGAGAGCGAATCTGTGACAGCATTTCTCGTAATCTGAATTTTTAAACACGAGGGCAAAATATGAAATTGACTATGTACAATACTACAATCTAATAATTTCTAAAAAGGAATTTAAAGTTTTTAGAGCAAGAACAACAAAGCTCCCCATTTAGGGAGCTTAACCTTCATTTTTTTCTATTTTATTACAAAAATACAATTAAGCTCCCCACTTAAGCTTTTCAATAAAAATATTCTTTCAACAATGCATAAACTCCAATATTTTAACATACCTCATCATCTTTATCTCCAATAATTTAATATTTTTGCAGAAAAATGGCTAGAAATTTGAAAAATTCATAGAAATATTTTCTGATATCCAAATGAAACAAATCAAGTCTCTATTTGTAGGTAAAAAAGTTTACTTTAATACAGGAAAAAAAATTGAAAAAAATATTTTATGACTGAAAATTGACCAAAAAAAAGAAATAAAGGAAAAGAAAATGATGATGGGACATGTGGAATGGAGGAAAAGGGAGGAAGTGGCAGGAGAGTGCAGGCCGTGCAGGTGTTGTTGCAATTTAAACTCAGTCGTTTCTTCCCTATTTTATCTTAAACTACACCGTTTTTGGCCAAGCATTTTTGTTAAGCATGGGAGCTTGTTTTGCTCCCAAACCACCTTTTTGCTTATTAAGCATTTTTTAGGAATCTTTGTTATTTCAAAAAATCTCAAAGAATCCTTTAAACACCCACTTTAGATCCATTGTTGTTTATGGTCTTAGAAGCAGCTGTAGAGGAGAAAAGAGATTTGGGTTTACAAATCATACCCTGAATATAAGCCTATCAAAATGAATGATTGTTTCGTTTCTGTACGATGAAAGAAGGGGGTTGAGGAGGCACAAATCTACATAGAAAACATTAAGTGATGATGATGCACAAATTATTTACTTGCACCAGTTTGTCTGAGACTGATAGCTGACATGAGTTGTTGATGTAATGATGCAGGATTGTTCAAGTAGATTTAAAGTTCCCTCCAAAGCCTATAGTGTTGTCAGCTGCAAAGGACCTCAACAGTCAGGTCTCACTTTCTCTCTCTGCAAATATATACTCGTAATGTTGCTTGTAGTCACAAAGACTCCAGCACTAGTAGTTGTGTCATGTGTGTGCGTACAGGTGTGTGTGCGTTAGTTCATTCTCATGTTTTACATGAATTGTTTTGCAGATGTTTGTTAAGGAAACGTCTCAACGCCTACCTTTACACAAGCTCCTGGAACATCCGTGGATTGTTCAAAATGCCGATCCTTCTGGAGTCTATAGAGGTTGATTGTGATGAGAATCTTCTCCAGTGTTCATATACACACAAGCCAATTGGTTTTAAAATTCACTTACAGTAGGTGAAGATTCTTCAATTGCTCCAAGCTATTAGGAACTATCCCTTGTAAGCTATTGTTTTGCAAGTCCCTTCAGACACACAAAACTCATGTAAGATTCTTCAATTGCTCCAAAGGACGTAAAGCTTATTGAAACTCAGGTTCCTGCAATGGTTGGTAAACAAGGAATCAGAACTGACTTATAAACTGTTCCTGTTATATTACAGCTTTTCAAGATTTTGCAGGCCGCCAAGTTTTGTATCTCTCCAGCAAGGGATGTATTATGAAGATCTCTGCTAGATGGAAGATCGGAAAAGAGAAACAAAGTGTATAAAAGACTGAACTGAGAAAAGGGTGCATTACTAAAAGTTGATTTATTCTGCTTTGATTAATCTTACAGTGTTTTAAGGTCCAATAAATCACCAAATGTTGGGCTGATTGATCTTACAGCGTTTTAAAACTGGGACTCTTTAGGGAACAATGGGAGTTTAAGGTGGAATTGCTTACAAGGACGTAATTGAACTCCCTTCACATCCTATATAATCCCATTCTGTAGGAGAGCACGGGTCATCTTCCCATCCCAAATCCAAGCCAGTGAACTGCTGAATAACCTGAACGGCCAAAACTGCAAATGCAATCAACATGAGTTACAAGGGATTAAGTCCCAGCAGGCAAGATAACCTGTGCATTACCCAATATCAAAAATATAACTGAACCTGTAGTCGAGGAAGATTCCAGAGGTATTTCACCAATCTCGTACACCTCAATTGCATTGACTAGAGGGTAGAAAATGATACTCATGATCGTGAATGTAATGTTCAAGTCATATTTTGACCTTGTTGGAGAATTCCAACTAGTACATGCCATTGATGACAGCAAATATCTCACTATTGTTAAAAAAACGTTTGATATCAAATAAATGGCTGCACTGTATAACATGCATTTGAAGCTCTACAATTACAATTTGCAATTGTGACTCAGCCAACAAGGGCTTCCTCCGAATGACCTTGTTGGCCTTTCAGCCAAGTTTTACTTGAATATTCTAACACACCCATTGAAACCAGGGTTAGGAAATTTCAGAGGCTAAATGGAAATGTCAACAAAATGGGTCCAATTCCAATACCAATTCAAGATTCCCCCAAGCAGAAAATAATATGCAACAATAACAAGACATTGAACTGAGTAGAAATTGAACTAATACTTTTGGATGGTTATATTCATAAGAGTAGAAGAGGGTACAACTAACTAACAACTAGTGCCATGAACTAAAGAGTAACAAAATACGTCATCACAACAAGGGAATCTAACTGTATCACACATTAAAACTAAGCCTTCTTAGGTGATTTGGTTGCTTTGCTGGGAGATTTTGGAGCCTTCTCCCCCTCAGTAGCTGATTTCTTAGGCAACAGAACTGGATTGATATTTGGTAGAACACCTCCACTTGCAATTGTAACACCAGCTAGTAATTTCCCCAATTCCTCATCGTTTCTCACAGCCAATTGAACATGCCTAGGGTTAATCCTCGTCTTCTTGTTGTCCCTTGCAGCGTTTCCGGCCAATTCCAACACCTATTCATTTTTTCCCCAAAAAATCGATTAGTACGAATTTAGAAAGATATTATGATAATTAAAAGTAGATCTACATGTATGTATGGACAGATGGGTTGAGTTAAGGAAGTACCTCAGCAGCGAGGTATTCGAGGACGGCAGCGAGGTAGATGGGAGCGCCGGAGCCAGTTCGCTGAGCGTATCGGCCCTTCTTGAGAAACCTCGCGATTCTGCCGACGGGAAACTGAAGGCCGGCCTTGGTGGACTTCGTCACCGACTTCTTTCTTTCTCCACCTTTCCTTCCTCCGGCACCTTTGGTGGTCTTTCCTGATTCCATTGATTTGATTTTTTCAAAGTCACGAACAATGAATAACAGATATTTGGGGGGAAATTTGGGTTCTTGAATGTGTTTGCTGGTTTGAATTTTTGTGATTAAGATGAGCTGGGAAAATAAATATTTATACTGCCTGCTCGTGTAGTTGGCTTTTTCGAAATGAGATGAGATCGAACGGTCACACCGCAACACATTAGCAATCCTCGTTTTACTTATATCGACCAATTAGAACGCTCCCATCGAAAGCGCTGCTTGGCGGGAAATGTGTATAATATTTCATTCATTTTCAAATTACACTCTACATTTCTTTTTTCGTCTATTTTTAAATAATTGTCTTCTTTTAAAATTTTATTTTTAAAAAAATATTTTATCACTTTATTCTTATTTTTTTTACATATTTTAATTACTATTCACATACTCAAAGACATTAAATGAAACCACACATTTCACCATTATTTATAATTCAGTCAATTCATTTTTTTAAACGGTGTGTCGGATCAACCCAGACAAGGAAAAATTATTATTTTGACCATCGTATTACTGTCAACTACCCAATTTGACCAGACACATTTAATAACTCTCAAATTGACCAATATATTAAATAAGTTGGTACGTTTTAGTTCATGTCGTTAAAGGTTCATCCATTTTTTTAACGGGCGTGTTGAGTTGGACTAATTGGGGTTATGTCCGACTTGCGTAGACCATTTTTTTAAATAGTAATATCTCTAGTAGACAATTGGATGTTTCATCTTCTCCAACCGTCGGTCAACCCCCACTAACATAGTCAAACCCACCACCACCGGATTCACCAAACAAAGTTACTTTTTCCCAAATATGGATGGCTAGAGATGAGAAAGAAGGCTAGATCGGGGAGAGATATGAGCCTACATAGTGTAGCTTGAAGTCGGAACAAAGAGGAAATCTGTCTCAGAAACACATAAAAAGAGTTCGAGAGATGGGGGCATAGCATGGCTCCGATCTACACACAAAGGAGATCTGTCTCATAGATATATGGTGTCCCTAGTGTCATCAGATGTCACTTTCTTTGATCTAAACACAGAGGCCGGCCTAAATCACTCAATGAGCTCCTTTCCGGCAAATCATACATCTCAGTGAATCAATTGACAAAGGATGATGTAAAGGTGTACGTCACCGTTTCGAAGAAGCCTAAGGATGCCTTCCCAAATTCCAACCAGTGGTATGCCATTATTACGGCAAGCTTCCCCAGTAAAGTTGTTAGGGATTAAAATAGGTGCCCAATCTGCCGCAGCAAAAGCTACCCCTGTCAAGGAAACTAGCAAGGAACTCATAGTTGATGATGAGGATGATGATGACCTTGGTCTATTTGAAGATGAGATGGAGGGGGAAACGAAGGCTGCAGAAAAGAGGGAGGTGGGAGTGTCGACACCCCAAATTCATACCAACGAGCTATAGCTCAACTGGTACTGCTCACTTTTCCTAACGGAGAGGTCGGGTGTTCAAGTCCCACTAGCGACTCCCTGGACTTCACAACTTTCAATAGAAAGGTCGGGTGTTCAAGCCTCTTCAGAGGCAATCAGGCAACGTTCTTGTTCTAGCCTTACCCAAAAGGCCCCATTTAGCTCTACTCGCTTATCTTAACGGAGAGGTCGAGTGTTCAAGCCCCACCAGAGGCACCCTACTATATCATTACTCTCAACCGAGAGGTCGGGTGTTCGAAGCCTCACTAGAGGCACCATTTGTTCTAGCCAACACCAAAGGCATCATATATCCATATGTATATAAATGTTTTATTTAGATTAAATATATAAAAGGAACGTATTTAGCCAAAAACCTATTTTGAGACCGAAATGGCGAGTTGGGTGCCTAACCCCTTCCTAACTCGTATATATTAGCCTTTAAACCCTTATTTTCTATTATTTTTTGTTTTTCTCAGTTTATCCGTAAAATAGAGGTGGCGACTCTATTGACAAACTTTTTGAGTCCAGAATGAGGCCAAGCGTATTCCACGCGCTTAAATTTTGAAACCACTCGCTTTTTAGTAGCGAGGAAAGTTCGAAACGGGGTTCTCACAGAGAGTGAAAGCATCATCCAAGAAGAAAGAGAGTGGAAAATATTCTGTTCTTTTAGATGTAAAGCCTTTGGATGATGAGACAGCCATGAAGAAATTTGAAGAGGTTGTTCGCAGTATTGTGGGGACAAGTTTTGCCTTATCAATTTGAGCTTTTTGGAGAACATCAAGAATGTATTTTTGTTGGCTAAAAAAATGGTTGAGGGTAAAGAATAACTTTGAGGCCAAGGAAATGGATTTTGGTACAATTCCTTCAGCGCATAAAACAAGCATTTAAAGCATAGAAGATAATATACGATGATCCTTCACTATTAAGGAAACCCAGCTCTCAGGCTAAAAATACAGGGCTCGACCAATGCCCAAACAACGAAGAAATTTACGGAGAGAAAAGTTACGAGCAGTTACGATGTGAGTTTTCATATCCAACCTCGAAGCTCCGTTAGGCTGCCAAAACCTCCTCTAAACACATAAACTCTCCGGCCAAAGTAAACCTTAGTTACCCAGCTAGGTTTTACACCATATTCCACCAGTTCCAAAATCCAAAAAAAAAAAAAAAAAACAGTTGCCCTACCCGATTCCAAACGTCAAATCCAACAAAAGCAAGCAGTTGCTTTGCCCAATTTCAGTCTCGACAACAACAATAATCAAGTGAAAAGTAGACAATTGTGCTGCCCAGATCCCCAGGCGAAAAACAAATAAAAGGAGCAGTCACGCTACCTAAATTGCAACAACAACAACAACAAAGAAAAAAAGACTTCATTTCTCGAAAGGAAAGGTAAAACACATCTAGACTGCCTAGTGGGCTTAAGCATATGCATACCGGGTTCAAGACACTCACGTTCCAGGAGATAAGTTCTGTCCTCATAGTTATTTATTATAATCTATAACTTAAATATAAATATCTAAGTAAGTTTCATTTCAGTTTATATTTTAATATAATAATAGTTATAATTTATTTTCATTTAATTAGTTTCTTTTCATGTTTTTACTTTAATATAAAGTAGTTATAATTTATGGTAGTTTAATTAATTTCTTTTCTACACATACTTTAAATATATAAATAATTATATTTCTTATTATTTAATAAGTTTCTCTCATGCTTGTGTATGTAAATATAAATAAAGTTTGTACTAGCATAACTATTTTATTCTTAAAATAGCTTACAAAAATGTTGTAATTATTCTCTAGTAGTATTATCAAAATTATAATTTTGATTTATTTTCTTTAATAAATGTTAAGTAATTTCTCTTTATTTCTTTCTATCGTATATAAATGTATTTTTTGAACCAAAGTGTATAAAATAAAACAAGCATATTGACAAACCCATTGTGAGACCGAAAGGGTGAGTTGGGTGCCTAACCCCTTCGTAACTAGTAACTTAGCCCCCGAACCCATACAATCTGGTTTTTTTTATCTGTTTACTCCTTAAAATAGAGATGACGACTTTGTTACACATATTTTGGGTCCACAATTGAGGCTAAGTGTATTCCACGCGTTTCAAAGTTTCTAAACCACCCCGCGTTTCAGTGGCGTGAAACCGGTTTAAAACGGGGCACTTACAGTGGCGACTACGTTGGGGATTTTATTGTTTTCTTTAAAACAAAAGAGGGCTACTCATGGTTTTTTGGGGTTATCAATATGCTTGTTTTTTTCTCCATTGCATTTTTTTGGCTTCTTTTATGTATATAATTTTTAATCTTTTAAAAAAATATTATTTCCTTTAATATCAATATGCTTGATTTTTTTTTCTTTTTTCTTTTATATTTCTTTGGCTTATTGTATATATATAATTTTCAATCTAAAAAAACAAACCAAAAAATCGTTTTTCAAATTTTTAAAAAAAATTAAAACAAAACAAAATTCATTCTTTCACAAAAAGGTACTTTTTCAGAAAAAAAGGAAATTCGTTTCCCAAATTTTTTTAAAAAAATATCATCTTTTTTCAAAAAAGGTAAAAAGAAACTCATTAATTTCTCAAAGCAAAGAAAAAAAATTCGTTTTTTACTAACAAATTGTAATCACTAAAACATCAGCCAACACAAGTGATAAGCTTGTAATTTTCCTTTTATTTCATTATTTTTCGGAATTTTATTAATGATTTTGAGCTTTAGATAATGATTTATTGCATTTGAGATACTATTTTTGTGTATTTTGTGCTTCATGTAGGTATCTCAAAGATATTCGAGGTTTAATGGCTCAATCTATGGAAATCGAGGCAATTCAGAGCTTCAATGTTGAGTTTTGATACTTGTTGTTACGTTCCGTCAAATATTTCAAAGCACAACAGGCCTAACGGAGGCTAACCAAGCTAACAGAGGACTAATCTGAGAAGTCTGGAGGGGGGAGGATTGCGGCGCCTTTTCAGAAGATTCTAGGGGCACCGGAGTACAATTCCAAAATAGAGGGGAAGCAGGCGCCTATTCTTGAAACCCTGCCATATGTGTTGTCGTATGTCCGGCCGGCCACGTCACCGCCTCCACTAGCGCGACCCGCGTGTCCTTGTTGGAGCCCCATTTGACCCGACCCACTTGCCTCCCTTCCAGCCCGTTTCCCCTGGACCAGACCCGCGTCCCTCTCCTGGTCAACCCGCCAACCCAGCGTGACCCAGCCCCTTTTTCTTATCCCAAATTGCCCCTAAATCTCCCTTGCTCTTCCCATTTTGCCCCTGCCTCTTGTTGCCTTTGTTTTTAATCCATTCCAACCGGACATTTATGAACCAACCACCAGTTTTAAGGCAGCAACCCTAAAAGTCTCTCCAATTCCATTTATCCACCTCTCCACCCAAATAAAAATGCATCCATTTTGAAGGCTTGGAGCATCAAATCAAGGGTCAAGGGAGCAAGATTAAATGAAGTCAACCAAAGATTGCAATTTTAATTGATTTAATTCTTCCACTTCTTTATTTATTTTAGTGTTGTAATTTTTGGAGAAACTTTACATTTATCTTGATATCTTCATGATGAGCTAAACATATTTTTGGATTGTGATTATTATCTATGTTGAATGTGATGTTTTAATTTAATTTTTCTCTATGAAGTGTTACTCATATTTTTTTGATAATTATCATTATATGCTTAATGCTTTTAATGAAATCATGAATCATTAAATGAACCCTAGAATGATATGATATAAAGCGAAAGCCCTTCCTATTATTTTGAAAATCGTGATAATTGTTTACGTCTCTAAAACACATCGATTGTCGAAGGTCGTAGATAGTTATTGGGTGCTTGATCTATCACGCGGCTATTTTATCCTCTAGGTTATGTGTTGCGATGATATGAGCCCGTAGCAAGGATAAAGTGATAGCTAGGTTTTCTATACGTAACGAAAGCCCGTAAAAAAATATTAGTGTGCACCCGACTACCAAAAATTTGAGTTAAGAAAAATATAGAGAGTTAAATTAAACATTGACTAGACTAGAAATATCACAATCCTACTTTTTAACTTTGATTTGATTTTGCTGCCGTTTCATTGTCGCGTTAATTTAGTTTACTTTCTTGCTTTTAATTTATTTATTTTATTTTTATTTTAAATATAATTTCCGTTAGCTTAGATAAAATTAGGTGTGCCCAATTTTAGTACTTAGGATTTATTTCTAGCTCTATCCTCGTGGAATCGACTCGTACTTACGAACTTTATTACTTGATACGACCGGGTAATTAATCTTGCCTGTGTTGCGTTTGCACACATCAACAGGTTACAGGAAAGTCAACTAAATCATACACGAACGACCAAAAAATATTAAAATGAACATTTACAAGTATATGAGCAAACAAATATGCATGTTAAAACATAACCACATCCAGAAGACTACACAATCGAAATGCAAAACAAGATAGCCATAGAGAGATGGGATCAATGAATTTAATGTTTGAGAGGTTGGAATAATTAGAAAAGGAGAGATCCGGCTATGGTGCCTCCATTCTGCTCCACCTTTTCGATGCGGCTTCGAGGGGGAGGAGGGGGGCTTTGCAGAAGATGGAAAGGAGATCGAGAACGACGACCTACTTTTTTTCCCCGACAATTTAGAATTGGTTTTGTAATTTTTACCTTTTAGTATGGAATTGATTTTATGGAATTGAGCCTACTAGAATTATAATTCAATTACAATTCCATCTCTTATTTTAGAATCCAAACAGCATAATTGGAATTCTATGCTCCAATTCTAATTCCAAGTCATGGAATTAGTGTAGCCAAACATACCCTAAGGAAAAACAAAATTACAAGACTAAATTAAGGAGAACATTTTAAATAGAAATATATCATTGTAAGACTAATTATTATAGATTCTGAAAAACTCTCTTATATACAACATTTATTGTTTTATTTGTTGGTTTTTCATCTTCATTGCATATCAATATATTCAAACCAGAACGGTTTGTTACTCTAGAAAATACGATATAGCTACACATGGCTGAAAACCATCTCCCTCTAATATAAACAACCCAAACACATGTTTTTACATTATTTCTAAGCCATTCACCATCTCTCTCTAATATTACCTATCATCTTAATTTTCTTTTGTTTACCTTTTTTAGGATTTGGCTTGGCTGAAAAACATTTGTGGCCGTCTTTTAATACTATATATTTTACCAAAGAAGAGCATTTATTACTTACCTTAAGAAATTTATCATAGACATTTTTTAGAGATTCTTTTGGGTCCTTCTTGAATGCATCAAACTTTTGTATGCAATCGTAGAGTTTGTTATCTTTGGTGTTTTGATCTCCTTCAACACATTCCACAAAAGCATCTCACATTTCTTGGGCAGTTAAACAATCACAGATTTGTTTATAGTTTCATTTGGCACAACACTTGATAAAATGTGCACAACCCTAGCATCCAACCCATCAGTTATTTTGTCATCCTCAGTCCATTCAGACTGAGGTTTGATGACATATTCTTTAATGGCATCAGTTATAGGGTTTATTGTATCATCATATGCATCAAATCAAAGATTTATCAACTTTAGTGTTAATCTTCATAGGTTGCGTAGGGCCACTTTTTACACATTCCATCAATCGCTTATCAATGTTATTCATATATCTTGTAATCATTTCTTTCTATATATCAAAGTGATCTTCACCAAAAATACGTATTTAAGTAACATTATTTGATTGAAAAGCTTTTGTAGTTATCATGATCGATCTTTCAAGTTTTTAAACCTGAAAAATAATAATTTTCAAAAAGATATGCTTTGATACCAATTGTAAGTCAAGTTGACAACAAGGTTGGATGAGGGGTAGCCTTTTTAAAACTTTGAGAGTTGTTTTTTAAAACTTCAAAAGTTGCAGCGAAAAATACAGCTTTTGTCAACATGTTGATATGTTGTCAGCTGGCTCATGAGTTAAAAACTTTATAGAGGTCAGTAGCTGACACTGTTAGGTGGAAAGATAGTTTTGGCTGATCGCTTAATTAATAGTATATAATGAACTAGAAGACAATTTATGTAAACACTCAAATAAGTGATAAATTGACTGACACTTAAGTAGATTGATACTTCTTAAGTGTTAGAATAGTTTCACAAACAAAAATATTTAGAAGTGGTTCACAGTGAAAAAATGTTACGTCCACTACCAAGTTGGTCAAACTTGGATTTTTGAAGTGTAATAATATTATTGATAATCTACTGATCCCTAATAGATCAGTGTACAACAAATACTGGTGTTTTGGAGTATGGTTGAGAATCAATCACACTCGTGGGACAATCAAAGATTCCTTGATGATTTGACATAAGTAAGGAATATTGAAAAAATGATTATCTAAAACATGAACTAGAAAAGAATATGAATATATGATTATCTAACTAATGTTTTTGGATGAGGCACTTCAAGTGAAAAATATGCTTGAGAGAGTATGAATGCTTCAGTATCTTCAATCCTTGTTTCAATGTCTTTATATAGAGATCGAGATTTCCAGTTCGTTAGAAGCAAAGTTTGAATTTGAATTATGCCAATAATTCAGAAGAGTATCTCTTTGCAAGATCACATGGATCTTGTGTGAGAGACAAGAGAGTTTAAGATCTGACATAACATAAATAAGGTAAGTGTCATTAATAGAATACTTAAACAAAAGAAGTAAGATTACTGACACTTAGATAAGATCAACAACAACTACTGATAACCTTTAGTTTCAATAGTCAACGATTGATGGAGACTTTTAGGCTACTCTAGACCAAAGAGAATATGTAGTTATTTTAGCTTGAGGGTCAAAAGTAGCATCCTTAATGGTTTTAAGCAAATCAAATTTATGCAAGTTTCAACAATTTCATTCTAATACGTTATTGAATAAAGATGATTCATATAACACATTAAGATCATTACGAGAACCCGCGACCCAAAAAAATGCATGTCATATCCATAAATCTACAGACGTAACTGTTTCGAGCACAATTGTTGACTTCGCATGACCACTTGTAAACTGGCCTTGCCAAGCAACTGGACAAATTTTTTCTTCTCAATGCATACAATCAAGACTTCCCAACATACTTGGAAATCTGTGTCTTTCTTCGCGCATTTGATTAAGACGTTTTGTATCATCATCATTTGGTCTTTTTAAGTATTGACCTCCAAACAATTCAACAACACATCTACAGAAGTTGAACATGCATGCAATCGATGGCCGTTGTTTCACCCAATCGGAGGTACTCACCGAGATGGTTGGTTGGAGCTTCATAAGTCAATTGACGGATAGCCGTCGTGCATTTTTTAAGTGGTGACAGACCTCTTCTTCCTACTGCATCGTACCTTAGTTGAAAATATTGTGAATGATTATCCAATGCAGTAACTAACCGAAGGCATAAGTTTCTACGTATTCAGAAGTGTCGTCGGAATAGGTTATCGGGATACAATGGCTGAGTTGAGAAGTAATCATTGACAAGTTGAGTGTGTCTGATTTCACGATTTCAGTTTAAATGTCGCCTTCTCCTTCGTCTTTGTCGATGTTGGCTTTTGCCGCTTCAATCAACTGTTTGTGGTATTCAACTACCGCGCTTATGATTTATTCATGATGAGCCCAAGATTTCTACGAATTTTCCCCGGAATTTCCTTCTATTTTGTGCTATTTTTTAGTTAATTATGTTTTGGAAATATTATTATTTGTGCATTTATGCTTAATGTAGGTTTCCATGCATAATCTAGCTTTTATATGGTGTTTAGCACGAAGTTCGAGGTAATTTCGGGCTTAAAAGTTGAATCGGAAATTATTTGCTCAACGTCTGTTAAGTCCGTTAAGAGTTCCAAGGCATTTCAGGTTTAACGGAGAGTAACGGAGCTAATAAAGGACCAATGTGCAAAGCCTGGGAAGGGGTGGAATGCAACGCTAATTACAGAAAGCCCAGGGGCACCGAAGCAAAAGCTGAAACTTCCCTTTTGAGTTGTCATGCAGCTACTGGCGCCACGTGTCCCATGCTCCAGCCACTCATGAAGGCCTGACCCGCGCGTCTCCCTCCTTGGATCCAAGTTGCCCTGGCCCAAATTCGCTCCATCAGCCTGCGTTCTAGCCCACCTCCTCTCACAGTCTTACCCATTTCAACCATGGTTTGACCCGCGTCCCTTTCCCTGGTCCAGCCCATGCCCCAGCCACCTTATTTCTTCCTTTTCAGCCCTTGCTTCTTCCTTGTGCTGCCTATTTTGCCCCTCAGCCTTGTGCACTATTGTTGCCTTCTCCATTTATCCTCCCAGCTGCCTTCATTTTTAGAAACAAAGTCCCCATTTCGGGACATTGCTCCCAAATGGGGCACCAACCCCATTTATTTCAAAAATTCCTCCATTTCACCATTGAAGGTTTGGAACTTCAAATCAAGAGCCAACGAAGCATCTACAAATGATTTCAACCCTGGATTCGCGATTCTTCGGTTTAATTCTTTCAACTTATATTTTTAGATATTTGTTATGATTTCTATAGTTGAATATTTTTGTAAATGTTGGATTGGTTTATGCTTAATTTATTTATGGAATGCAATTATTTTTCTGTCCAATGTAGTGTTTTAATTTAATATATCTCTTTATTTAATACACATATTCATGTTAAGTTATTATTTTGTGAACTTAATGCTTTTAATTATTAGGCAAGAATCACTCATTGGTGATGCTCTAAGGATTCGAATATGACAAGTCCTAATTTGTAAGAATTAAACGTTTATTCCCATATGAACTCTTTCATAATCATAACATTGTCTTGTTGAAGTGTTTTCTTGGAAGGCAGGCTTACTAGAGCTCTATATAAAAAGGTGAACGGTCATTAACATTGATTACCCAAATTGAAAACTTTAAAGAGAGTTTCGCACAAAACTATTCCAGAGCAAGGATGTGTCTAGTGAATGAAGCATCATCATACTCGTTGTTCACTATTTTAGTTATACACTACGTGTTTTTTTTTTCATAACCGTGTATTTCCAAGAGTATTTAGTTCAATATAGTCTCATATTTTCTCAAATGAGTTTTCGTAATGATTTCTACTCTCAAACGGTTGATTTATGTTTACAAGTTTTACACTTGTAGACATAAACTACAACTTGGTGTCTTTCAGTATTGTTTTGCTTCTTTTCTGTTTACTTAATTCCGCTACAAGTTTAATTGATGATTCAGTGGATGAAGATTCATCAAAAGTCTTTACAGTCTCGTTTTTAATATCATTGGCTTCATGTTGCATCTCTTATGTCAAGATGATGAATTAAACAAACTAACCTTGATTTACTGTCCGAATTTCTTTTTTGGAGATGATTGAACAACTATTTTATAATGATTCATTTGACATGGCAATTGAATTCAAAAAATAAACTTGATTTGGTTAAAAGTTCTCCTTTATTTGGAGAGATGTTTTACAAATTCTATCATATATTATTGATTTCGCATGACATTTGAATTCAATTATTGCTAAATCCGATAGATTTAAATAGAACAAAATAAAACTCTAATTCAATTATTTCAAAGACAACAATTGAACAAATAAAATATATAATCAATATTTATAGATATAAGTTTTATGTTACTTCAGCATCAACAATGACTAATTCCATAGTTGATGGCAAGTTCAAATGATTATCAGATGGAACGAACCATTTCCTTGCGACTCAAACCTTTATAATCCAATCTGATATTTGTCTGTGGATTTCATATGTAACGGTGATAGTACAAAAGCCATATATTTTTTTGGTAAAACTGTTGTATCTTTTCAAACTTAGAAAGCATAGGTTGAAAGTCCAAAAGGACAGAATTCAAAGAGTTTCAGAATCTGGACATTAATAGAAAATTGATCAATTACAACAATAAATAAATATTATAAGAAATTTGACTGAGTTAATATTGATATATTCCAAGCCAATTTACTAATATATTTAATCTCAAATTTAATATCGCATTAAATGAGATCCGATTAATGATGAACTATTTTTGGAAAGTTGTTTTACGCGGGAAACTGCCTAAAATAGTTGTGATATGTGCTTATGTTTTTATATATATAAATTGTAACCCTATAACGTGTAAAAAGTTGACTTAATAAAATTTTAAGTGTCTGTTGACCCCAAGCTCTCTCTTTTCTTTTTTATTCATCTTGCATTACTCAGTTAATTGTTTGCAACTGTTTCCGCTATGCACAACAACTATTATTTCACTTTACTTTCAAATAAAAGTTAGTTGTTTTTTTTCGTTTAATTTAGATTTTTTTTCTTTTTTTATAAAGTTATCGAATATGTTTGTATGTAACTACACTAATTTTCGATTCAATTTTTTTTGTTGCACTTAAATGTTATTGACATTTATGAAGTTATCTCTAGACAATATCTTTTAATTTTTAAACAAAATTAAATATATCATGAGATAGAAAAAGTAAAATTATGCTCATAAAGATAGAAATATAGACCAAAATTATTTTTTTGATAAAGTTATCGAATATCTTTTATTTTTTTCTACTTGCTTGGAGAGTCTTATTTAATTATTTATGCGCATAAATATAGATTTTTTTAAATGAAATTTACTGCAAAAAGTGAAGAGTTGTTTTTTATATGCACGAGATTTTATAACTAAAATAGAAAGTGAGGTTAAAATGTGAATATTAATTTTAAGATTTATATTTTCGCTCAATATTGTTTTAATGGTAATACACAACGCATGTGCTGGTTATTAATTCATGTTATTCATGGTTTGAATCATAATGAGTACTAGTTATTTAGCCCGTGCTATGCACGGGTATAATGTGAGATATATATATTTTTGTAATAATAATATAACTTTTAGATATTATAATTAGATTGTTAATCTCTTCTATTGTTTTTTTTTATATTGTTACTAATATTAAACGATTTTTTTACCTAAATACTTTTAAAATTAATATAAGTTTCTAGCTAACGTGAGATATATATTTTGTATTAATAATAATAGTAATTTTTTTTATCTAAAGACTTTTAAAATTAACATTTAACTTGATAATAATATTAGAAGTCATTTTGTTTAAAACTTTTAAAATCATAATTCATTTTTAAACAATGTGAGATACATATTTTATATTTTTATTGGTAATGAAAGTTTAAGTCTTTTATCTAAAGACTTTAAAACCAACACTACATTCTAACCATGTGGTATACATATTTTCTATTAGTAATAATAGTAGTGGATAAAAGACTTTTTAAACAATATTCATTTCTAAATAATATGAGATACATTTCTTTGTAACCAATGTGAGATACATCATCTAAAAACTTTTTAAACCAATATCACTTTATAACCAATGTGAAATATTTCTCTTCTATTGCTAATAATTGTAGACTTTTAAAATCAACATCACTCTCTAACCAATGTGTAATACATATCCTCATTTGGTAATAATAGAAGAAGTCTTTTATTTTAAAAATTTTATAACCAACATCTCTTCCTAAATAATGTGGGATACATCTCTTCTATTACATTGATGATAAAAGTAAAAGTCTTTTATCTAAAACCTTTTAAAACTAACATCATTTTTTAGCAAATGTAAGATATCTCTTCTATTAGTAATAATAGTAAAAGTTTTTTTTAATCTAAAATTAAAATCAACATCACTTTCTAACCAATGTGAGATATACATATTCTATTGATAATAATGGTAGAAATCTTCTATTTAAATACTTTAAAAACAAACATTACCCTCTACCAAATGTATGATACATCTATTCTATAGGTAATAATAGTATTTTTAAAACCAACATTAATTTATAGCCAATGTGTGATACATCTTTTCTATTGATAATGATAGTAGAATACTTTGTAACCAATGTGAAATACTTGCATCCATGTGGAAGCTTTAAAAACTTTTGGTTTTCAAGTGACTTTGAAAATCAACATCACTTTCCAACCAATGTATGATGCATTTCTTCTATTGATACTTAATAATAGAATTTTTAAAACCAACATCAATTTCTAACCAATGTGAGATACATCTCTTCTATTGTTGAAAAAAATAGTGTTTTTAGTGAAAGAAATTGTGCAACCTGAGGCATGAAATTCTTTACGTGTCATTTGTTTGTTGACGAAGGTAATTGCGCAAATTTGTTCTACTCGGTGAGAGCATCAAAATGATATATTTATTTGTCCAATTCGAGTTTTGGGTAATAAGATATCAAGACTTAAAGTATAATACATGTTAAAATAATTAGTGTTTTTAGTGAGATAAATTATGCAACTTGAGGCACGAATTTCTTTACGTGTCATTTGTTTGTTGGCGAATGTAATTGCGCAAATGTATTCTACTCGGTGAGAGCATCGAAATCATATATTTATTTGTCCAAATCGAGTTTTGGATGAATAAGATATCAAGAGTTAAAGTATAATACTTATTAAAAATTAGTGTTTTTAGTGAAAGAAATTATGCAACTTGAGGCACAAATTTCTTTACGTGTCATTTGTTTGTTGACAAAAGTAATTGTGTAAATGTATTCTACTCGTCAAGAACATCGAAATGATATATTTATTTGTCCAAATCAAGTTTTGGATGAATAAAATATCAAAACTTAAAGTATGATGTTAAAAGTGAGTCATTAGAAGAAATATCTAACCTTGAAGAGTTTTATCCACATTGATTAGAAGTAATGTTAGTTGTAATTTTTTTTAAATATAAGTTTTCTACTATTGACAATAGAAGAAGTTATATATACTAATACTAATACTCATTATCATTATGATTATTATTATGTATTATTAATAATAGTAAGTTTTTTATATAATTTAAAATAATTAATAAAAATCAACATCATTTTTTAACCAATGTGAGATATACATTTTCTATTGGTAATAATGGTAGAAGTTTTTTAACAAAAAACTTTAAAAATCAACATCACTTTGTATAACAAATGTATGATACATCTTTTCAATTAGTAATTAATAATAATATTTTTAATACAAACATCAATTTCTAACCAATGTGATACATCTCTTCTATTGGTAATAATAGTAGAATATTTTGTAACCATGTGAGATACATCTCTTGTAAAAGTGAAAGTCTTTAGTATTTAAAGACTTTAAAATCTAACATTTTCTTTTTAAACAATGTGTTATAATATAAAATAATTTAAACTCAACATCATTTTCTAGTCAATGTGAGATATACATCTTCTATTGGTAATAATTGTAAAAATATTTTATCATATATATATATATATATATATATATATATATATATATATATATATATATATATATAATTGGTGAGGAGCACTATAATTGTGCCACCTCACCACCTTTGGATAAATCTTCATTCTAAAGCATCCATGTGGAAGCTTTAAAAACTTTTGGTTTTTTAGTGACTTTGAAAATCAACATCACTTTCCAACCAATGTATGATGCATGATGCATTTCTTCTATTGGTACTTAATAATAGAATTTTTAAAACCAACATCAATTTCTAACCAATGTGGGATACATCTCTTCTATTGTTGAAAAATTAGTGTTTTTGTGAAAGAAATTGTGTAACTTGAGGCACGAATTTCTTTACGTATCGTTTGTTTGTTAACGAAGGTAATTGCGCAAATGTATTCTACTCAGTGAGAGCATCAAAATGATATATTTATTTGTCCAAATCGAGTTTTTGATAATAAAATATCAAGACTTAAAGTATAATACTTGTTAAAAAAAATTAGTGTTTTTAGTGAGAGAAATTGTGCAACTTGAGGCACGAATTTCTTTACGTGTCATTTGTTTGTTGGTAAATGTAATTGTGCAAATGTGTTCTACTTGGTGAGAGCATCAAAATGATATATTTATTTGTCCAAATTGAGTTTTGGATGAATAAGATATCAAGAGTTAAAGTATAATACTTATTAAAAAATTAGTGTTTTTAGTAAAAGAAATTGTGCAACTTGAGGCACAAATTTTTTTTACGTGTCATTTGTTTGTTGACAAAAGTAATTGTGTAAATGTGTTCTACTCGGCAAGAACATCGAAATGATATATTTATTTGTCCAAATCAAGTTTTGGATGAATAAGATATCAAAGCTTAAAGTATGATGTTAAAAGTGAGTCATTAGAAGTAATAGAGTTTTATCCCACATTGGTTAGAAGTAATGTTAGTTGTAAAAGTTTTTAAATATAAATCTTCTACTATTGACAATAGAAGAAGTTATATATTCTAATACTAATACCCCTTATCATATTGATTGTTATTAGGTATTATTATTAGCTAATGGCTAGAAAACCAAAGGTTTTTAAAACTTCCACAACTGGATGATTTAGAATGAAGATTATCTAAAGGTGGTGAGGTGGCAAACCATAGTGCTCCTCACCAACTTTAAATATATATATATATATATATATATATATATATATATATATATATATATATATATATATATATATATATATATAGGTGGTTATATATATATATATATATAGTATATATATATATATTTTTTTTTTTTTTTGTCTAGATAAGCTTGTATCTATGTGAATGTAGTATATGTATATTTAGTAACTTATCGTATATATTTGTTTATTTTATTGGTTATTTTTAAATATCTTTTTTTAATGTCAAACATGAATTCATTCACTTTTATGGTATGTGAATTGAAAATAATTCAAGCATACTATCTTATATAAGCATGTTGTTGGAGACTTTGCTTATGTCGTTTTTTGAATTTTTATAACTCTCTTTATAAAATAATATATTGTGTTAGAGAAATCAAACTCTCAACCCCAAAATATATACTTACACTAAAAAATATATAATTTCCCCAAAGTATCTATAAAGTCTCACTTTACCACAAAACCTAAGTTTTATGTTATTTTCATCTCATTTTATAACCTTTTTTTTCTTCTAGTTTGCCCCTTGCCACAACGAAAGTTACTAATCTGAGGTTAAGGTGTCATGATATTTCACGTGTATGACATTTTGGTCTTTTTTTTGCAACGCTTTCTCTACTTTTATTACCCAAAAAGAAGCTTTATTTTCTTCTTCTCCGGCAATGCTTTCACTTCTACTTCTTGAGCAATGGCTTATTATGTAAATTTTAAGTGAGATAAAACTCAAAAGTGTATGAATCTTTTATTCAAAATTTTATATAGAAAAATAAATAAAAATAGAGCGGAATCATATGAGAGATCAAAGAAATTGAACTCAAGATAAGAGAATCACACTCGAGCAAGGCCGCCATAAATAAGAACATATCAAAAATTAAAGACATCAATTGCCGATGTTAAATGACTAAACTCCACAATTCATTTCTCTCTTTCACTCTCGTATAACACAATACACAAGCATACACCATGAATTTCAAAACTCATCATATTTGAACCCATCACAGATGTATACGACAATGATGAGACACGACATGGTTTGATCCGTCTTCAGTGTCCTTAGTTTCAACTTCGACAAATTACTCATCGGTACCGTTGATATTATTTATGATTTGATTGAAGTAGATTCTCGATCTTGCGCCACCATATCTATCACTCGATCTTGCGCCACCATATCTATCACTATATTTACTAAATGTGACATCCCCATAACCAAATTTGACATGTATATGGAAATGAAAAAAATTACGTTGAGGGCCAAAGTAGATTTGGTGGATACTTTAGGGGGGAATTTGTATTTTGAACTAATTTTGATGGGACCGAAATATGATTAGCTCCCAAAATTACACACTAAATCTCACATTGCACCCCAATCTACGAAGTGTCTAACTTTCATACGTTATATTTCTATTTGTTCCACTTTGCCTCCTCCCGTCTATGGACGTTAAAAATAATGACGGAAAATGATATGTGCATGTCACATGAAGATTATTTTGGTCATTTGCTTGGAGTGTAAAATAGGATTTGGTTAAAACTTCATTATTTAGTTAACTATTTAGTATTTAAAATATGTTTTTGAATAAAAATAATAAATAATTGTTTCAATAATCCAAAAATAATTGTATTGCCAAATTACAATCCCCCCCCCCCAAAGTGTCCACCAAATTGCATAATGTACCCCAACCCAACTTTTGTCGTATAATAGCATCTAGCGTTACATTTTTTTTCCCATTTCCACCCTGCCTGTAACGGACGTTAGAAAATTCACGTTAAATAACACGTGGTCTTCCACGCGGGCAAATAACAAATGTCATTTTCCTTATTTTGTTAAGGAGTAAATGTATTAAAGTAAAAATCTAATCCTAAACCCTTTTTCTCTCTCTCTCTCGGTGCAATTTCCCATCTTCCGCCCACCGTAATGGGTCATCTCAAGCCCCACCATCAGTAGCCATCATTTTCATGTCAAACCCTTCCCATCTCTGTTATGCCTATCAGCGCAAATTTCCCAAGACCGTTATCCTTTAATTCTAACCAAACTTCATCTTTGATCTCCCTTATTCTCTCCCTTGCAAAAGTCGTGTTTAAAGTAGAAATCATAGGCTATCGAGTATACTTACTAAAAATCCTTGTAAAAACATGCATTTAACAAAAAACCCATAACCCTTATCGACAAATTCATCAGAAAGAGAGACCGACTTTAATGAAGAGAAACATTAAAAGGTTTTATTGAAATAATCTTCAATTTTGTGGGAGCTGGTCTGAAAATTGGGCACACGATAGACATGCATATGGCTCAAAACAAAGCATCAAAATTCGGAAGATATTGAAGAAACTATGGTTCTAGATGATTTCGACCTCAAAGCAGTTGTCATGGCGGTCGAGTTGGATTACTTAAAGAATTAAGAGAGAAAAAGTAAATGTAAAGTCATGTAAGAGACTGAACGGGATGAGAAACTGATTGAATTCGATGGTGGTTTCATCGGAGAAGGTAGGTGGATCGAATTTCATACAGGAAATTAGAGGTTTAGACGGGTAAATATGGATAAGAGTTTTTCATATCTTTCATTTACTTTGTTTTCATTAGCAAGATAAGAAAAACGATAATGAAATGGAAATGCGTATCTATCTTTTGGGTTAAGAGAGATATTTTGAGTGAGTGGACAAAACTCATTCGGTTTTGGGTTATTTGGGGAGTGAATATCAGAAAAAAAATATGGATCTTTTCTCTAGATTTTCTTTCAGCCGGAAAAAATAGAATGGTGGACCCCACTTTATTTTTTTTAACTTTCCACACATTTATATTATTTTTTAAGAATATTATATTATATTTCTTAATTTTTATTGGACCAAAATACATTTAGCCCCCCAAAGTTTACACTAAATTCCTAATATTTTCATCGATTTAACGCCCACAAGGAAATATAAAAAATACCTCATGTGGAAAACCATGTGTTATGTAACGTGATTTTTCTAATGGCTGTCGCGGCTAGGGTGGAAAATAGTAAAAATATAACGTCGGATATCACTATGTGACAAACCATAGGTTAGGGTGCATTTTGTGATTTTGTGGATACTTTGGAGGGGGGATTGTAATTTGACATAATTATAAGGAAAATGATATCTTTACTAGGGGTGGAATCGGGATGGGACCCCGGTCCCGATACACTCATCCCGATCCTCGTCCCCGATAGAATTCAGATTTCAATTTTCTTCCCGATCCCGTTCCCGATAAGTGTCGGGACCTCGACGACCAAATGGGATCCCGAGCGCTCAGTTCGGAGATAAAAATCCCGTAATCCCGACTATAATATTTATGAACAATATTTTCTAACTCTAAAATATTTCTAAAATGTCTCCATCATAATTAAGATTTCAGACTGTATATTTACAAGTATACTTGAATATTTATTTAATGGTGGGTGTTGCTGAATCTGTCATTATGAATAAAATGCACCATTCACTCGCAGGAGATGAGCTATACTGAGTGCAAAAACGTGATAGACAAAAAAAACTTACAACAATGTGAAAATAAATTTAACAAACATGATTAAGTAATTATACCAAACCCAAAATAGACAATGTTTAACACTCACAATATTTATAAATAAATTTAAAATTTAAAAATAATAGGGGATTCTGAATCCAACGGATTGATAGTCGGAACGGGTCGGAATCCCGATGGGATTGATATTATCTCGAATCCCGTCCCGAAATAAGTCGACGGAAAAACTCCGACAAAATCTGGATCGTATTTCTGACGAGATCGGCTCCGACGGCCTGAAAAAACGTGATTTTTCCGGCTCTAATCTTTACAACTAATTATATCACTTTCCTTACAACTAAGCTTTGAAGAAATGCAAAAGCTATGAAGAAAGACATTTTCTCTTTTCAAGGCTTAGTTGTAGAGGAGTTATAAAATTAGTTGCAAGGCTAGTAATGTTGTAATTATAATTTGTATCATATTTAAATTTAAAGTTAGAAACATGCATTACTCCAAAAAAATAAAATTTATTTAATTTTTTTGTTATCCTTAACTTTATTCTATCAACTACATCATTAATCTCATATAGACCCACCAACACTACCACCTAAAATAACACTCTTAACCCAAAAATTAAAATTTGATTTTATTATATTTCATTGTATAATTCCTTACTCCTTCGCTCAAATTAACATATATGCAAAACTCATCATTTATAGATCTACCACCACCACAACCTTAATTTTTACTATTTACAAACTCAAATTCAATTTTTGAATTGTCAAATTTGAAGATTGGAAAGATATGAAATATTGAAAATTGATGATTTGAAAATCTAATAATGTTGTAATCCACTTGTTTACTATCATGCTTACAATCACCTCCACCTACTACTAAATAGCATCCATGTAATTGTCACCACCGCTATAACCACGACCATGAAACGCGGCTCACCTTCCTCTTGCTAAACCGAAAAATAAAACATTTTTAGATTCCAAGCAATCAGACTTTCTTCAAACGCCTATACTATAGATTTTAGTTTTTTTCCTCTAACAAAACGCATAGATTCACACAAACCAAGTTCTCTATTTTTCTTTATTTTCTGACATTATTGCACCTTTCTTTAACATATTTCTTAACTTATTCATATAATTACTTATCACAGAGTGCTTAATATCTCGATAGTCACCAACAAATATACTATTATAAGTTACAATTTTTCATATACCTCTAGTAATGTCTTTCCCAATCTATGATGTCTCACTTTCATACATAATTTTTCTATTTGTCTCACTTTTCTCTTCCTCGCTCATGGGTATTAAAATAGTAATGGAAAATCACACATGGGTGATTATTTTGATCATTTTTCTTGTATTAAAGTGATTTTGTTATTATTTCACAATTTAATTGAATTGGTTTGGTATTAAAAATATTTTTTAAATTAAAACAATAAATAATTATTTCGATAATGCAAAAAATAGTTATACTTATTGTCTCATGTGTAAACTTAAAGGTAAAAAAATGCATTACTCCAAAAAATGAAATCTAGATTTTACATTATTTATTTTTATCATTCAATATTCCGCCAAGCCCATCATTCATGGACTCACCATCTCCATAACCTCAAATATTACCATTAACGCAAAGTTAATGTTTGATTTTATTTTATTTTATTTTCTAATTCTTACTCCTTCCTTCAAAATAACTCATTTGTAAAACTCATCATTTATAGATAGACACCACCACCACAATCTTAAATTTCACTTTTACAAACTCAAAAATTCATTCAATTTTTTAAAATTTTAAATTTTCAATTAAAATTGAAACTCAAATAGATTTGAGTTTTTGGGTTCCTTATAATAAAATTTTAGTCCTTCAACCGAGTAAGGGTATTTGTGTCCTTTTAGAAAATATTTGATGACATTTGTAACAATAAAGGTAGGAGGGAGAAACCGAGTAAGGAAAATCAAAATACAAGATGAAATTAATATAATTAAAAAAATGTAGAACCTAACTTTAAAATAGGTGTAAGTCAATTTAATTATTCAATTATTGACTTATTTAATTATTCATGAAATTAATTAG
>CM028381.1:73232275-73418454 GCA_013146195.2 Codonopsis lanceolata
GTCCCAAGCTCTCTCTTTTCTTTTTTATTCATCTTGCATTACGCAGTTAATTGTTTGCAACTGTTTCCGCTGTGCACAATAACTATTGTTTCACTTTACTTTCAAATAAAAGTTAGTTGTTTTTTTCGTTTAATTTAGATTTTTTTTCTTTTTTTTAATAAAGTTATTGAATATGTTTGTATGTAAATACACTAATTTTCCATTCAATTTTTTTGTTGCACTTAAATGTTATTGACATTTATGAAGTTATCTCTAGACAATATCTTTTAATTTTTAAAGAAAATTAAATATATCATGAGATAGAAAAAGTAAAATTATGCTCATAAAGATAGAAAAATAGACCAAAATTATTTTTTTTGATAAAGTTATTGAATATCTTTTATTTTTTTATACTTGCTTGGAGATCGTATTTAATTATTTATGAGCATAAATATAGAATTTTTTTATGAAATTTACTGCAAAAAGTGAAGAGTTGTTTTTTATATGCACGAGATTTTATAACTAAAATAGAAAGTGAAGTTAAAATGTGAATATTAATTTTAAGATTTATATTTTCGCTCAATATTGTTTTAATGGTAATACACAACGCATGTGCTGGTTATTATTTCATGTTATTCATGGTATGAATCATAATGAGTATTTTTGTCTAGATAAGCTTGTATCTATGTGAATGTAGTATATGTATATTTAGTAACTTATCGTATATATTTATTTTTTTATTTGTTATTTTTAAATATCTTTTTTTTAATGTCAAACATGAATTCATTTATTTTTATGGTGTGTGAATTGAAAACAATTCAAGCATACTATCTTATATAAGCATGTTGTTGGAGACTTTGCTTATGTCGTTTTTTGAATTTTTATAACTCTCTTTACAAAATAATATATTGTGTTAGAGAAATCAAACTCTCAACCTCAAAGTATATACTTACACTAAAAAATATATAATTTCCCAAAGTATCTATAAAGTCCCACTTTACCACCAAACCTTAGTTTTGTGTCATTTTCATCTCATTTTATAACTTTTTTTTTTCTAGTTTGCCCCTAGCCACAACGAAAGTTACTAATCTGAGGTTAAGGTGTCATGGTATTTCACGTGTAGGCAAAACACACCTTTGGGCCACTGTACTTATCAAAACATTGCAATTAGGCCACTGAGACTTCAAAATTTTCGGCGCCAATCGTACGCACTTATCTTGCATTTTAACCATATTTTTGGATGGACGTTAAGTTTAACCGTTAAGTTATATTAAATGTCTATTTTGCCCTCGTCTTCATCATTATCACCCTCTGAAACCCAGATCTCCCTCCATATGTTCTTGGTCTAACATTAACCTGCATTTGAGAGAAGTTTTGGAGAGAGGGGGCGGCCATGACGGGTGTGGAGATAATGGCTACAAGTCTACAACGGAGGTACATAAAACAAACCACTTCCATTCTGATCCCAAACCGCCGTCCAACACGACGGCGTCAATGGCGAAGCCAACTCCGATAACCTCTCCTTCTTTACAACTACAGTCTCCGCCTCTCGGCCTTTTTCTTTGCCGTCAATGGCGGCCGCCAGCATGATTTCTTCAACCCCGCTAACTCGAGAGGAAAATTCAAAATCGCTTTGCCGCATTTTGAAAGCCGCTTGTCGTAAGCCCCGGCAGCTTCAATGGCCATACCAGACGCCCCTAACCAAACTCCGCACTCCACGCCGGTTTGGATCCCGGATCTCAAGAAGATACTTTCCCCACGGCCTGGTTGCATTCCCTCGTAATGTATCCTTTCCTCCGTATGCTTATCACCACCAGATTCGCGGCCGAGCTCGCAAGACGTCGAACTCAATCCACTCGAATTTTTTGCGGGGCCAAATCGATCTTCAATTCGGAAAATCTGTAACCCGTATCCGAAAATTGGATATTGAAGGTAATCAGATATTGAAGGTAACCCAGATCTGGCTTCCTAGCACTGGATTCACTCGATTTCGACGAGGTAATCAGACATTGAAGGTAAAATCAAAAGAATTCTTAGTTTCATCTGATTTGAAATATCTGGATTTTGTTATATGAGAGATCTGGAAAATCGGTGTAACCCAGATCTGGAAAATTGGAGAGCAATTCGAGCGCAATTGCTTTAGGGAAATTGAATGAGAGATCTGGAAAATTGGTACTTCTGTTTGTAATTTCTGAACTCTCATAGGAAATTTTTGGTGGAATTAGCTAAGTAGCTTTTGTTGAAATGGAAAATCAATAATAAATTAATACAAATAACCACATATTTTGAAAAATATAGAATGATGAAGAAGATGAGGGCAAAATAGACATTTAACATAACTTAACGGTTAAACTTAACGTCCATCCAAAAATATGGTTAAAATGCAAGATAAGTCTGGTACAGTGGCCGCCCCGAAAATTTTGAAGTCTCAGTGGCCTAATTGCAATGTTTTGATAAGTACAGTGGCCCAAAGGTGCGTTTTGCCTTCACGTGTATGACATTTTGGTCTTTTTTTTGCAACGCTTTCTCTACTTTTTGTTGGGTAGAACCCTATACAATCTTACAGAATATATATTGAAACAAAATATAAATAACGAAAAACAAAATTAAACCGTTGTACAGCTAACTGCTTCGAAACAAGTCTTCTGGTGACTTATAGAGAAGTTTGCTGGTGACTTGAATTAAGGTCTGCAGGTGGCTCTACAAGGTCTGCTGGTGAAGGTCTTCCGGTGAAGGTCTTCGGTGAAGCATTAAGGTCTACGGTGGAAGGGCCGATGTCTACCCAGAAGTATTGCAGTCTACCGGTGGAAGTATTGCAGTCTACCGGGTCAAGTCCGGCAGTAAGGAAAACCGAGGCCTGTGTAGCACAAGGTTTCCTTGAAACGTTATTCGCCCCACTCCCTGTAAGTGCCTGGAGTTCTAACTTAAGACAAACGTCTCCCAGGATACAACGATAGTACCAGATTGCTTTGCACTTAAGATCCGACGAACTGAATTAATGCCTGTAGACTATCACCAAATAGGAGGCCAAGAAAGACGATGATCAAGATGCAATGCTTCTTTATGTAGGCCAGATTTAAAATTCAAAAGAAAAATGTGCAAAAGGCGGGTTTATCTAAGTAGCACAATTTGGTCCGAATGTGCAGGCACACGAGTACGCCAGTCCAAGCCAAATTGGACCATGATTTGCACCCCCCCCTACGGGCGCGGGAGGGATAGTACTTTCTATACAAGCTTACCCAACACCAAGGGAGCCTTTGTATATAAACCCTTCAAGCTTTTCACATTTTCCCAATGTGGGATAACCCACTTCCAACATTTCAAATGTCCTACTTTAAACCTCTATAACTTATTCATCCGATATCCGAATTGGACAAATAAATATAGTATTCTTATGTACTCACGGAGAAGAACATAATTCCACAATTATCATAGTCATCACATAAATGACTCACAAATAAATTAGTGCCTCAAAGCCCCAATTTACTTCACTTAAAAACACTAGTTTTCCAACACTTTTATTACCCAAAGAGAAGCTTCATTTTTTTCTTCTCCGGCAATGCTTTCACTTCTACTTCTTGAGCAATGGCCTATTATGTAAATTTTAAGTGAGATAAAACTCAAAAGTGTATGAATCTTTTATTCAAATTTTTATATATAAAAAAAATAAAAATAGAGCGGAATCATATGAGAGATCAAAGAAATTGAACTCAAGATAAGAGAATCACACTCGAGCAAGGCCGCCACAAATAAGAACCTATCAAAAATTAAAGACATCAACCGCCGATGTTGAATGACTAAACTCCACAATTCATTTTTCTCTTTCACTCTCGTATAACACAATACACAAGCATACACAATGAATTTCAAAACTCATCATATTTGAACCCATCACAGATGTATAGGACAATGATGAGACACGACATGGTTTAATCCGTCTTCATTGTCCTTAGTTTCAACTTCGACAAATTACTCATCGGCACCATTGATATTATTTATGGTTTGATTGAAGTAGATTCTCGATCTTGCGCCACCATATCTATCACTACATTTACTAAACGTGACATCCCCATAACCAAATTTGACATGTATATGGAAATGAAAAAAGTTACGTTGAGGGCCAAAGTAGATTTGGTGGATACTTTAGGGGGGAATTTGTATTTTGAACTAATTTTGATGGGACCGAAATATGATTAGCTCCCAAAATTACACAGTGAATCTCACATCGCACCCCAATCTACGAAGTATCTCACTTTCATACGTTATATTTCTATTTGTTCCACTTTGCCTCTTCCCGTCTATGGACGTTAAAAATAATGACGAAAATGGTATGTGCATGTCACATGAAGATTATTTTGGTCATTTGCTTGGAGTGTAAAATAGGATTTGGTTAAAACTTCATTATTTAGTTAACTATTTAGTATTTAAAATATGTTTTTGAATAAAAATAATAAATAATTGTTTCAATAATCCAAAAATAATTATATTGCCAAATTACAATCCCCCCAAAGTATCCACCAAATCGCATAATGTACCCCAACCCAACTTTTGTCGTATAATAGCATCTAGCGTTACATTTTTTCCCATTTCCACCCTACCTGTAACGGACGTTAGAAAATTCACGTTAAATAGCACGTGGTCTTCCACGTGCGGGGCACAAATGTCATTTTCCTTATTTTGTTAAGGAGTAAATGTATTAAAAGTAAAAAATCTAATCCTAAACCCTTTCATTCTCTCTTCTCTCGGTGCAATTTCCCATTTTCAGCTTCACCGTAACAGCCGTCATCTCAAGCCCCACCATTGTAGCCATCATTTTCATGCCAAACCCTTCCCACTCCGGTTATGCCTATCACAGCTTCGGCACCAGTATCCTTTAATTCTAACCAAACTTCATCTTTGATCTCCCTTATTCTCTCCCTTGCAAAAGTCGTGTTTAAAGTAGAAATCATAGGCTATCGAGTATACTTACTAAAAACCCTTGTAAAAACATGCATTTAACAAAAAACCCATAACACTTATCGACAAATTCATCAGAAAGAGAGATCGACTTTAATGAAGAGAAACAATAAAAGGTTTTATTGAAATAATCTTCAATTTTGTGGGAGCTGGTCTGAAAATTGGGCACAGGATAGACATGCATATGGCTCAAAACAAAGCATCGAAATTCAAAAGATATTGAAGAAATTATGGTTCTAGATGATTTCGACCTCAAAGTAGTTGTCATGGCGGTCGGGTTGGATTACTTAAAGAATTAGGAGAGAAAAAATAAATGTAAAGTCATGTACGAGAATGAACGGGGTGAGAAACTGATTGAATTCGATGGTGGTTTCATCGGAGAAGGTAGGTGGATCGAATTTCGTACAGGAAATTAGAGGTTTAGACGGGTAAATATGAATAAGAGTTTTTCATATCTTTCGTTTACTTTGTTTTCATTAGCAAGATAAGAAAAACGATAATGAAATGGAAATGCGTATCTATTTTTTGGGTTAAGAGAGATATTTTGAGTGAGTGGACAAAACTCATCCGGTTTTGGGTTATTTGGGGAGTGAATATCAGGAAAAAAAATATGGATCTTTTCTCTAGATTTTCTTTCAGCTGGAAAAAAATAGAATAGTGGACCCCACTTTATTTTTTTTAACTTTCCACACATTTATATTATTTTTTAAGAAGATTATATTAAATTTCTTAATTTTTATTGGACCAAAATACATTTAGCCCCCCAAAGTTTACACTAAATTCCTAATATTTCCATCGATTTAATGCCCACAAGAAAATATCAAAAATACCCCACATGTGGAAAACCGTGTGTTATGTAACGTGACTTTTCTAATGGCTGTCACGGCTAGGGTGGAAAATAGGAAAAATATAACGTCGGATATCATTATGTAACAAACCATAGGTTATGGTGCATTTTGTGATTTTGTGGATACTTTGGAGGGGGGGATTGTAATTTGACATAATTATAAGGAAAATGATATCTTTACTAGGGGTGGAATCGGGATGGGACCCGTCCCGATACCCCTCATCCCGATCCCGTCCCGATAGAATTCAGGATTTCAATTTTCTTCCCAATCCCGTTCCCGATAAATGTCGGGACCCAACGAATCGCGATCCCGTTCCCGATAAATGTCGGGACCCAACGAATCGGGATCCCGACAGTTCGGGAGATAAAAATCTCGTAATCCCGACTATAATATTTATGAATAATATTCTCTAACTCTAAAATATTTTTAAAATGTCTCCATCATAATTAAAATTTCAGACTGTATATTTACAAGTATACTTGAATATTTATTTAATGGTGGGTGTTGCTGAATCTGTCATTATGAATAAAATGCACCATTCACTCGCAGGAGATGAGCTACACTAAGTGCAGAAACGTGATAGAGAAAAAAAACTTACAACAATGTGAAAATAAATTTAACAAATATCATTAAGTAATTATACCAAACCCAAAATAGACAATGTTTAACACTTACAATATTTATAAAAAAATTTAAAATAAATTTAAAATTTAAAATTTAAAAAATAGTCGGGATTCGGGAATCCCGACGAGATTGATAGTCGGGACGGGTCGGGAATCCCGATGGGATTGATAATTATCTCGAATCCCGTCCCGAAATAAGTCGGGACGGAAAAAATCCCGACAAAATCGGGATCGGGATTTGTCGGGATCAGGAAATTTCGGGACGAGATCGGGTCGGGCGTCGGGACGGGTCGGGAAAAACGTGATTTTTGCCAGCCCTAATCTTTACAACTAATTATATCACTTTCCTTACAACTAAGCTTTGAAGAAATGCAAAGTTGCTATGGAGAAAGACATATTTTCTCTTTTCAAGGCTTAGTTGTAAGGAGTTATAAAATTAGTTGCAAGGCTAGTAATGTTGTAATTATAATTTGTATCATATTTAAATTTAAAGTTAGAAACATGCATTACTCCAAAAAATAAAATTTATTTAATTTATTTTGTTATCCTTAACTTTATTCTATCAACCACATCATTAATCTCATATAGACCCACCAACACTACCACCTAAAATAACACTGTTAACCCAAAAATTAAAATTTGATTTTATTATATTTCATTGTATAATTCCTTACTCCTTCGTTCAAATTAACATATATGCAAAACTCATCATTTATAGATCTACCACCACCACAACCTTAATTTTTACTATTTACAAACTCAAATTCAATTTTTTGAATTGTCAAATTTGAAGACTGAAAGCCAAACCCATATGAAGATTTGAAAAATTGATGATTTGAAAATCTAATAATGTTGTAATCCACTTGTTTACTATCATGCTTACAATCACCTCCACCACTACTACTAGCATCCATGTAATTGTCACCACCGCTATAACCACGACCATGAAACGCGTTCACCTTCCCTTGCTAAAACCGAAAAATAAAACATTTTTAGATTCCGTTAAATCAGACTACTTTCTTCAAACGCCTATACTATAGATTTTAGCTTTTTTCTCTAACAAAACGCAGAGATTCACAAACTAAGTTCTTCATTTTTCTTTATTTTCTTGACATTATTGCACCTTTCTTTAACATATTTCTCTTAACTTATTCACTGATAATTACTAAGCATACTACAGTAGTGCTTAATATCTCGATAGTCACCAACAAATATACTATTATAGTTACAATTTTTCATATACCTCTAGTAATGTCTTTCCCAATCTATGATGTCTCACTTTCATACATAATTTTTCTATTTGTCTCACTTTGTTCTTTCCCGTTCATGGGTATTAAAAATAGTAATGGAAAATCATGCACATGAGGATTATTTTGGTCATTTTTCTTGTGGCGCAAAGTGGGATTTTGTTATTATTTCACAATTTAATTTGTCATTTGGTATTTAAAATATTTTTTAATTAAAACAATAAATAATTATTTCGATAATGCAAAAAATAGTTATACTTTGTCTCATGTGTAAACTTAAAGGTAAAAAAAATGCATTACTCCAAAAAAACGAAATCTAGATTTTACATTATTTATTTTTTTATCATTCAATATCTTCCGCCAAGCCCATCATTCATGGACTCACCATCTCCACCACTATAACCTCAAATATTACCATTAACGCAAAAGTTAATGTTTGATTTTATTTTATTTTATTTTCTAATTCCTTACTCCTTCCTTCAAAATAACTCATTTGTAAAACTCATCATTTATAGACACACCACCACCACAATCTTAAATTTCACTTTTACAAATCCAAAATTCATTCAATTTTTTAAAATTTTAAATTTTCAAATTAAAATTGAAACTCAAATAGATTTGAGTTTTTTGGGTTCCTTATAATAAAATTTTAGTCCTTCAACTGAGTAAGGGTATTTGTGTCCTTTTTAGAAAATATTTGATGACATTTGTAACAATAAAGGTAGGAGGGAGAAACTGATATGAAAATCAAAATACAAGATGAAATTAATATAATTAAAAAATGTAGAACCTAACTTTAAAATAGGTACAAGTCAATGAACGAAATTATTATTTAATTATTCATGAAATTAATTAGTCTATGACATATTACTTGCTAAGCCTTAATTACTGATGAATGATTTATTATGTTTAGGGCCATTTTTGTCCAAATATTATTATTTTTTTCATGATAAATTTACTTGTTTTGTTCTTAATTAAATGATGGGTGGTTTATTTGGTGAAGGGTTATTTTTGTCCATCTATTAATTCGTAAAAAAACAACGTTGACTTTTATATGTAGAAAGATATATATATATATATATATATATATTGGTTGTGAATCTTCAAACCGTAGAATACTTGTGGTAGCATTTTCTAGGCAAATCACAAGGGAAATATTCCTCATCTTTTTAAACTCCATTCGTCTTTCTTTCCCCAATCAAATTGAAAATGGAAAGATTTTCAAAATACTCTTTTATTGCATTCTTTTCTTGTTCTAAACGTATACTCTCCCTCCCTAAATAGTTCATATTTGATAAGTCTAATAATTACGAAATAAATAACTACATTCTGTTGGTCGTAATTATAATAATGCTTGAGTATAATCAATATGTTAATATCAAATGTGGAGGGTAAAGCTGAACTGTTGTAGAGATTGTAGACATAATTTTTGAAAGTGAACTCTTTAACTGAAACATTACAAAATAGTATAATTGACTCTTTGTCTGAAACGGAAAGAGTATTAATTTCTGCATCTTCAAGTTCAATCTATTCTCAACCTTATATTTATATTATGTGAACACAACTATTTATTTCATAATCAGCATTATTGCAGTATCTTGTGGTGAATTCTATGGACAGACACCTAGAAATGACAAGAATGTTTGCGGGCCATCGGAGACAGATGATATGGCCAGCAGGCCAGAAGAAAGGATAGAACTTATGCAGGGGCCTTTAGAGCATGGATTGACAAATGACAATTATATATGTTCCTACCAGGAAAGAAACAGTAAACATAGCGAAGTTTCTTTGCAGGTGTGGTGTTAAAGCTGCTGCTTATAATGCCAAGGTACCTTTCTGCTGTTTGTACCTTTCTGCTTATAAAGCCCCTTTGTATGCCTTGCGAAATTATTGTTCAATTCATGGTTGGGGATGGCGCTCGGTTTCGGTTATGGGGGATGCCTGGGTTAGGGTTGCCTCGTTGAGCTCTGCTTTCCCTTGATTGTATTGTCTTTCCTCGTCCATCTTGCTCCCATAGCTGAGTTGCTTTAGGCGGTGGGGATGTTGCTATTTTGTGGGATTTCCACTACATTCAAAATCTTTATTGATTGAAACTTGAGAGATTGTGGAGGTTTTGAACCTTCTTGATATTCTCTCCTGAATGTGTTTCTCTGGATGCTCAGATTCCCATCGGGTGTTGTAAGGATCTGGGATACGTACATGTCGCTGCTTTTTGTCTCATATGTTCGTTTTTCATCCTTTTATTTGGAAAGTGTGCTATCCTTTTAAGACAAGGGCTTTAGCTTGGTCATTGGTTCCTAATAAGCTCAAACGAATGCCATGTTCCAAACATTATGAAAACAAGGTACGGAGGTGAGTTTTATTTTTCTTGTTTTATATAAGAATAAGTTCAACTATTTGAATGATTCATAGTTTTTAGATGTAAAAAATAGGTGTAACAACTCACTGTAGTACATTGAATCAGAATTAAATAAAAAAAATACTACAGAGTTAATTTTAAATTAAAGACTTTACATGATATCTAAATTGAAAACTGACCGTTGATGATTTTGTAATTTAAAATCCAATGCATCTATAATCTACAATTAATTGTGTACAACTTCTAATTCAATTGTTTTTTTTTTAAATAAAGGTCGAATGAAAATTTAAAGGACAATTATTAACATGTGGGGTAATGTATAACTTATAATGGACAAAGTGAAGCTTCTAATTATTTTCGAAAATAACGGATGAAGAAAATTTAAGGAACAATTAATTGAAATTAAAGATTTTAAAGGCTAAATTGAAAACTGACAATTTATTATTCAACAATTTAAAATATAATGAATCTTTACATCTTCTAATTCAATAGTTTTTTCAAATAAAAGTTGAAAGAAAATTTAACCCACGGTTATTAACATGAGGGGCTAATAATGGGGTAATTTGTTCATATACATTGGTATTTGGTATCAACTTAAGTAACTTATAAAGCCTTATTTTCAAATCAATTTGGCATGCACAAATGACAACTCTCATTAAACTTTAAAAGGGATGGTGCATTATTTTGATTAAAATACTCTTTTTAAAAACCAACAATCTCACGCTAATTTTTATTTTATTTTAAAAATCGTATAAACAAATAAAATATGAAATAAATAATAAATGTGACAACTTTCTTGAATTGCATCGACACGTGTTTTTTGGACTAAATATTAGAAGTAAATTCGTGTACCGCTCGGCTTATTAGTTAAATATTCATAGTAAATTGTATATATACATGTCATTTCTGAAGTAAATATTTTATATGAAATCCATATCTTTGGTAGTAATACTGGAAAACAATAATATTTAAACAATACATAGATATTTTTTATTTATTAAAATTACTTTTATCAATAATACACAATAGACTCTCAAAAAATTTGATACAAAAATTGAAATTGAAAAGAAAACCGAAAAAACAATCAAATGTCAAAATCAAGACTAAAATAAAAACCAATTTACATCGAGTTGCAAATCTCAAATTTGGAATCATGACGAAATTGAAGAAATAACATAAAATAACCAAAATCATAACTTAAGAAATATGAATAAATAAAAACTAAAATAACTGTCAAAATAAAAACCAAAAGCAAAAGATGAAAACCAATATAAGAAACACTAAGAAAAAATCAAAACTAAAACTAAAATCAATACTCAAACCAAAAAATATAATCGGTCAAAATAAATATACCTTCATCTAAACATAAGCAAAATAAAAAAAAAATCAAAATGTCAACATGTCAAAACTAAAGCCAAAAACAAAAGCACAATCACAACAAAAATACCAAAAAGTTAAAACTAAAATCATATCTAAAATTAAAATTTTTAAAAAGTTATTACCAAAAACATTAGAAAAACAAATTTAAAAATATAAAAGCAAAAAAAATCATGATGACCAATGCCAAGAGAGAAATCCAAACTTTGATATTATCCAAAAAATGAAAACCAACCCATAAATATAGAGATTTGGCAAGAAGAGTTTTATATTTTTCTTCAAAGAGTCGGCCATCAAAAGAAATAGAAGAAGTGAAGAAAGAAAAAATTTGAGTAAGCTTATAGTGTAAATAAATTATTTAAGACTTTTGTCATCCCTTTCATAGTCATTGATTCATTTGCAGGTGAAGTGAGATATTCAACCCATTAAAGGGTCAAACAAATGTGTCCATTTAGTTTTATAGTGAGCCAATGATGAGTATTTCTTGGGAGAAGAAAGAGCTTCGGTTAGTGCCTCTATTTGAAACCTCATACCGTGAATTCATAAACACAAATTATACAACTATTTAAATTGATTGTTAAAGTTCTTAATTGTAGTCCTTTCGGCTCCTTCTCTAGTAGCTAAAGTTCTTAGCTATTGTTTATTATAGAAAAGACTTTAGGTAAAGATCTCAAGTGTTATATATTGTTATATGATAATACACATTATCATATTGATTATTAATAGGTATTATTAATAGGTAATGGTTGGAAGATAAGGAGTCATACATGAATGTCTAAAACTCAAGATTTATCTAAAGTGGGTGAGATGGTACAATCATAGTGCTCATCACTAACTTTATATATATATATATATATATATATATATATATATATATATATATATATATATATATATATATATATATATATATATATATATATATTTCCTAAGTTAGTGTTTTCTATTGGACACACACCTCTTAAAACCAATCCAAACCTCTAATTATATGAGTAAATACTTGTGTAAGACGGATCATCTTTATTCGACTTACGTTGTATTGATGGGTTGAGATGTGAAAGAGTAGAGTTCAGTCTTACAAATTAAGATCCGTAAGACGGTCTTACAGGAGACTTACTCAATTATGTAATACTTCCACCTTCTGTCCAAAGAGTCCCCGTTTGAAAGTTAATTTTTTTTTAAGAATATGACACTTCTAGTATCTCAATAGTAATAAAATGATATTTTATGTCTTAATTTTTTAAAGTGGATCTTTTAAGTGAAACATCACAAAATGAAATAGTGGACTCTATGTCTAGAATAGTGGGAGTATTATTTAATTATCCCCCGTTCCTAAATAATCGTTTTTTTAAGACATGATACATCGTTTAAAAAAAGCTAATATACCCTTTATCCCAAATCAATGACGTTTTAGAAACTTGCACACAGACTAAGGAGGTTTATAAAAACATTGATCCACATTTATTTAAGTACAATTATTGTTGACAAGTTGTTTTATAATTTTCTATTTCCTCTCAATACAACATTCAATTAGAGACTAATTAATAAAGATAGTTACGGCAAAAATGTGGATATTTTTTTCTTGAAATCATATCATATAACTTCATTTATCATGGGACAATTTGTTCTCTAAAAAACGTAATTTTGGGACGAGGGAGTATAATTTATTATAAATATTTGTATAATGTGTATTTTCATTTAAAACTCTTGTAAATGTAATAATAATTAAAGTAGCTAAAAAAATAGTATAAACAAGACAATTATTTAGTAACGGAATAAGTATTATGATCGGATGGCTCAACCTTTTTCCTCAAAATAATTGTAAGTTTTAAACTCAATCATTCTATTACCAATTTACTTCATTAACTAAGTTAAGCCTGACAATTGGGTGGGTTTGGTTGGATTTGAGTTGGGTAACGAGTTAAAACAGGTCGAAACTCATTACAATCCAAATGTCAAACGGGTCGTAATGGATCGGGTTTAAACGAGTAATGGGTTAAAGCGGGTCAACCCGGCTCGACCCAAAAAATTTCCACCAAAAAACATAAATTTATGGAATAAAAAGTCGAGGGTCGAAATAGGTAACGGGTCCAACCCACTTTAACCCGACCCAACACAATCCGTTAATATTATTGGGTCAAAGCGGGTTATCCGCTTCAACCCAAAAATATTAATAGGTTGGGTTGGGTTGGATAATTAATGGGTTGGATTGGATGGATTAATGGGTAATGGGTTACAATTACCAAGCCTAATTGAGGGGATTTGATCAAGTCGTGAACCCATAAATACCATTTACCACAACTCTAGTGGTTTTGAGTCTATCTTTTAGAAAATATTGGGATTTTGAATTTCGTGCAAAAAGCTATGCATAATATGATAATACTCATGCATAATATGATAATACTCATGAACTTCCTACAATTATTTTGGGCAGACGAAAAAAGAAAACAGAACAATAATTTTGGGACGGAGTGAGTACTTTACATTATAAAAAATGAAATATAAAAAGTGGATTTTTTGGATGTAGTTAGAGCATGAACAACGGTGAATCAAATAAAATCAAACCAAATATTAGCTTACAACGGTGTATCTAAATAAAATCTAATCTAATTCTTATTTGATTTAGATCAATATAGGTTACAAATCGGAAAAAATCAAAACAACCGGAAATGATATAAAACTACAGTGTTTTGGATGAAACGACGTCGTTTCATACCGAAAAATTCAAAAAAAAAAAAAAAAGTGGCCGACAACCCCTTCCACACGCACTAACGACATGGGCATTGGCACGCTTTTCACGTGTCACCACCTGGTTAGTTCGTACAATATCGTAATTATCCACCGTTTTTCGGTATTTTCGATATTAAAAAAATAGAAAGAAAAAATAGTTAAAATTTGTATCTATAAATAGAGATTAGATTTGGCTCATTTGGACACCAAATGAATTTTTTGGGAAATTTGAGGTTCAATAAATCACCAAATGTTGGGCTGATTGGCCTCAAATTGATCTTACAGTGTTTTAAAAATGGGACTCTTCAGGGAACAGTGGGAGGTTAAGGTGGAATTTCTTACAATAACGTAATTGAACTCCATTCACATCCTATATGATCCCATTCTGTAGGAGAGCACGGGTCATCTTCCCATCCCAAATCCAAGCCAGTGAACTGCTGAATAACCTGAACGGCCGAAACTGCAAATGCAATCAACATGAGTTACAAGGGATTAAGTCCCAGCAGGCGAGATAACCTGTGCATTACCCAATATCAAAAATATAACTGAACCTGTAGTCGAGGAAGATTCCAGAGGTATGTCACCAATCTCATACACCTCAATTGCATTGACTAGAGGGTAGAAACTGATACTCATGAATGTAACATACAAGTCATATTTTGAACTTGTTGGAGAATTCCAACTGGTACATGCCATTGATGACAGCAAATCTCTCACTGATGTTAAAAAAAAAGTTTGATATCAAATAAATGTTAAAAAAAAAAAAAAAAAATGACCTTGTTGGCCTTTCAGCCAGGTTTTACTTGAATATTCGAACACACCCATTGAAACCAGAGTGAGGAACTTTCAGAGGCTAAATGGAAATGTAAACAAAACGGGTCCAATTCCAATACCAATCCAAAATTCCCCCAAGCAGAAAATAGTATGCAACAAGAACAAGACATTGAACCCAGTAGAAATTGAACTAATATTTTTCTATGGTTATATTCATAAGAGTAGAGGGGGGTACAACTAACTAACAACTAGTGCCATTAACTAATGGGGAACAAAATACGTCATCACAACAAGGGAATCTAACTGTATAACACATTAAAACTAAGCCTTCTTTGGTGATTTGGTTGCTTTGCTGGGAGATTTTGGAGCCTTCTCCCCCTCAGTAGCTGATTTCTTAGGCAACAGAACTGGATTGATATTTGGTAGAACACCTCCACTTGCAATTGTAACACCAGCTAGTAATTTCCCCAATTCCTCATCGTTTCTCACAGCCAATTGAACATGCCTAGGGTTAATCCTCGTCTTCTTGTTGTCCCTTGCAGCGTTTCCGGCCAATTCCAACACCTATTCAATTTTTCCGCAAAAAATCGATTTGTACGAATTTAGAAAGATATTATATGATAATTAAAAGTAGATCTACATGTATGTATGGACAGATGGGTTTAGTTAAGGAAGTACCTCAGCAGCGAGGTATTCGAGGACGGCAGCGAGGTAGATGGGGGCGCCGGAGCCAGTTCGCTGAGCGTATCGGCCCTTCTTGAGAAACCTGGCGATTCTGCCGACGGGAAACTGAAGGCCGGCCTTGGTGGACTTCGTCACCGACTTCTTTCTTTCTCCACCTTTCCTTCCTCCGGCACCTTTGGTGGTCTTTCCTGATTCCATTGGATTTGATTTTTTCAAAGTCACGAACAATGAACAACAGTTATTTGGGGGGAAATTTGGTTTCGTGAATGTATTTGCTGGTTTGAATTTTGGTGATTAAGATGAGCTGGGATAATAAATATTTATACTGCCTGCTCGTGTAGTTGGCTTTTTCGAAATGAGATGAGATCGAACGGTCACACCGCAACACGTTGGCAATCCTCGTTTTACTAATATCAACCAATTATAACGTTCCCATCGAAAGTGTTTCTCGTTTTTTTTTTAGTTTGTTTTGATGTGGTTAGTGATAGTTGCCCGGCGGGAAATGTGTATATACTCCTTTCGTTTTCAAATTACCGCCTATAATTTTTTTCGTTCATTTTTAAATATTTTTTTTTTAATTTTACCTTTTTTAAAAAAATATCTTTTATTTTATACTTACTTTTCCTATATACTTTAATTATTATCACATACTCTAAGGCATTAAATAAAATCATACATTTCATTAATATTTATAATTCAGTTAATTCTTTTTTTTAAACGATGTGCCGGCCTGTTGGGTCAACCCAAACAAGGGAAAAATATTTTTTTTATCATCGTATTATTATCAACTACCCGATTTGACCAACCACATTTCATAACTCTCAAATTGACCAATATACTAAATAAATTGGTACGTTTTGGTCCATGTTGTTAACGGTCCATCCATTTTTTAAACGGCGTTCTGAGTTGGACTAACTGGGGTTATGTCCGGCTTGCGTGGACCATTTCTTTTTTTTTTTAAACAGTAATATCTCTAGTAGACAATTGGATGTTTCATCTTCTCCAACCATCGGTCAACCTCCACTAACATAGTCAAACCCACCACCACCGGATTCACCAAACAAAATTACTTTTTCCCATGCGTGGATGGCTGGGGATGAGAAAAAGGGCTAGATCGAGGAGAGATCTGGGCCTACAGAGTGTAACTTGAAGTCGAACAAGATGAGAGAAGGGAGAAAGATTAGGCGCACCACACAAAAACATAGTTCGAGAGATGGCGGCATAACATGGCTCCGATCTACACACAAAGGAGATCTGACTCATAAAAATATGGTGCCCCTAGTGTCATCCGACGTCACTTTCTATGATCTACACACAGAGGTCGGTCTGAATCACTCAATGAGCTCCTCTCCGGCAAATCATACATCTCCGAGAATCAATTGACAAAGGATGACGTAAAGGTGTACATCACCGTTTCGGAGAAGCCTGAGGATGCCTTCCCAAATTCCAACCAGTGGTATGCCACTGTTGTTTCCCAGTTGACCGCAAACTTCCCCAGTAAAGTTGTTGGGGTTAAAATAGGCGCCCAATCTGCTGCAACAGAAGTTTCCCCTATCAAGGAAGCTAACAGGGAATCCACATGGGATGATGAGGATGATGATGACCTTGGTCTATTTGAAGATGAGACGGAGGAGGAAACGAAGGCTGCAGAAGAGAGGAAGATGGGAGTGTAGACACCCAAAATTCATACCCCTAATTTGTAAATGTCCTAAAAGTATAATTTATAAACAATTAATGGACTAACAAATGTTAAGTTTCTGTTAAGTTTCAAGAGGGTCAAATTGTCAAAGAAGAATTAAAAAGAAAAGCACAAACAATGAATAGTAAGGGGGAAAAGTGTAAAAGTTCAAAGGGTAAAATCAAGTCAGGACGAGGCCACCAACACATTTGGGCGCCACACCCATTTCTACACAAGGCCCGAATTACTGTTGGCCTATTGTTTCATCCTTCCAAAGTACCACTCCTTCAGTGCAGTGTACAATCCCTCACAGCTCAGTGAAAATATCTCAACTTTCTTCCTTCGGGGTTAAGACTTCCTCCTATCTGCCTATAAATAGAGGCCTCCTCTCAGTGCACAACGACAGACAACCTTCAGACAGATAATTTCCCCTAGTTGTTGCTCTGCACATACGCCTTCAGGCTCTCTCTCTTTCTTTCTCTCTCTCTCTCTCTCTCTCTCTCTCTCTCTCTCTCTGTTATACTGCCCAGTTACTATTTATCTTTCAAAGTTCCCCAGCAAGCCAGCCTTTCTTCTTTTCCCCACAAGCCTTCATCCGAACCTTCATCCTCGCCCCAGCGAACCGATCAATCAACGTGCTCTGCCGTTATGCCGCCAAAATTCAGACACAACATACACCAAAAGCAACAAAAACAAGCAGATATGTTGTCTGTATTCAGACTCAACAATCAACAAATACAAGCAGTTACACCGCCCAAATTCCAAGTTGAAAAGTAACAAATACAAGATGTTACGCCGCCTAAATTTCAAGCTGAAAAGAAACAAATTCAAGCAGTTACGCTACCAAAATTTCAACAAATTAACAACAAACAAAAGACTTTCTCTCCTGAAAAAGGACATAATGAGTACACTTAATAGCCTGGATATGCCTAGTAGTTCCAAGCATTGACTCTCACACTTAATGAGGTATGTACCAAAGCTATTATTTTCATTTTGCTTAGTTCTTATTAAAATATAAAATATAAATTAAGTCGTTATGCTGGAAATCTAAGAGCATGAAAAACAAATAATAATGTCAAAAAATCTCAAGAATAAGTAACAGAGACACTTCATAATGAGTGGGATGAAGGGAGTAAATGATAAATACTTGATAAGAAGTAAACAATTCATAGTAATAGTAAAACCAATAAATGTCAAACAACTTGTGTAGCATAGACACTGAATGAAACTACTGCATTAGTGGCAAATAACTTGTACGATGGATCCTTAAACTCGGCCATATCTAACTTGATACTCAACAAACATTGATTTTGCTAGTGCATCCCTCTTTTCAGTCCATGCTCGGGTTGTTCGAACAACTCTAATGCTATTCTCATTTATCGTGAGCAATTTGTGTATCCCGCATCAACTAGGAAGTATTTTCCTACGCAATAAGATGCATACGATTTTTCATAAGAATACAAAAGAAAAAATAAATTATTATACTTTTCTTGTATAAAGAATCACTACACACCATTACGGACGATTAAAGGATACTACTTTATCAATGCATCTCGAAGAATCCTACCATCAGCAGTTGAACCTTGCCAACCCGGCAAAAAATAAGTAAACTTCATATCATGAAAACAAACTCTTAACACATTAGTTGCCATGAAATTTTTCCTATTCATATATCTTCCTTGCTCTTTAACTGAAATGGTTAAAGGCACATAAGTCTCATCTAAAGCTCCAAGGTAATTTTCAAACCATACCCATTTCTCATCTTCAAAACCTTCAAGTTTTTTATTGGGATGGACCAAGTACTTGTTTTGCAATTTGATTACAGCCTTTAAAACTACTTTGAAATGACGACTAATTGTCTCTATGGAGCACATAAAATTGAAGCCTACCACTCGAATCTTTAGTCTATGCCCAAGGATATATAAAAACATTGCCATTGCTTCTTCAATTGTCTTGGTTGAAACTTTCATGTTTATGACAATATTTTTATCATTTTATCCTTATTTTTTCATCATATTTTAATTATGGGTCACATACACATGGGTTTTAAAGTAAACTACACATCAAACTAATATTAATAATCTAGTCAAATGTGTTTTCTTAAATCATGCATCAAGTCAACCCAAACGATAATTTTGGAATGGATGAAGTAATATTTTTTGAGTGGCCCTAAATGTCACACAAAAAACACTAAATACCACATTCATTTAAGGGTTTAATTACTAATTAATCCTTTTTATAAAAAGGAGTAACAATTAACCCTAAAATCTAATTACTAATTAATCCTTATCCTTTTATATAAAAGAGTTTCAATTAATCTTCCTATAAATATATGTCAAATCCTCGTTCACAATTAACTATAAACCCTAAACTTTTTTCTTTCCAACAATTTATTTAATGAATTCCGATCCGAATAACAACGTTCATGATGATTCTTCGAATTCTTCTTTTACGGTAAGTTGTTACCAACATTGTACTCAATATATATATATATATATATACACATTAAAAACTATGTTTAAAGAATTAAAAAAAAAACCAGAAGATTTAACTGTAATGACTTTTTTTTCAGACTAAGCGGTTTTTTTCATTATTTTATAAAAAAAACCTAGCGATTTTTTTAAAATTTTTTATTTCAAACCTAGCGACTTTTTTTAAAAAATTTAAGACAACATGGTGATTTTTTTAATAATTTTTTAACAAAGCTAGCGATTTTTGTCAGATTTTTTAAAAAAATGTGGCGACTTTTTTGTCTGACCACTGAAATTTGCTTGATCCTGGTAAGCCAAAAAGCAGAATCAAGTGAGAAATGCTTACTTGGCTGGAGATCAGCATCGGCTGCTGCAAAAGCTTCTGTCCGAAGTATTGCAGCTGAGGAGGAAAATCTAGATTCTGCTTCAAGTGACGAAGCAGTGGAATATGATGTGGATGAAGTTCAAGAAAGCCCGGTACAGATTCATTTGCAGATTTGTTTATTGTATCGACCTCTTCAACATTACTTTTATCTTTTTCTGATACACGAGTATATTCAACAATTGAATGTGCACATTTCTGCACTGAGTTTTGAATGAGCAAGCTGGATGCTAAATCCAGCCTTCATCTTCCTATTTGTATCTCAACTGAATATGCAAAGAATGAGGTTAATTCATCTTTTAGGAACCTGTACAGAATGCCCTAACAGGATATCGATTAGATTCTAGGGGTTTAGGTCTGTCAATGAGAAAAGGGTAGTTTTTTAAAAAATTATCCATATTGATTTGATTTAGTTTAGTAAATGTGTTTTTTTAATGGAAGGAGGGCAGTTTGGTAAACATAATTATTTTAAAGTGTAGTTTTTTTTTTCTTTTAAAATAAAAGGAGGACAGTTTGGTAATTTAACATGTTAACTGATGTTGTATTTAGGATTTTTCAGTGTAACATTTAGGGATTCTGTATTTTTTTTTGTCATTAGCAGGGTAGATAGAAGGGAAGACTAAAAAGAAATGATAATGATGGAGCACATGTCCAATTCCAAATATCTGATGTGTAGTTCATGGATTTCATGAGGAAATAGGAGATTAACAAAGAAAATTCATTAATGAAATAAGGAAAATAAAACAACAATTCATGAATGAAAGTGCTTAAATTTCCACTCTTTACACCATTTTTCATCTCATTCTCCATCATAATACTGAACATTGATTCCTCCCCATTTCCTATCACTTCCCTCGCAAACTCCATGAACCAAACACAGTAGGTGCTCGTTTGTTGCAACTTATTTGGAGTGATTTTTGACTTTTGGCTTTTGAAAAGTCATATTTAAAGTGTTTGTTTCAGCTTATAAGCCAAAAGCCAATAAGTAAGGTACAATACCATTTATGCATTGAAAAGCCAAAAAGCCAAAATTTTAAGCTTTTTTGGTTTTTTTTTTTAAACATGAAGACAACTATTCATTAATAAATATTTGATTGTCTTCATTTCATCCTTTTATGAAATATACATAAAAATATGAATACTAATTTTCAAGTTTTTTTTAACAAATAATTATAACGACTCATAAGCAGCTTTTCAACAGCTGTAACAAACCGTCTATCATGCAATCAGTCAAAAGTCATTCAGCTACCAGCTTAAGCTATCAGCCATAAGCCATCAGGCACAACAAACGAGCCCTAAAACATTCAAAAGTGAAATTACTCATACAAGTACGAATGTTGATGATTATCACATTCATCCTAAATTCCAAATCAAAAAATTTGAATACCGCAAACATTGAGCTCAGTTCATTCATCTACAGAACTTTCATATATCCGTGAAAATATATATTCATCAAACACACAGACACACATGTACAATTCTAAGAAAAACACTTCTTCTCTCTCCTTTGATCTCAGAAAATTGAAATCACAACCCAATAAACCTTTTCTTCCCACATTTACCCCTTCACCAACTAAACCAACAAGAAACACAATTTCTTAAAAAACAATCTCACATTTCAAAAAAAAAAAAATCATAATTGAACTTCCAACCTATTAAGAATTTTATTACTACTAGACATCAACCAATACAAAGTGCAAAAAAGTAACTAAACCAAAAGCATCTGCATCCTGCATACAAAAGGTACAAGGCATAATCCACAAATCCAAACTTCAAAGTTAATCAAAAGCAATTACCAAGTCATCGGCCGATACAAAAGAAGTAAGATTGTTGACACTTAGATAAGATTGATGGGGACTTTTAAACTACTCTAGACCAAAGAGAATATGTACGTAGTTATTTTAGCTTGAGGGTCAAAAGTAGCATCCTTAATGGTTTTAAGCAAATCAAATTTATGCAAGTTTTAACAATTTCCTTCTAGTACATTAGTTGGGACATTTGAAAATAGAAAGTATAAACAATTTTATGGGTAGGATTGAGTATTAAAAAAGTGAAATGAGAGAATTGGGAGAGTAAAGAGAAAAATTATAGTTGAATTAGTGAAATGGAACAAAATGGTTTGATAACTAATTTATAGAACGAAAAAAAATTACACTATTTTTTTTTTACATAAAGCCTTTTGTGGAGGCTAACCACACCCCAAACCCCTCTCTCTACACCTTATTTTTTACATTGAGGTATAGTATCTTATACTTCCTCCGTCTCAAAATTTTTGACTGGGCTGACTTGGCACATGGTTTAAGAAAACACATTTAATTGGATTATTAACATTAATTTGATGTATATTTTACTTTAAACTTCATGTGTATGTGGCTCATAATTAAAATAAGGGTAAATTGGGAAAAGTGTTGTCTTAAAAAGGAAAGTTTCAAACAAGATAATTATTTTGGGCAGACGAAAAAGGAAAGTAGAACAATAATTTTGGGACAGAGTGAGTACTTTACATTAAAAAAATGAAATATAAAAAGTGGATTTTTTGGGTGTAGTTAGAGCATGAACAACGATGAATCAAATAAAATCAAACCAAATATTAGCTTACAGTGGTGTATATAAATAAAATACAATCTAATTTTTATTTGATTTGGATCAATATAGGCTACAAATCGGAAAAAAAAAAATCAAAGCAATCGGCAATGGCATAAAACTACGGTGTTTTGGCACTCCACGGTATGAAACGGCGTCGTTTCATATCGAAAAAATTAAAAAATAGAAAGTGGCCGACAACCCCTTCCACGCGCACTGACAGCCGACAGGGGTGCTAGCACACTTTCCGCGTGTCACCCTTGGTTGGTCCGGACAATTTCATAATTATCCATCGTTTTTTTGGCATTTTCAATATTAAAAAAATGTCTTTGAAAAAAAAAACAGTTTACATTTTTATCCATAAATAGAGACTATGTTTGTCTCATTTGGATACCAAAGGAATTTTTTGGGAAATTTTATATTTCTCTCATTTCTCTCTCTCCTTCCTCTCTCGAAATTTCATATAATTAACCCTTTTTTAATTTTTTTGTTAACTAAATTATAACTAAATTAATACTTAAATATTTTAATTTTTAGTATAACAAATTGTTAATATTATTGTCATTATTGTTAATTGTTTATTATTGTCATTATTGATTGTTAAATTCCTTATTAAGTTATTATTATTGTTAATCATTGTTCATTATTGTTAATATTATTACTAAGTAATATTATTATACAAAATAGTTTCAAGTATTTCCTCTTGTAAAACTAAAAAAAAATTACCAATAAATATTAATATAAATATTATTGTAATTATAATAAATAAATTATATTTCGAATTTAATATTATTATATTATAAAAATATCGAATTATTTTAGTTATTTCAAATTTAATATTATTATAATAAATAATTTCGAATTATAAAAAATATTATTATAATTATAAATAAATAATTATTTCAGATTTAATAATTTCTACAATATTATTATTAATTGTTAATATAAATTGAAAGAAGATATTAAATTAATGTAGATAAAGATGGTGGGTATGTAAAGTTGTTGGAGATAAAGTTATTGGGGAATGAAAAAGTATTGGATTTTGTGCCGCTGTTAGAAGAGTTTTTTTATTTTGAATTAAATGAGTATCAAATAGATTATTTTTATGATTTTTAATGGGGTGTTTTTTATTTTGATGTTTGATTTGGGTTTTTGTTTATGCTCTTAGAACATCCACAATACACACACTTAAATGGGTCTCACTGTCATCTACACTTTTTTCTCTTCTTATATATCATTTAAAAATACATTTTTCATTCATAATTTTTTTTAAACATCTTCTTAGTTGGGTCTCACTGTCACCTCGTTAATTTTACATTTCAATTATTTTTTATATTTTCAAACAAATTTAAAAAATCAAGTTAATTACTTTGATCAGACCGCTAGGACCCACCGGACCCCTTTCTCACACTCCTTCCCCGCGTGTGGTGCACGCGTCAACTAAAGTCAAACGGTGCACCACACCGCTACCGACTTCTCCCATTCTTCATCTTTTCATTTTTTTTCTTCTTATTTTGGAAGGAATCTAATTCTCTATCCTCCTAGCTAGACCATTAGAAAGATGTGTTCTCATTGTTATTTCCTTCATTCTCAACTAGAAGAGGAGCTAAGAAGATTGGGGGATGCCCGCAATGTCGATGCTCTTAGCCCCAACTCAAAGCCTTTTTAAAATGGTTACATTAAAAACAGTCGATATGGTTCATGTTGCCTTTTTTTTTTTTTTTACTACCTATTGCCTTTAAAATAGAGAAAACATTGAAAAGCACATAACCAATGGTACATATTAAACTTGGACCGATTGGAGAATTCCAACTAGTACATGCCATTGATGACAACTAGGTGTGTCAATTGAGATTGAGTTGGAGTGGGTAATGGATTGAAGTGGGTCATTACCTGCCACAACCCAAATATTAAATGGGTTAGATGGGTCGGATTAAAGCCGATCAACCCGTTTTGTTTTGTTTTTAATATATTTTTTATGAATAAATAAAATATACCCTCATCACATTAAACAACGAAACATCGTCCATAAAAATTTAAACAAAATGCAAGAAATGTTCATGTCGTAGATAAATAAAATATATTTCAAACATTTCTCATTAGGGTTACGATACGACACGATACAACCCAAAAATAATAAACGTGTCAAATAAGTCGGGTTAGGACTGATCAACCCGTTTTAACTTTAAGTCATTCGTATATAAATAAAATATACCCCAAACATATTAAACAACTAAATATCGTCCATAAGAATTGAAACAAAGTACATAAAATGTTCATGTCGAAGATAAACAAAAACATATATCTACTTGAACATTTCTTAACAGGGTTGCAGCATAAAACAATATATATTACATCATAGAACTAGCACTACAAATGAACATTTCCACGCCAAGTGTTAGGATTCCATCTTTAAGTTCAAAACAAGGCAACCTACTGCAGCTACTATCATATACGTAAAATTTAAAATCTAAATCTTGCATCTTGATCTTACAAGTACACCAGACTTTGAGTATAAGTTAGAGATTTCACTGGTGAACAATCACAGCCTTGAGGTTTCCCATTAAATATGATGCATCTCAACTTCAAAAGCATGGTTAGCGAAGGGTGTTACACTGCAAGAAGCCTTCTGAAATTCAAATCCATTCTCCAAATATCTCATAATCTGAATTGCCATAGGAACAAATCTGCATTTCTCGTAATCTGAATTTTTAAACACGAGGGCAAATATTAAATTGACTATGTATAATACTACAATCTAATACACGAATTTAACACGGGTAAAAAAGAATTTAAAGTCAAAAGACTGCACCCCAGGGAGCTCCAGCTTAGAAACAGCTGTAGAGGAGAAAAGAGATTTGGGTTTACAAATCATACCCTGAATATAAGCCTATCAAAATGAATGATTGTTTCGTTTCTGTACTATGAAAGAAGGGGGTTGAGGAGGCACAAATCTACATAGAAAACATTAGGTGATGATGATGCACAAATTATTTACTTGCAGCAGTTTGTCTGATAGCTGACATGAGTTGTTGATGTAATGATGCAGGATTGTTCAAGTAGATTTAAAGTTCCCTCTAAAGCCTATAGTGTCGTCAGCTGCAAAGGACCTCATAAGTCAGGTCTCACTTTCTCTCTCTGCAAATATATACTTGTAATGTTGCTTGTAGTCACAAAGACTCCAGCACTAGTAGTTGTGTCATGTGTGTGCGTACAGGTGTGTGTGCGTTAGTTCATTCTCATGTTTTACATGAATTGTTTTGCAGATGCTTGTTAAGGAAACGTCTCAACGCCTACCTTCACACAAGCTCTTGGAACATCCGTGGATTGTTCAAAATGCTGATCCTTCTGGAGTCTATAGAGGTTGATTGTGATGAGAATATTCTCCAGTGTTCATATACACACAAGTCAATTGGTTTTAAAAATTCACTTACAGTAGGTGAAGATTCTTCAATTGCTCCAAGCTATTAGGAACTATCCCTTGTAAGCTATTGTTTAGCAAGTCCCTTCAGACACACAAAACTCATGTAAGATTCTTCAATTGCTCCAAAGGACGTAAGCTTATTGAAACTCAGGTTCCTGCAATGGTTGGTAAAAGCAATGTTTGAGCAAACGTATACATAAACAAGGAATCAGAACTGACTTATAAACTGTTCCTGTTATATTAAAGCTTTTCAAGATTTTGAAGGCCGCCAAGTTTTGTATCTCTCCAGCAAGGGATGTATTATGAAGATCTCTGCTAGATGGAAGATCGGAAAAGAGAAACAAAGTGTATAAAAGACTGAACTGAGAAAAGGGTGCATTACTAAAAGTTGATTTATTCTGCTTTGATTAATCTTACAGTGTTTTAAGGTCCAATAAATCACCAAATGTTGGGCTGATTGACCTCAAATTGATCTTACAGTGTTTTAAAACTGGGACTCTTTAGGGAACAATGGGAGTTTAAGGTGGAATTGCTTACAATGACGTAATTGAACTCCTTTTACATCCTATATGATCCCATTCAGTAGGAGAGCACGGGCCATCTTCCCATCCCAAATCCAAGCCAGTGAACTGCTGAATAACCCTAATGGCCAAAACTGCAAATGGAATCAACATGAGTTACAAGGGATTAAGTCCCAGCAGGCAAGACAACCTGTGCATTACACAATATCAAGAATATAACTGAATCTGTAGTCAAGGAAGATTCCAAAGTATGTCACCGATCTCATACATCTCAATTGCATTGACTAGAGGGTAGAAAGTGATACTCATGAATGTAACATTCAAGTCATATTTTGACCTTGTTCGAGAATTCCAACTGGTACATGCCATTGATGACAGCAAATCTCTCACTATTGTTTAAAAAAAGTTTGATATCAAACAAATGGTTGCACTGTATAACATGCATTTGAAGCTCTACAATTACAATTTGCAATTGTGACTCAACCAACAAGGGCTTCCTCTGAATGACCTTGTTGGCCTTTCAGCCAGGTTTTACTTGAATATTCAAAAACACCCAATGAAACCAGAGTTAGTAAATTTCAGATGCTAAATGGAAATGTCAACAAAATGGGTCCAATTCCAATACCAATCCAAAATTTCCCCAAGCAGAAAATTGTATGCAACAAGAACAAGACATTGAACTGAGTAGAAATTGAACTAATACTTTTAGATGGTTATATTCATAAGGGTAGAGGGGGGTACAACTAACTAACAACTAGTGCCATGAACTAAAGGGTAACAAAATACGTCATCACAACAAGGGAATCTAACTGTATAACACATTAAAACTAAGCCTTCTTAGGTGATTTGGTTGCTTTGCTGGGAGATTTTGGAGCCTTCTCCCCTCAGTAGCTGATTTCTTAGGCAACAGAACTGGATTGATATTTGGTAGAACACCTCCACTTGCAATTGTAACACCAGCTAGTAATTTCCCCAATTCCTCATCGTTTCTCACAGCCAATTGAACATGCCTAGGGTTAATCCTCGTCTTCTTGTTGTCCCTTGCAGCGTTTCCGGCCAATTCCAACACCTATTCAATTTTTCCCCAAAAAATCGATTAGTACGAATTTAGAAAGATATTATGATAATTAAAAGTAGATCTACATGTACGTATGGACAGATGGGTTGAGTTAAGGAAGTACCTCAGCAGCGAGGTATTCGAGGACGGCAGCGAGGTAGATGGGAGCGCCGGAGCCAGTTCGCTGAGCGTATCGGCCCTTCTTGAGAAACCTGGCGATTCTGCCGACGGGAAACTGAAGGCCGGCCTTGGTGGACTTCGTCACCGACTTCTTTCTTTCTCCACCTTTCCTTCCTCCGGCACCTTTGGTGGTCTTTCCTGATTCCATTGATTTGATATTTTCAAAGTCACGAACAATGAACAACAGATATTTGGGGGGAAATTTGGTTTCTTGAATGTGTTTGCTGGTTTGAATTTTGGTGATTAAGATGAGCTGGGAAAATAAATATTTATACTGCCTGCTCGTGTAGTTGGCTTTTTCGAAATGAGATGAGATCGAACGGTCACACCGCAACACGTTGGCAATCCTCGTTTTACTAATATCAACCAATTATAACGATCCCATCAAAAGTGTTTCTCGTTTTTTTTATTAGTTTGATTTGATCTAGTTAGTGTATTCTTATCGTGTCGATTGCATGGCGTCAGTTTGGGAATTTATAAATAAATAAAGAAGATAATATGGAAATGAATTAATATTTATTTATAATTTATCTAAGTTAATTATGATAACTTTAAAAAAAACAAACAAACAAATATTTCAAATTACAAAACTTACGATTTTTTTAAAAAAATTTATTTGTATACGAAATTGCGGGCCAAAAAAATTAAATTGATTAATTTACTTACAATAACAATTAAAAATTAAAAAAATAATACAATATAAATATATTTACTTATAATTTGCCTAAGTTAATAATAATAACAGTTAAAAAGAAAAAAACAAATATTTCAAATTACAAAACTTAGGATTTAAAAAAAATTGTATACGAAATTGCGGGCCGGAAAAAAATTAAATTGATTAAGTTAGACATAAATTAAATTGAGATTCAGTTTCAAAAAATAAATTAATTAAGTTAATTACAATAACAGTTAAAAAGAAAAAACAAATATTTCAAATTACAAAACTTACGAATTTAAAAAAAATTATTATTTTTATACTAAATTGCGAGTCGAAAAAAATTAAATTGATTAAGTTAATTATGATAACAATTAAAAATAAAAAATAAAAAAATTCAAAACTTACTAATGAACTAAAATTAAATTGATTCAGTTATGCACGTTAACACAGAAGAAACTGGATAAATGAAGCGTATAATTTGGAAATGAATTAACTGTAAAACAATAACGGTAAAACTGTAAAACAATAATGATAAAATGAATTATTACTTATGACTACCTTTTTTTCTCTTGGGCCCCACAAAATAAGCCTTTATAATTACAATTACAATTTGGATTACAATTACGATTTGGATTACGGTTACAATTATAATTGGATTAACTGTCTTTCACATACTTACAAAAATCAATTAATCTAGGCCGTAGGAATTTGGTAAAGAAATCAATCCTAACCCCTAATTAACATTTACCAATTGCACATGTGTAATCCAAGTTCTATTGTAATATAGATGATTATAAACACGTAAATTTTAATTTTAGTTGTTTAATTTAAACTAATAAGGTGATTTATTCAAGGTCATTTTCACACACACACATTTAATATAAGCAAATGAGATTTTGGACTTAGTTGCTTTGGTTCATCATTCCGTGTTTAGTTTGGTTTTAATGAGACTACTTTGTTGTTCTGATGCTTCTCATTAGCAATGGCTTCTTCTTCTTCACCTTCAATTTCAGGTACTTGATTGAATATATTGAGTAGGGTTCCTATGAATTTGGCAGTGTTTGTTTATTGAAAAATGAAAGCATAAATAGTTGAAAGAAATAAAAAAAAATGATGGAGAAAAGAAGAAAAGAAGGAGAACAAAGACTCAAAGAGGAGTAGAGAGTTTAAAAAGAGAACAAAAAAAAAGTTAAGCCAGAAACGTCCCCACATGTTTCTTATTATAAAACCAAAAAAATCAACCCCCCCCCATGTTTAACCTACTCCCATCTCCCCACTCCCCATCACTATATCACCACTCATTCTCACTCCTTATCCCAAATGTCCCTCTTTCTCTCTCTCCAACCCACTAAATCATCTTCATCATTCGCCCTTTCTCAGTTCTCTCTCCCTTTGAAGGCTCATAAAAAATCTCTCTATCGGCTTCGTCCAGAGAGGAACTAAACAAAAACAAATTAACCCAAAACCCTTAACAACTCTCTCTTTCTTTCTAACTCTCTCTCTCTCTCGATAACCCACTAAATCATCTTCATCATCCGCCCTTTCTCTCTCCCTTTGAAGGCTCACAAAAAAACTCTCTCTCGACCCTATTCGGCTCTGCTCATAAACGTTAGAGAAGGGAACAAAGATAGGTTCTCTCGGCTCTATTGAAAAATGAAAGCATAAAGACAGTAGAGGAAAGAAGAACTTACACAGAGATTGAGAGACACAGATGGCGAGGCGGAAGCAAGTGAGAGATCAACCGAGATTGAGAGAGACATATGGCGAGGCGATTACGAATTGAATAAGAGAGAGGAAGAGGAGGTTGAGATGGTGAGACGGAATATAAACCCAGGAATTCCATTCCAAGAAGAGAGAGGAAGAGGAGGTTGAGAGTGAGGCGGAGAAAATGAAGGAAGAAAGACGGTTGAGATAAAAACGTGAATAGATAGGTTGAGATAAAAACTGTTAGATTATAAAACGTGAATAGGAATATGTTTAGATAAAAACGGTTAAGATTAGATTAAATCCTGACCAGTGATTGTGTTTGGTAAAAACAAATCATGGTCGGTAAATAGCTTTTATAACTGATTGAGTTGTTTTATGTAATAGACTAGTCTTTGTGCCAGTGCCTATGGCACGGCGTCAGTATGAGACAGTGTTAGTATTCAAATAAATCAGTATATGTTTTAATCATGTATCAAAAAAAGTTTCAAATATTTTAGGGTATGGTGATATACAGGTACTCTAAGATTTTATTAATAGAAATAAAATTACAAACTTGAGGGGAATAACCAGTCTTGCCCTTATAGAAGGGAGGACGAAGGAGCCTGACCTCGAAAAAGAAATACCAACAACAAATAAAAACAAAGAAACTTGAATCTAAGGTAAACCTTGGGCATCCATAATGATATCACCATGCATCGGGCGAGAGAGATCTGATAAAGAAGAAAAAATGGCATCCATACCCGTGTCCCTAGCAAGATTTAGCAAAACCACAAACCGAACCGACTCCTAACGGTTCCAAAAATCTCAAACCGAACCGAACCGAGTAAGAATTGGAACCAAACCGTCGGTTTGGTTTAGTTTGGTTCGGTTTTGTGGTTTATATAAATTATTTTTAATGAAATTAACCAACATTGAAAATAACAATAAAAATAAGATTTTTATTTGGAATTAACATCAAAATTAGAAAATAACCTACTAATAACAAATTATCATAAATAAAACAATACAAATTCTAAAATAAACACAAACAATAGAAAAAATAATAGTTCTCCAACAATCAAGATTTTGTTTGGTTTGTATCCATATATATATATATACATATACATATATTATGAATAAATCAAATGTTCAAAATAGTTAATATATGTAATATAATATATATTATATAATAAATAAATAAAAATATATAAGATGGTTTGGTTCGATAGCAAAAACAGTGAACCAAACTGAACTGCGTGGTTTTCCAAATTTTGAAACCGAAACCGAACCGTATTCGACTAAAACCAAATCAAACCGACTGGTGTGGGTGCCCCGGATGCGCCCCGCGCTCCCTTGGTTAGGGGAATGCAGCGTGCGGATGCGGACACCACGCTTTCCATTTCACCCTCCCTTGTATAGGGGAAGACGAAATTAAAAATGTGGAAATGGTACTGTCAAAAAGCGCGTTGAATACGTCTTGGTCACTTCAGTGAATTTTTGGTCCGTTATGGGAGCTATGGGTTTTCTGTATCAAGCTATCCCTTTTTTAGGGGATAACAGGATTCAGGAAAACATCACCCTTCCATTCACATTTTCCCTTGTATAGGGGAAAATGAAAAGTGCAAGAAAGGATGTTGCGGCCCCACTACAGACTTTATGAAAATTGTCTTATGGCCTATTTCGGATCACTATGAGTGCTTTGGGTTTTCTATATAAAGTTATCCTTTTTTTAGGGGATACCAGGATATAGGAATACATCACCCTTTCATTCTCATTCTCCTTTTTTTAGAGGAAAAGGAGAAAGTGCAAGAAAGGATGTTGCGATGCCTCACTGTGATCCAAAATGTTTTTATAGAGTCGCCATCTTTATTTTAAGGAATAAATAAAGAAAAACCAAAAATGAAACCAGAGATTTCAAAAACGGGTTCGAATGCTAAGTTACGAGTTGGGAAGGTGCTAGGCACCCAACTCGCCCTTTCGGTCTTAAACAAGTTTTTGGCTAAAGTATGCTTTTTGTTATATTTATCTAGCAAATAAATAAAGCATTAACTACCTACGAATACATCCATATTTATATTATTTACGGACTTGCAGCCGCTTCTTTCCAATATTTACAAATACATTTAAAATATTTGGTCATAATAATGACTCTTTTTAATGCTATTTTCTAAATAAATCAGGGCAGAACAACGGCTTATATTTTTACATCGGGCCGGATGAAAAATAGCTTTTTATAAATTAACGCTCTTAAAGGCTCACATTTTAGAGCGTGGTGGTGCTAGATTACGTCCTTCTCGGAGAGGAGTCTTTTTGCTTTCTTCTTTATTTGCGGTTCGAGGCGAGAATAAGCGCTTAGAAAGTTGCTTAGGCAGAGTGAAATGGGCGGAGCAAATGTTTGCTTTTTTGCTGCTGCTGGCGAAAATTGGACAGAACAATGAATTGTTTCTGACTGATTTGACCTTTTTACTCGGGCAGAGCAACTGCTCTTTCCGAGGTTTTTGGACTGGGGAATTAGGGTGGATACCTAACTGGGGGGCTAGGGATCACTTTAACCGGTTGGATTTACTTTTTGAGGAGTTTTGGCAGGGTTTCGAGGCTTTATAGGAGGGGCGCTCACTATAGCTCGATCACTCACAAATCTCGCAGCGTACCAACAACGCTAAGAGCTTTTGGGGAAATTTTTGGTGTCCTGAAAGCGAACCCCGGGGCCTCTATTTATAGGCTGAGCGAGGGAATTAAAATTCCTCACTGCGCACATCATTTCCTTGTACAGTGTGCTCGACGGATTACACATTGCGTTAACTGTAGCACTACTTGTAGCAGTTTGGGATGCCACTGTAGCAGAAGTTGACGCTGCCATAACCCATATTGGTCGCCGCGCCAAGATCCCTAGTTGGCAGCGCCAACTGTTCAATTCCAGCCCATTTTTTGAAGCTTTAATCCCTGCATTTTACTGTTTTGCGCATCATGCTTTGTCTTTTGCATTTTTAATCCCTGTAACTTGACATTTGTTAAGTTTTAACAGGTCTTGATATCGCATGCCAGAGTTACATACCAGGGGTACGAAATTGGGGTGTCCACAACTGGTTCGGTTCCGTGGTTCAATGGTTTCGATTTACACCCCAACAGCTGACGAGCAAGAGGCTTGGTCAGGGCATCGGCCAACTGATCAGTTGATGAGACATGGCAAACCCGCATAAGTCCATCCTGAATTTATTGCCGAATAAAATGAAAGTCCAGTGCCACATGCTTCATGCGAATATGAAAGACCGGGTTCGAGTAGAGACTCGCGACACCCACATTATCACAGTAAATGACTAGTGGACTCGAAGAGGTCAGCCCGAGTTCGCCAAGAAGAGACACAATCCACCTGACTTCAGCCGCGGTGGCAGCCACTGCCCGGTATTCAGCTTCGGTCGAGGAGAGAGCAACAGTGTGTTGTTTCTTGGAGCTCCAATAAATCGGGATGCTTCCAAGATAGACAATGTAGGCACTGGTGGATGTGTGGTCATCCTTGTTGCCGACCCAGTCAGCATCAGTAAAGGCATGGAAAACAGGGGGAGACTGGCGATGAAGAAGGATGCTCGTATTAATAGAGCCACAATGATACCGAAGAACTCGTTTGACTGCATTCCACTGCTCAGTGATCGGCCTATACATGAACTGAAAGAGTTTGTTGACAGAGAAGGCAATATCATGCCAAGTGAGTGACAAATATTGAAGACTTCTGACCATTGCTCGAAACTCTATCGGATCGGTGAGAGCAGTGCTCATATGAAGAGTCAAGGTAGACGAGGTAGCAAGGGGCGTAGCTACTGGGCGGGCATCGGTCATGCTGGCGCGAGCAAGGAGATCAGCAATGTACCCGCTCTGGGAGAGCAGAAGACCACTTGGACGCTTAACAACTTCAACCCCAAGGAAATAGTAAAGATCACCAAAGTCATTGAGCGAGAAGCGATTAGCGAGCATGGAGATGAAAGTTTGAACTGTAGCGGGCTGGTTCCTAGTGATGATGATGTCATCCACATAAACAATGTTGCTCGTAGTACAAATAATGAACAGTGATGCGTTGGCTACCGAGTTTTTGAAACCAAAGGCAATGATAAACTGACGTAGCTCATTGTACCATACTCGGGGAGCCTGCTTGAGACCATAAATATCCTTGCGAAGTCGACACACATGCCGAGGGTTGTCTTTGTCTATGAAACCAGGTGGTTGGGCCATGAATACCTCTTCGGATAGATTGCCCTAAAGAAAGGCATTATTGACATCCAATTGGAGAAGATCCTAGCCTTGACAAACGACCATCGAGATAACAAGACGAACAGTGGTCGGTTTGACCACCGGGCTGAAAGTCTCGTGATAATCCACCCCTGGTCGTTGGTGAAACCCCTTGGCCATAAGGCGAGCATTGTAGCGGTCAATAGAGCCATTCGCGTGTTGTTTGATTCGAAAAATTCATTTACAACCAACAATATTACGAGCACTCGCTGGGGAAACCAAATCCTAAGTACCATTGCGAGCTAAAGCATCATACTATTCGGACATGGCTTGGCGCTAGGCGTGTAAATCGGAACCCTCGAACCACCGAACCGAACCAACCAAACCAAACCAAACCAGTCAGTTTGGTTTGGTTTTGGTTGAAGACGGTTCGGTTTCAGTTTCAAAATTTGGAAAACCACTCAGTTCGGTTCGGTTCGCGGTTTTTGGTATCGAACCAACCAAACCAAACCACCCTATATATTTATTATATAATATATATTATATTACATTTATTAACTATTTTGAATCTTTGATTTATTCATAATATATATATATATATATATATATATATATACACGAATACCAAATCAAACAAAATCTTGATTGTTGGAGAACTATTATTTCTTCCATTGTTTGTGTTTATTTTAGAATTTGTATTGTTTTATTTATGATAATTTGTTGTTAGTAGGTTATTTCCTAATTTTGATGTAATTCCAAATTAAAATCTTATTTTTATTGTTATTTTTAATGTTGGTTAATTTCATTAAAAATAATTTATATAAACCACAAAACCGAACCGAACCAAACCAAACCGAGTGGTTCAGTTCGGTTCGGTTCCAAGTCTTGCTCGGTTCGGTTCGATTTGAGATTTTTGGGACCACTAGGAAGCGGTTCGGTTTGTGGTTTTGGCATAAACCAAACCAAACCGAACCACTTACACCCCTACTTAGCGCCACTGGACATCCTTTAGAGCTTGAGTGACATAGGTTGGTTCACTGTCCGCTGTTAGTTGAGCCGAGAAACTCATTTTGGTCTTTGGTTTGAAGATGTTGTTCTTAGAGCGAGTAACCATAGAAGAGATGCCAGCGGGCACAGGAACTGGGTCAGCGGGCATGGGAACCAATGAAGCGGGCACAAGACTGACAAGCACTGTGGTATCCTCGGGCATGGGACTGGTTGCCGAGGAGGGCGGAGCAGCAGATACAGTGCAATCCTCGAGCAGGGAGCTGATTGTTGAGGAGGGTGGAACAACGGGCACAGGGCATGAAGCATGCTCAGTGGTATCCTCGGTCATAGTAGCCGGTGTGTGAGGGTGGTGTATGGACAAGTTGAGATCAACCAAATTCTGATTAGTGTCAGGAGCCACGGACAGAGAGGTACCGGAGCGAGTAGCAGACGGTGTGTATGAAGCAGAGAGCAGCTCGTGTGGAGGGAACCAAGGGTCACAAGAGTAGATAGCCGGTCGAACAGAATGGGTGGCCGAGGTGGACATGGGAAAGACAGACTCAACAAAGCGAACGTGATGTGAAACGAAGAGCTTGGTGGTGCTTGGATCGTAACATAGATAGGCACTCTGAGTAAGCAAGTAGCCTAGGAAGACAAAAGAGGTGGAACGAGCAGCCAGTTTGTGGGTGGAGTAGGGGTGAAGCCAAGGGTAGCAAAGGCAACCAAAGGCACGGAGTTTGGAGTAGTTGGGTGGAGATCTAAACAGTTTATGGTAGGGAGATAGGTGAGTTAGGGTGGGTGTTGGTAGATGATTTATGAGGAAGGTGGTGGTTTGGAAGACAAATGACTATAAAGGTAGCAGAAGAGATGCGCGAGAGAGAAGAGAGAGACCGGTCTCAACAATGTGCCGATGACGACGTTCCGAGAATCCATTGTGTTCTGGGGTGTGGGGAGGTGAGGTGAGATGAGAGATTCCGTGAGTGGACAAGTAAGCAGCCAAGCCAGTGTCCCGGGCAAGTCCCATGTACTCGTCACCATCGTCCGAGTAAAGAGTGACAATGCTTATTTTAAAATAATTTTCGACTAGGACTTTGAAGCGAGGAAAGATAGTGGTGATCTCAGACTTTCGTCTGAGCGGGTAAAGCCATATGTAGTGAGTGTAGTGATCAACAAATATGACATAGTATTTAAAACCATCAGCAGACAGAATGGGAGAGGTCCAGACATCGGAGTAAATAATTTGGAGTGGGAAAGAAGACACTAAAGTAGATTACGAAAAAGGAATTTTGTGACTTTTATAGCATAAACACTCATTACAATGTTTTTGTTTGATGCGAGTAATGTCTAACAGAACGCCTAAACTAAATAGAATCTGACGTTGGATGGGTTCAAGGGATGGCCAAGCCGATGATGCCATTCATGGTGAGAGACCTTAGAACCTACACAAGCAGGTGGGTGAGCATGAGATGTGGTCGGCCATTCATACACACCATCGTTAAATTGCTCGGTCAGCAGAATGCTCCCTGTCCGTAAATTCTTCACACAAAAAGAAGTTGGTAAGAACTTAATGGAAGTATTATTAGAGAGACAAAATTGAGATGTGGAAATAAGGTTCTTTTTCATGTCAGGAACAAAGAGAACATTATGCAAGGCAAAAGTGTGTAATGGTGTAGGAAGTGAAAGAAACCAGTTTTGGAGATAGGAAGCCTGGTACATCACCAATGACCATGTCATCTGTGCCCGTGTAGGAGGTGTGAAGATGAAGATTGTCAAGGTCGCTGGTAACACGACGAGAAGCACCACTATCAAGAAGCCAGACCGGAGTCCCTGTATCTGTTGAGGTCGCTAGATTGGCCCGAGGTGTCCAGCCACCTTCTGAGGAGGAAGTGGTAGCTTGGGTGTTGGTGGCAACTAGTTGGTAGGTCGGACATCGATCAACTGTGTGACCTTGTTGACGGTAGCCTTGACACTTACCAAGATATGGACGTTGTTGCCGAGGAGCTGGTGCTGGAGCCTACTATGAAGGATGCCAAGGTTTAGAGGAAGCCTGTCGAGCATGCGAGTTGTTGTTCCTCGGAGTAGCAGGATTGGCAGTGACTGGATGGGAGAAGGATGCGGACTGAGATTGCTTCAGGAGCAGCTCATGGTTGATTAGTTTTTCATGAAGCTCATCAAAGGAGATAGAGGTATCGCGTCCTTCAACCGCATTGACTATGTGACGGTAGTCATCATCCAACCCACCGAGGAGGATCTCAATGAGATCCTCGTGGTCAAGCGGTTTGCCCAGAGCCGCAAGTTCATCAGCCCGACTTTTTGACATACTGCATGTAGTCGAAAATCGATCGATTTCCCTTGGTTGCTCGCTTAAGGTAATCTTTGATCTATTTGATGTGGCCGCGAGTTGGGCGAGCATAGGTGCGAGCCAGGATGTCCCAGGCTTCACGAGCATTGGCAGCCTGTTGGATCATAGGAACCAGATGAGCAGACATGAAGCCAACAAGACCCCCAAACATGAGTTTGTCTTGGCGAATCCATGCCTGGTAGTGAGGGTTTGGGGTGGGGACGTCTTTGGATGATTGGGCATCCTTAGTGAGGTCTGTGGGAGGCAGACATGGGTGTGATCCGTCTACAAACTTATAGAGATCATAACCAATGAGGGTGGCCTCAACTTGGAGTTTCCAAGCTATGTAGTTAGTGGATGTGAGTTTGGTGATGTTGTGGTGGGAGATGTTTATGAGGTCGAAGGTTTGTGTGGGATCAAGAGGGTTTTTAATTGTGAGGGAGTGATTTCCGTTAGCCATGGTGGAGGATGGTTAGGGCGGCGGCTAGAGGAAGAAGAAGAAGATTTATGAGCAAACCTCTTATACCATGTAGAAACCGATAAAGTTTAGGAATAATGACATGACATTTTAATTGATTGAACCACTTATTTATAGGGATAAATACAACTAGGGTTACACTTGAAGTAGGGAATAAGAAACCTACTAAAGGAAGGAAATATAGTAATGAAAGAACTATACAAGATAATTAGTAATTACCACTAAATAATAATTACAAATAAACAAGAACAAATAATAAATATATTATTCTCTAATAATTATTTCATGTTATTCATGGTATGAACCGTAATGAGTAGTTTTGTCTAGATAAGTTTGTCTCTACATGAATGTAGTATCTAAGTAATTATTACTATTGAAATAACATATTGCAATAATAAATGAACAATAGTCGAAACTAATGAACACGCTAACTAGTTTGCATATAAATCACCATCAGCTTAATTTCGTCGAGCATCATCTAAACAAGTCATACTATCAAGTTTCAACAGACAATCAAATTGAGTTCTTGATATCTCGAAGTCGAGGATGAACTTTGACAACAAAGATATTTAACATATAACAATTTGCTTAATTCTTAATACAATCATATTCCCGAACAATTTATCTGACTCACGATCATAAAGAAGTTAAACTTGCCAAAGTATTAATTTGTCATTAAAAAATTGATTTTGGTTAATAAATTGGCTTGTAAATTATTAAAGAACAAACAATTTATAACCTTGCCCGAATTCAACATATCAATTAGTAAGACACAATCATGCTAAACGTTTAAATAACCACAAGAAAATCAGGTCAACCCACATTTATGTGACTAGTTGTTGTTCACTTAATTATCATATGGTCATATTTTTTTACTCAAAAGATTGTCATGTATACTCCGTACTAGATAGTCAAATACCATGTGACACAAGGTTGTTTTTTAATCATAAGAGCATCACATATACTTAAAACTAGATAGAGCTTTTAAACCATCTATTCCAGCATCTATCACACTCGTTGTCTCATTAAATCCTAGCACCATACGTGTCTTGTTATTGTACCCGATCTTTAATCTACAACGTGTATGACTTTCAATCCCTTCTCATGGTCCCCTCATGAGGGAACAAAACGTGAGTGACTAAAATTGAATGATACAAAAAATGTGACATGCGTTAGGATAAAATATTTTAAGCCACTAGATAGAGCGTGTCCATACGACAGATAAACAAGTGGTTGAAACAAGTTCATCAAGCAAATTGAAAAATTATTCCACATTTGGAATCTTAAATGAACCCAAAATCAAAAAAAAAAAAAAAAACAAAAAAAAAAAAAAACAATCACCAAACAAGGGCTTGATGTACAAAGCCCCTAGTTGTCGAGGTTACTATTGTCATTTTTACGGTTACACACAATTTAGGAAATTCGTCACGACTAGTATTTTGAGATAGAATACTCCAATAAAGGTTGAATTCAAATTTACAAGGATATAACAACTCGTGATATGGTACAGACTTACTCTAAATTATTTAAGTCTTTAATAGCTCGAAGCCTATCAATAAATTTTGCTTATTTTACATACCACAAAAAACAAAACACCTTAAATTTGACTAAATGTGTTTCAATTTTCAAACTGTGTCAATGACAATCAAACAAAATCTACTTGTACGGTCAATTGCAATCCAAGCCGCACCAATCCATGCATTAAATGTGTAATGGTCCAAGTAAGGTTCAAATCTATGTAGGGATGAATTACAACTATAGCAACTTGAGTTTGATTTATGTTTAATTCAATAAAAACTCATTTGAGATTGTCTTGTGAGATTATCAAACCAATCTCAAATATATTATAAAGTTCGTTTGTAGTACCATATCCAACGTAGAATAATTGTGAGAGTTTTGATTGTTATATAAGCGAGCACTTACAACCGTTAGACACTAGCATCACTTATTGTCTTTTTGGTGGCCTTGTGATAGACTTAATTAAATGACGTGGGTGTTTGGTGGATCAATGTGTGAGTTATGCGTAATGAACCAAACGTTCAGGTGTAGTGTGTTACAAATGGTACTAAAGTATATCTTAATTGAAAATGCATTGAACACATCGCTCGGAGTGTTGATTCTCAAGTTGTGAGGGAAATTGTAATACCCGTATTATACATCAAATACTTGCAAAAAGGTTGGGTGACTTAAAAGTGGTTACCCACCATGACTTTACACCAATATCACCCATACTAAATGTTGGAATATGCTTTTTGATAATTTAGTTATCACCTTGCATATTCTATATATGTTGATTTGCTTGCCCCCATTACAAGTGAGTCATCATGAGTAGCTAAAAGGTCTGCGTACCGGTTAGCGTGGCAACTCGTATGATATCACATAGGTCTTAGATTAGGTGCTACCTGATCAAGTCATACCTTCCTACATGATGATTAAAACAGACCAGTACTTCAGATGCACTTAGCACCGGAAGACCTGCAGCTACGTCAAAATCCTTCAGTGATAAAGATCAGAACATCCTTAAGACTCACCACCGGCAGACATGCTACAAGTTAAACTGCTCGCACCAGCAGACATCAGTTCTCCTGAAACGGAAGACTTGTTTCCACTGGCTCAAAGCATTCCACCGGCAGACTTTAAAATCTGCACGTGCTACAGAGAAAAGTAAAGAAGCTACTCAAATCAAGACAAATATGTTCGTGCCTCAAAAAGTCTGACATACTTAAAGCTACAAGACTTTCTCTCACTCAAGTAGTCTGTTAAAGTCAAAAAGCAATTACTTTATTGAACAGACCACCTGATAGTGCAACAGACATCAGATCTACTATTCAGAGACTTATCAACACAGTCTGATATACAACAAGTTCCAAGATCTACAAGACTAAATCTCTACTCTAAACAGTCAAAAATCTTATGGACAAAGATCTCTATCCGATAGTCTTCAACCACTATATCTCTAACGGATAAAAAACTTCAAGTCTTTATCTCTCAACGATCATATTGACTTTCGCCTATATAAATCCTCTCTCTTGCCCAATAACAAATACAATGTGTGAGACTGTGAGTGATACTGTGTAAGCGACATCTAAGATCATCAAACGATACACAGTGAGTAACGAGTAACTCAATCTACTCAAGAACTTCAAAGAAAATAAATCTTCAAAGAGATCGTCTTCACCAACGTATCTCTGATTTTTACACAGATTGCAGTGAACTTATCCAGATCCTAGCAAAACACCTTCAGTGGATTGCTAGGAAGAAAAGCTTGGAAAAGAGAAGAGACTGATCAGAAACTTCAATAGACAGAGATCAAGATCTGAAGATTGATGTTAGATAATGTCTGACGAAAATGAAGAGTTGTCTGTAGATATTGCATTCATATATTCAGATTTGTATTCCAATACAAATGCTGTTGATTGTGCAATAATCAATCATCATGGAAGGTCGAGTGTTTTGCACTCAATCGTTCAGATATATCTTTATATCTGAACGACCTTGAAAATCCCTTCCTTCTCATAACAGTTTCTCGTTCTCGTCTCATATTGTCCTTTGCAACTTAAATATCCTTGAATGAATAATTAAGTAAGGATTGAGACTTGGGAAGACAAAGCCAGAAACTGTACATAGATTATTTACACTGGTGTAATATGTAATTTATCTTTGAATAAATTCATATGTTCTTATGAATAATTTATCTCTCAGTCCTTATATATCTATGAACTTTTTATAAATGATTTATCTTTAGAAAAACCATTCTCTAATTGATTTTCAAAACTTGCATTTGATAGAAGTATTAAGTGTGCTGTTGTTCTGAACATATATTAGTGTACAACCACTTATGACTTCTCCAAATCATAGCCACTTTACCTTCCACTGACCAAACCTTTTTAAAAAATGGCTTTTGATTTGATTAGTAGTTTACCGGCAAAGTTGATATTTCTGCTTAGAGCAAGTCTATCGATAGCCTCTACCGAGCAGACATGTTCAACTCGATAAATTGCAATTGCCACTTAAACTGTACTTTATTTATATCCAAAATAAAAGTTTTTAAATTGACATCATAGGCTATTCACTCCCCTCTAACCTATTTGAGCATTATTATGGACCAATAATAACCCTAATTGATATAAATGTTTAATGAGCTAGTGCGTGAATCATGTATAACGAACAAGACTTATGGATTTGGGGCGTTGCACTTCGGCCACATGGGCTTATCTCAACTTCACTTTCATGAAAATTCATCTTACTTATTCTTCCAAATTATATCCTCTTCTAGAAGTACACTTGTATTTGGTCCTAAACACAATTTTAATTTTTTAGTTTTGGACGTTCTTGCTATTTCTTCCACGTGTTTTGTTCACAAAAATATACCTCATTTGTTTCGGGTAAAGAGTCAATTATTTCATTTTTGGATATTTCATTTAAAAAGCCCACTTTAAAAAACTAAAGCATAAAAATGTCATTTTATTACTAACAAACTATTAAAAGTGTTATTTTTTAAAAAAAATTGACTTTCAAATGAAAACTCTTTACTCGTAGATGTGGTCTCCTGTAAGACGGTCTTACAGATCCTTATCCGTAAGACGGATATATCCAGATTAAATATGACAAAATTTAGAAATATCAATGTAACCCCTTAGTTTTTGAAAATTACTGCGCCACCCCTCATATTTTTATATGCAGTGTCACTTTTTACTATTAACATTGTTACTTTGTAATATAAAATGTGTCACTTTTGGTCTTAAAAGTGTCACTTTGTATTTTTAATAAAAATTATAATTTTTTTCCCGAAAAATGTTACTTTTTGGGCTTAATTGTGTCACTTTAAACTTTAAATGTTTTACTTTTTAGGCTTAAATGTGTCACTTTTAACTTTAAATGTGTTACTTTTACTTTGAAAAGTGTCTCATTTTTTATACATGTAAACCATTACGCTTGACATTAAAGTATCACTTTATAGCATTAAAAGTGTTACTTTTTAACATTAAATGTGTTACTTTTGACCCTAAAAGTGTTATTTTGTCTTATAAATAAAAATCGTCGTTATTGACATTAAAAATGCCATTTTTTAGCATTGAAAGTGTCCTGTTTTAATATTAAATGTGTTACTTTTGGTAGTCACCGTCAGTTTTAAAATGGAACTTTTTAGTATTAAATGTGCCACTTTTTAGTATTAAGACTTAAGAATGTCACTTTTTAGTATTAAGAGTTCACTTTTTATTATTAAAACTGTTACTTTGTATTTTAATAAGATTTATAATAAATTTCTCTTTATAGTGTCACTTTTAACCTTAAAATATGTCAATTTTATCTTTTAAATGTGTCACGTTTACCTTTAGATGTGTCACTTAGCATTTCGTCAAAGTCCGTTACGGTCCGTCAAGCATCAAAAGGCAAATCCATTAGGGTCCATCAAGCATCCTAAAGCAAATGAAGCTAACAGAGGGCTAACGAAGTTGACAAATGGTTAAACTCCAAGGCGTAGGAAACATACGAATTTCGACGACAAACCTTGAAAGTGCAGGAGCACTGGAGCAAAATGAGAAACTTCTCATTAATGAGCCAAGACCTCCGCCAAACCTTAAATGCTTACTCTAAACCATCTTGGCTCACTTGTTATTGTGATTTTTTTATAATATATTATTTATTTATTATAACCCGTAAATTTCTAAATAAGACTTCGTCTTATAGATTTAAGATCTGTAAAACTGTCCTACACAAGTTTTGTCTTACCCGTAATGGAGGGAGTATTTTACTTTGTCTCGATCGTTACTAAAAAAAAAAAAAAGAAAAAAGGTAAAAAAATCATAAGACCCAAAATAAAATCACAAAATCCAAAGCGTAGACAACCAAACGCCGTCGTTGAGGTACTTGCGGAGGATGACATGTACCCTCCATCGTCCAAGACTCAATTTTGGGCGATTGGCGCGGTCTTTTCCGATTCAACTTCTCCTGCAATTCTAGTCTAGGGTTTCAAGTCGCCTTTATCAACGCTGAATCGTTTTCTAAAGGTAAACGCATCCATCCAACTCATAATCGATACATGCAATTTACACCTAGAAATGTTATGCATTTGAATAATGTAGTTAGTATTAGTTTTGATCCAAGTTACAGGCTTATACTATCTCTGGAGCAACTCGTTAAAAGAATCATTCGTCGTTCAAACACTAGTGCAAAAGATAATGTAGTTAATTGCAAAATTTGAGAGGTTTTTCGCTGTTTTATATGCTTATATACAGATAGATACGTGCACATGTATGAGCATGGTTGTACAGTTGTACTCTAGCTAACGACTGAACTAATTCAAACCCAAGCAGCTGTTATAGCTAGTTAGAAAATATTGACTTCTGACCTTGTTTAAGAAATTTGAAGCTTATCTCGATGATGCTCAGAACTATTAGGAAAAGTTTAGAAGAGTTGTTCATTTTGTGTATGGCGATCTTATGGGAACCGGATGTTTTGTCTATTTCATATTTCAACAAATATAGTTTGTTTAGTTTATGGAATTCATGGAGGAACAGACTATGGACAAAACTATTCATGATTAAGGGTCTATTCTCCTTTGTCCTTTTCAATTTAGTGACATTGGTTCATGGCTTTCGACTTTCTCTCTTTAGTCTCACCAACTTTCCATGTATTTCTCTTATTGTTTCTTCAATCATTAAAAAACACTCCAATATCCAAAACCAAGTCATTAAATCACCAAGCCAAACACACCCTACATAACTTTTAATATCAATGTTACTTGTTACTAAAAGGAAAAGGTAAGGAGTTGGACCCAAACGGTGAGAGAGATGGAAAGGACACTCATACAAAGATCTTAAGGTCCTTGATTCCAATCCTTATACTAACAAGGGGTCATACTTAACTATAAAAAAAAGGAGGTGCAAAACTGAAATTTCTCACTTGTTTTGCTTTTTATTGATTTTATCTATCTCATTCTTTCCAAGGGGTGGGAGAGATGACAAGAATACTCGAGCAAAGACCTTGAAGTCCTTGGTTCCAATCCCCATACCAACAGTGGGGTCACACTTACTTGTAAAAAAAGGTTAGTAAAAAACTCAACACAGGTTCCTTTATATTGCCCCCTGTTTTTTTCCTTTCAAAATCCATGAACCAAACATAGCTATAGGATAATGAATACAAAATATACAATTTTTTCCTATATGTTACCAGGAAATGATATAGTTTTGTAAAAATAGTTAACTTGCTATGCCCTTAGCAAGAGGAGTTATTAAATCCATGAACCAAACATAGCTATAGGATAATGAATACGAAATATACAATTTTTTTCCTATATGTTACCAAGAAATGATATAGTTTTGTAAAAATAGTTAACTTGCTATGCCCTTAGCAAGAGGAGTTATTAAATCCATGAACCAAACATAGCTGGAGGATAATGAATACGAAATATACAATTTTTTCCTATATGTTACCAGGAAATAATATAGTTTTGTAAAAATAGTTAACTTGCTATGCCCTTAGCAAGAGGAGTTATTGAGAAACAAACCGCGTGTATGTAAACAATGTCTGGGAGCTGTCTAAGAAATTCTTAAATGACTGGCCAGCTCAAAAGAGTTGTATGTTTAACACAAAAGTAAAAGCGTGTGTACAGTAGCTTGCAGATTTTCCTTGTAATATTATACTGACTTTATCTATTTGAATTTGAGAACTACAAGCATTGAAATTTAATTTTTTAAAGTATTCCATGAATTTAGTAAAGATAAGATTCTACACCCTTGTAGTTCACAAAAATATGCTGAAGCACTTTCTCTAATTATCTTCAATGGTGATACTCACGTGGCACTATTTACAACAGAGATATGTCTTCGGAATTCAGAAAGATCTTATTTTTAAAAAAAGAAATATAAAAATAATAAAGTAATGTGATTGATTGGTAGTTGACTCTGTACTTCCAATGTACATAGGTCACGCCACCTTTTTGGCCAAGCTAATATTACTTGTGATTCCATCTTCGATTCGTGATAGACTAGAAAAATTGGAAAGAGAGTTCCTGTGGGAGGGTCAAGTGGAGGAGCGCAAATATCATCTTGTTAGGTGGGATAAGGTTTGCTTCAATTTACAGGAGGGTGAATTAGGTATTAAAAGGTTGAAGAATTTCAATTCGGCTCTTTTAGGCAAATGGCTATGGAGATTTCTGGTTGCAAGAAATAATCTATGGAAGAATGTGGTGATTATGCGGGTAGAGGTAGTGGAGAGGAAGTGATAGTGTCCCATCTTTTATTTGCAGATGATACGCTTGTTTTTTGTGGGGCTAACTCTCATCAGTTAGGTTATTTGCGGCTTGTGCTCCTTTTCTTTCAAGCGGTTTCGGGATTGAGAATTAATATCGCTAAGAGCGAGATTATTCCGGTTGGCGTGGTGGCTAATTTGATTCCCTTGGCCAATTTTTTTGGTTGCAAGGTTGGGGGCCTTCCGACGGTGTATCTTGGGTTACCTTTAGGAGCGAAGCATAAAAGTAAAGATGTGGATCTGTCATTGAGAGGTTCGGCGGAGATTGGCGGGATGGAAAAACAAGATCTTTGAAGGGGAAGGCTAACTCTAGTGAAAAATACTCTCTAGCCTTCCCACTTATTTTATGTCTCTTTTTGTGCTTCGATTTCGGTTCGCGGACTTGAAAAATTGGAGAGAGATTTTACGTGGGATGGGTCTATGGAGGTGCGAAAGTTTCATTTGGTGAGATGGGAGAAAGTGCGTGATAGTGTGAGAAATGGAGGCTTGGGGATAAAAATCTTAAGTTTTTTAATTTGGCTCTTTTGGGAAGTGGCTTTGGAGATTTGTGGTGGATAGGAATGCTTGGTGGAGGAGAGTGGTGGTGAGCTTGTATGGTGAGGGTGAGCATTTGTGGTTTCAGAAAGATGTTCCTACCTTATGGGGTGGGGGTTTGGAAAGGAGTCGGGAAGGGTTGGGCTCGGTTTGAGAGACACATCTCTTTTGAGGTTGGCAATGGGTCTACAATTAGATTCGGAAGGATAAATGGTGTGATGAGGGGAGCTTTGGAGATCTTTCCCAGATTTGTTTAATTTAGCAAGTGAGAAAGATTGCTTAGTAAGTTCGATTTTGAATATAGAGGAAGGAAAGTCTCTTGGAGTCCCATATTTCGGAGAGATCTTCAAGATTGGGAGATGGACTCTTGTGTTCGTTTTTGCTAAGTTATACTCTCACTCGGTGGGGCAGCGGGAGGATAGGGTGGTGTGGGCGGGCTCGAAGAGGAAGATTTTTTCTGTTAGATCCTATTATCATATTCTTCTAAACAGAGAGAAGATTGTGTTCCCTTGGCGGAGTATTTGGAGAGTGAAAGCTCCGAGTAGAGTTTTGTTTTTTGCATGGGAAGCTGCTAGTGAAGCCATCCTTACAGGGGGATAATTTGCGAGAGACGTCGAGTGATATATGTGAATTGGTGTTTCATGTGCAAAGGATGTGAAGAAAGTGTGAATCACTTGTTGCTGCACTGCCCTATTGTGTCTATGCTTTGGAATTTAATGCTTGGTCTGTTCTCTGTTGCTTGGGTGATGCCGAGATCTGTTAAAGATCTCCTTTTGAGTTGGTCTTTGTACAAGCGGAGAAGAAGGATCAGCTTCTGGCACGCAGTTCCTCTGGGTATTTGGTGGATCATTTGGAGGGAAAGGAATAGGAGGGTGTTTGAGGATGAGGAGAGGACGGTGGATAAGTTAAAGGATGAGTTACACTAATTCTTCCAACATTCATAACATTTCTTGTATCGATTTTGTGAATAGTCTTTCTATAGATTAGTCCGTTTTGTGTATGCTTATAGTTTGTAAAAAGGCCGCGTCTCCTGTTTAGACGCTTTGGTATATAATACTTTACTTATCAAAAAAAAAAAGTAAATATGGTGAAGGGGATCACTTTTGGTTTCCAAAACCCATCGTTATTCCCTATGGAGTGGGAGTATGGAAAGGAATATGTAGAGGTTGGGAATCTTTCGCGAAGAATATTTCTTTTGAGATTGGGGATGGTTCTTCTATCAAATTTTGGACAGATAAATGGTGTGGAGAAGCAGAATTGTGGAGATGTTTCCTTGATCTTTTCAAATTTTGGACAGATAAGGACTGTTTGATTAGTTCAGTCCTTCAAATGAATGAGGGCAAAGCTGTGTGGAATCCGATTTTTAGAAGGAATTTTCAAGATTGGGAGATGGAATCTTTTATGTGCTTCTTCGAAAAAAATTCATGGTGTGCAAATAGGGGGAAGCGGAGTGGATGAAGTCAGGAGGAGGAAATGAGCTATTTTCAGTCAAGTGTTTTTACAAGGTGATGCGTCATAGTAATTGCAGTCATTTTCCATGGAAGTCGATTTGGCAAACCAGAGCCCCTAACCGAGTTACTTTCTTTGCTTGGGAGGAGTGTAATGAGGCAATTTTTACGGGCGACAATCTGCGGAGAAGGAACAAGATTTTTGTAAACAGATGTTCTATGTGCAAATCTGATGAAGAAAGTGTTAATCATTGGTTGTTTCACTGCTAATGACTAGGCATTTTTGGGATGGAATGTTAAAGATTGTGTGGGCGATGCCTAGCTCTTTAAAGATGTGCTGCTGAGTTGGTCTATTTATAAGAGGAAAATGAGGAATTTTTTTTTTGGGGATATGATTCCTTTAGTTGTGTTGTAGACTATTTAGGAGGAGAGAAATAAAAGGGCGTTTGACAATAAGGAAAGTTCTATGCTTAAGATGGAAGACACCATGCTTCGCACTCTATTTCTTTGGTGTTCTGAGTCTTCGGAGATTATTCTGACTAATTATTTTTTTTGTGTAGAATTTGGTAATAGTCTTACTTTTGACTAATAGGTATACTCCTAGGTGCTGTTTGGTAGCCAGGATTAAGGTTAGATAGGATTAATAAGCTGAGTTGCCTATGTTTGATACACAATAGGTGCTTGGGACTAATAGCACGAGTTATCCGGATAAAGTCATTATCCCCTCACTATTAATACCAAGGGGGAAGGTGGTATTATTAGCGCCCTCACTAAAAAAAATTGGGATTGACATTTTTAATCTCAAAACTACCCTTGATATACAAGTGAGGATTACTAGCGAGGGCACTAATAGTACTGAGATTAATAACACTACTTGTTCTTGTCTGACTACCAAACAAGCCCCTAGTGTATAAAGGATGCGTCACCTGATTTGATGCTTTGTTTTATATCATACTTACTTTAAAAAAAACTTACTTTACTTATCAAAATAAAATAAAATGATGAGAGATGAACTCTAAAATTGACATGAGTTTAGTGGTTGAACATTCAGGGCCATTAGACAATATCAATCTCGTACAGTCAACATGTATTATTCTTTTCCAAAATAAAGTAAGAAATTAGGTCTAAGATGAAGACCTATCTGAGCTCATGGTTGGATTAATATTACTTCTTATTTCGAACGAGAAGGCATATGATTTCAAAGCGTGAGTTGATACCAGTTTTAGCTACCTAGAAGTAGAACTAACCCAAGCATCAAATTGATGTTTCTCGTACTTCCACTAGAAACATGGGGTGTTTTATTTTTGAATACTTGCATGAATTTCTCAATGTAGTTTCGTCTGAGGGCCAGTAATGGAATCAAATTTCAGCATTAGCAAAGATAAGGGAGGTAATGACATAGGGAAAAATTAGCAAGACACAGTTTCATTCTTTTAGCTGTACCCTATATTGCATCATCATCGCCGTACATTCATTTTTGTTTCTGTCTGTTCTCTATTTTTATGTTTAAAACAGTTTCCATTGCCATGGATGGAAGCAAATTAGCTATGGACCAAGTAATTGCAGAACTTGTTGGAATGGGATTTGACATATGCATGGTGACAGAAGCCGTAGAAGTGGTGGGTCCATCGTTGAATAGTGCAATTGAATATATCTTGAATGGTTGTCGTAAAAATAGTATGGATGCATCAAGTAGTTCTAAACATTCCACAAGTAGTGAGAAAGTTCTTGGCAAGCGAGCCTTATCTTCCTCTCTTTCTTTTGGTCGAATGCGTCAGTCGAGCATATTACACCATCTGCAATCGGCAGGTAGACCAAAATTTTGCAGAACCACTCTTAAATCAGATGTATCGGTGTCTGAGGCAGAAATCTCCCCTAAGCATGTGGAAGGATCTAGTGAAGTCCTTCATCCCCTTGATTCTTATCAGAAAACCAATCCAGAAGCATCTTTCATTCCATCTTATTGCAAAGAAGAAGATATTGGACCAGATTGGGAACACAATGCTAACATTTTGTTGCACAAGCATTTTGGTTATTCGTCCCTGAAGAGTTTTCAAAAGGAAGCCCTGGCTGCTTGGATAGCCCACAAAGACTGCCTTGTTCTTGCTGCAACAGGATCAGGTACGCATGTTGTTTTCATCATTTCTTCCGTGATACCTTTAGTTTTATTAGTGGCATCTGTGACTTATTTTCTCAGAACAATTACCCTTCTGTAGGGAAATCTTTGTGTTTTCAAATACCAGCATTACTAACGGGAAAGGTTGTGGTTGTAATTTCACCTTTGATAAGCCTGATGCATGATCAGTGCTTAAAGCTAGCAGAACATGGCGTGTCAGCCTGCTTTCTTGGATCTGGACAAATTGATCGAAGTGTTGAGCAGAAAGCAATGAAGGGCCTCTATGGTATTATCTATGTTTGCCCTGAGACGATCTTGAGGTAGAAGACGTATGCCACAATGTAGTTTATGTTTTAAGGAGCGCACCTTTAGTTATTTTTGGGAAATGAATGCTCTATACATTCTCTTGCAGACTGATAACACCACTTCAGGGCCTTGCTGAAAAACGTGGAATTGCTTTATTTGCAATTGATGAAGTTCATTGTGTTTCTAAGTGGGGTCATGATTTTCGTCCAGACTACAGGTTTATATTTTCTAGCCTAATCCACTTTGTAGGTCTGTCTCTCGTTCTCATGTATTTTTTGATTTCTCGTGTTCTATTGTAAGTTTCACTATGAACACATGTGGCAATGTTTTTTAAGATAAGGATTACCCAAATGTACGGTCATTCCTTAAACATCAGTGTAGTGGTCCAACTAAGAAGATGTACTGCCCGTAACATAATCTGATATTTATGATCTTTTGATTTCGGTGATTCTTTCCTGTTCGTGGATGTACGAGTTTATTGAAGTGAAATGTACTGTGGCTGGTTGCAATCAAGCCAACTTAGAAAATGTATCAGCCATATCATAACCAAATAGTCATTATTTGATATTGTCATCTGCATTTGATTTCTGTATATCTATGATTCTATTCTACCTGTGACTGTGCAAGTTTATTGTTTTGATTTGTATATGCAGATAAAATTGTGCACATCATTCTCTTGACTTGGCTTGTGTGTATTTGAGTGCGTGGTTCTTCAATGAAGTTATTCTCTTACTCTCCCCCCTTTCATCTCATCGATGCATGCATGCACAGAAGTGCAAAACATCTAACTCTTTAAAGAGTTACTTATCATTATTTTGTGACAAACTAGGCGATTGTCAGTCCTAAGGGAGAACTTTAAAGCCAACAATTTAAAGTTCTTGAAGTTTGATATTCCAGTGATGGCGTTGACTGCTACAGCCACTATTCAAGTTCGAGAAGACATCTTGAAGGCATTGCACATGTCAAAAGAATCAACGATTGTCCTTACCTCATTTTTTCGCCCTAATCTTCGGTTTTCGGTGAGTTCTGTAGTTCTCTGTGCAGGCAAGGATATGCTTATTTCCTTGAAGGGTCTTTATGCAACATCCCAGCATATGTGTGTGTCCCATGTATACTCGTTGCCATTCTTACATCTACTAGAGCACAATGCTATCTAATATTGCTGTATTTTACTGTTTTCTGGGATTTCTTTTCTTAAATTTTAATTGTGGATACATTTATTCCTGTTGTGATCTTTTTTCTTGCAGGTTAAGCATAGTAGAACCTCTTCTCCATCTTCTTATGAGACTGACTTCCTTGAATTGATTGATGTATACAACAAAAAGCAAATTACTGGTAAAAAACATAATTTTATCTCACGAGGTTTGGAGGATGCTTCTGACAACAGTAGCATGTCATTTGGTGACAAATCTGAGCCAGATGGAATTTCTAAGAATTATTTAGACACTAAAGAAGATGATGATTCTTCTGAAAGTGACGATGAAGTAATCATGTCGATGAGTAATCATTCACTGGCTTCAAAGGGGAAGCAATTGTCAGTTGAATACCTGGAAGATGAGTGTGACCTATTACAGGATGTTGATGACTTGGATGGTAACTTTCTTTTGCCATTTTGGATATATTGGTTGTGAATCTTCAAACCGTAGAATACTTGTGGTAGCATTTTCTAGGCAAATCATAAGGGAAATATTATTTCATCTCTATTTCCTCATCTTTTTGAACTCCATTCGTCTTTCTTTCCCCAATCAAATTGAAAATGGAAAGATTTTCAAAATACTCTTTTATTGCATTCTTTTCTTGTTCTAAACGTATACTCCATCCGTTCTACCTAAAGAGTCCATGTTTGAAAAGTCTAATAATTACAAGTTAAATAACTACATTCTGGTCGTAATTACAATAATGCTTCAGAATAATCTATATGTTAATATCAAATGTGGAGGGTAAAGTTGAACATAATTTTTGAAAGTAGGCTCTTTAAGTGAAACACCCCAAAATAGTATAGTGGACTCTTTGTCTGGAATGGAGGGAGTATTAATTTCTGCATCTTCAAGTTCAATCTATTCTCAACCTTATATTTATATTATGTGAACACAACTATTCATTTCATAATCAGCATTATTGCAGTTTCTTGTGGTGAATTCTATGGACAGACACCTAGAAATGACAAGAATGTTTGCGCGCCATCGGAGACAGTTGATATGGCCAGTAGGCCAGAAGAAAGGATAGAACTTATGCAGGGGCCTTTAGAGCATGGATTGACAATTATATATGTTCCTACCAGGAAAGAAACAGTAAACATAGCGAAGTTTCTTTGCAGGTGTGGTGTTAAAGCTGCTGCTTATAATGCGAAGGTACCTTTCTGCTGTTTGTACAATGTATTAACTCAAAAATATATCATTGTGTATTTTGTTTTAGTTAAATACAAGGTTCAAACTCTTTTGCAGTTTAGTCGGTCCTACAATATTAGAAATCTTGCCAGTCTTCAATTAAGCGTTTTGTGTCTTCTGTATAGTGGAGCCATTCATAACATTGAAAATTCATTGAGAAGTATGGCGAACCCCCATTGTTGTTTCATCTTTTGGCGATCACCCAGAGCCTCCCTATTGAACTAAAATTTGTCAATTGCTAATGTCCGTGTCAGACTTGTGTGAAATGTCCAAAAGCCCCTTTGTATGCCTTGGGAAATTAATGTTCAACTTTCTAACATAGGAGGGGGCTACGTGTCACTCATGTGAGCTGTTGGGTTTTTAATTGTTTTTTTTTTAATTTCATTTTATTTGGTCATAAAATTGTGACATAAGAAATTACTTTCCAATTCTACAATCATCACCACCATCAACATCTGTTCTTTTTTGAAGGGAGGGACGATGAGGTGATGACCAATCAACAGGGATGGGCCGTGATATGTGAATCAGAAAATGCTAGTGTGAATTTCAACCTAAGTGTTGAAATGTGGGAAATAGGTCTTTGGGCCAAGAAGTGGGTTAGCCCCTTGATGTGTAGAAGCGGGACTTCTTTCCTTTAGGAGGTAGAATTTCTCTAATTAGAGCTTTGTTTGTCGAGCATACCACTTTACTTCGTGCCCTATTCAAGATTCCGATGAGCATGGCTGAAGCATAAAGGGGATTAAGCGGGACTTTCTTTGGGGAGGGGAAGAGAAGGGTGGTAGGGATTACTTACTCGCTTGGGATAAGGTGGGCAGGCCCAAGGAAGAGGGAGGTCTGGCGCTTGGGAATCTGACGTTTAGGAACAATTCTCTTGTAGGAAAGTGGCTTTGACATTTTCGCTTTCAACATGTATCAAAATCAGTGCTCGCTAGCATCTGCAGTTCAATCACTCATTGAAGTCCTTCAAAATTCATTGATCAATGACCATCTGTTTCTCCTTACCCAGTTCATGGTTGGGGATGGCACTCGGTTTCGGTTATGGGAGGATGCCTGGGTTAGGGTTGCCTCATTGCGCTATGCTTTCCCTTGATTGTATTGTCTTTCCTCGTCCACCTTTCTCCCATAGCTTAGTTGTTTTAGGCGGTGGGGATGTTGCCATTTTGTGGGACTTCCACTACATTCAAAATCTTTTAATGATTGAAACTTGAGAGATTGTGGAGGTTTTGAACCTTCTTGATATTCTCTCCTGAATGCGTTTCTCTGGATGCTCAGGTTCCCATCGGGTGTTGTAAGGATCTGGGATACATACATGTCGCTCCGTTTTGTCTCATATGATTTGATCTCTCAATCTGGATCTGTTCGTTTTTCATCCTTTTATTTGGAAAGCTTGCTATCCTTTTAAGATAAGGGCTTTAGCTTGGTCATTGGTTCTTAATAAACTCAAATGAATGCCATGTTCCAAACATTATCTAGCCTTGCAAAGAGGATCTCCACGGACTGGTGTGTGATGTGTAAGAACTCCTCCGAATCTCATGGTCACTTGTTTTTACATTTGCTTGTTTTTTTACGCAAGTTATTTGGAGTGGCTGGTGGTGAAACCTGGGTTTCTTGCTTCTACTTTGGCTCTTCGTTGGATTCAGTTTCAAGGGTTTGGGAGAGGAGGAGACAAGAGTTTGTTGTGGTAATGTTGGGGGGGTTGTTGCTATTCATTGGTGTATATGGACCGAAAGGAACTACAGAGTTTTCAAGAATCAGACTTTGTAGAGGTTGCTTCTATGGGACAAAGTGGCTTATTTGGCCTCTCTTTGGGCATCAGCAAGTGGTGCCTTTTGTGGAGTTCGTCTATCCATTGTTTCAGAGGGATTGAATATTAGTTTTTATTTCTTAGTTGCTTAGCTGCTTGTTTTTTCATCATATGTTTCTCGTGTGTCTTCAAGTAACCTATACTTGATCTCCATTTTTTAAAAATCCTTTATGTATAGTATCATAAGATACATAAAGGAGGCACTTTCAGACAAAACATATGATGGGGGGTTATCCCCAAAAAGATGTAACCACGTGGGGGGTTTGCCGTTTGCCATATTTTTCCCAATGATTCCACTAGAGCATGGTTTTCTATGGTCCATAAACACCAAAAGATTCAAACAATCGCTTGGGATCTGCCATAACATGAAAGTTCCAACCTCCTGTTTTCTTGCCTCCTACTAATTATGTGTACTTACTCTTGAGTTCTACTGACAAGTGTCCTGAGTATGTGATGTTTGTTTTGCTAATTGTTAACCTTTGGTTTGAAGGTATTTTCTTTGTTAATGGTAATCTAATTTACACTATGTTCTTTTCAGCTTCCAAAATCCCATTTGCGGCAGGTGCACAAGGAATTTCATGAAAATACTGTCGAGGTATGGACCATGCAACTTTTTACGTTGATTCAGTAGATTGACATTCTTCATTTTTGTGTATTCAGCAAATAGGAATTCCTGAAAATGCTATCTTAGTTGGGTCATTTTGGATGAAAAAACATTGTTTTTTTAATAAGTAATGATAAAATATATATAAATAGCATCAAATCGCCTTCGTACTTAGTTGGGTTTTTGCATTTCAATTTTTTCATATGTATATTTTATTTGGTTAGATTGCAAGAAAAATAGGGTTGGTTTATTTATGTGTTTTAATTTTACTGAAAAAAACCATGTTTTATTTTTGAAAATAAGATTTTCATTTTTTCTTATAATTAGGTTTATACGGCTAGGATATGTTTCCTCATGTATCCTTCCTTTTGATTTTTTGGGTGGCGCTATTAGCACCCCAAAAGATTTTTAATACATCCCCTTATATTTAATTACAAAAATGTCAACGACTGAAAAGACTAAGTTGCCCTTAGTCCATCACAACTTGCAATGTTTCACCAGACTTAACCGAATATGCCTAAAAAGTTCCAAAACCCTTAACCGATCATTCTATTTATGTTAGGCCATGGTCAGCAGAACATGACATGTTCGGTGAACCAGGTCGGAACACCACCCACCCAATTTCTGAAAACACTCAACCTAAAACTGACTTTCGTCCATCGCAACCACCAAATTCATATTCAATAGTCCAAAACACTATTTAACACACAAACTGCGAATCCTATTTAAACTTCAAAACATGGAGGAGTTCGTACCTAATGCCCACCATGCTTGACGACATTCATCGGTGTTAATGGATCCGACGAGAGTGGAAGTTCATCAACTTGTTGTCGAACACAGAAAGAGAGAATTGGATGCGAAAGTTTTCATTGTTTCTTTGATGCTGCGTTCGGTCTATTGGGGGGGGGGGGCGAGTCGTGGCTGTCGAACAGAGATAGAGAGAGAGAGAGAGGAGAGGGGTTAAAAATAAAAGATGGGGTTTGTTTGTAGGTGGGTGTATTAATAATTTTTGAGGGTGTTAATAGCGCCACCCTTATTTTAATTGCCGAACATGCTGAGGATCGATCGTGTATTCAGTGAATAGGCTTTCCTGAAAATGCTATCCTAGTTCATTCGTTGCGTTTCACTTTTTGCAAACATGTGTTGTATTTGGTTAGATTGTCGGGTAAATAGGTTTAGTTTGTTAATATATGCTTTAATTATAATTGTTTAAAAAACATTGTTTTATATTTTAACATGAGATTTTTATTTTTATAGTTATGGTTATACAGCTAGGACTCAGGTATACTTCTATTGATTATTTTTGATAGCTGAATACACCAAGGACATCTATCATTCAGATACATTCTTAAGTTCGAAACTGGACTTTCAGTCTAAGGCTATGTTTGAAAGCATTCAATGGCTGCTGAATAAGCTTTAAAATCTGATTTGGTCAGCAGTTTCAGTGCAGTTGATTTACACATCTGAATGCTGCTGAATGGTACACACAATCTCTCAATCAACCAGATCTTGGGAGCAAAGCTTATTCGGTCAGAGGTTCTTAGCATGATTTTTTGGTACAAAAACACCTTTGTACAAAAGCAAAATTCACACCTTTCTGCCATTTCCCCTTTCCCGCTCTTCCACCCCCTTCCTCGTCTTAACATTATTTTGACCTAGATTACCTAACAATTGAATAACTTAAATTGAAAAAAAAATTAAAAAAAAGGAAGAAGCAAAGTCAGATAAAGATCATGACTAGTGAATTTCTCTATAATCATAAATGTTTGTGGTTTAAATGATAAAGGCTACTATTTACAAGAACCTTCAGAACAATTAAGAGTTCAAGATCTCATCAATAGAAGGCAGATCAATTACAAATTCCCACGGCAAAGAACCAATCACTAGTTTTATTTTGTTGGGATATCACTACAGAGGCGGACGAAGAAACATGGGTTTGTGTCACACAGAGAGAGAGAGAGAGACGTATGTGATATGTTCTAAAAGGATACTCTACTTGCACAACTTCTTTATCTTTTCTTTTATAAAATATATGTTTTGTTCTTAATACTTCTTACATCCTAATTGAAGAGGTACAATTTAACTTTTTTTTTTTGTGTGATTAAAAAGATCAAATTTTGGATGAATATATAAGATATTTTTATTTAGTTAGAGAAAATAAAATACAAATATTTGAAAATTACACTGAAAACACTACCATTCACGTGCTCCATATTTTTAAAAATACAATTAGATTCTCGTCAACTATCGATTCAAAAATTAGCCAAAATGATCACAAAAGTTGAAGTGTACTTCTATAATTGGAACAGACAAGAGTACTAAGCTACCCAATTATATATAATACTAACTGACCCAACTACTTTGTATACTTCCAATTGACACAAGTGGTTTCTGGAACAATAAATTTTAATATCAGTTATAATGTTACAGTTTCCAGGGTTAAATAAGGGAATTACATCTATTCAGATGTCTATTCAGCTCATATAACAAACAACTTAAAATTTTCAGCATTCAGGATTCAGACTTTGCCTCTTAATAAATTCTAAACTTTAAGATGTGTATTCAGCATTCAACATTCAGCTCTTAATCTTATCAAACACACCCTAAGTCTACGAAACAGATGATGTCAGCATTATACATTGTCATCTATTGAGACTTAACCTTTTGTGGTATATTTCTTAACTATCACACAACAGTCAACTTGCTTGAGCTTTAATTGCTTTAGCTTTTATTACATAATTGTACTTGTGTAAAGGTAAAATATGCTTTTATACAAGTTCTTTTCTTGGTATCCATTAGGTGGTTGTTGCAACAATTGCTTTTGGAATGGGTATTGACAAGTTAAATGTGCGAAGGATCTTTCATTACGGCTGGCCGCAGGTATTATTCTTGGCATCAGTAATTTTGCTCTATTTTGATTTTCTTTGTTTGTTATTTTAATCCAGTTATAGGGAAGTGTGTTTTTCAATACAAGTATATTTTCCTGCCATGATTATTCCCGCAATGCCTGTTGCAACCGAATCTTTCATCATTTGCAGAGTCTCTTTCACTTTTTCACATTTTCTAACTTGGCATGACAATTATGCGCTAGTCATGCTTGAGATTATTGTTGCTACATTTTCCTTGTGGACAGAGTTTGGAGGCATATTACCAAGAAGCTGGTCGAGCTGGACGGGATGGGAAGTTGGCAGATTGTGGTAACGTCATTCCTCTTTATTACTTCAAGCATGTTTGGTTTTGGCTGTTAAATTTCTAATCACTTAAACTGGAGTAATTACAGTTTTGGCCCTTACACATTGAATACTTTCTGACTGATCTTTTGAAATATTCAATTGATCTTAATTCGTTATGGATTAACGCGTGACTGTATGTATTATGCATACATCATGACTGCCCTCTCTCTCACTTGAATGCCATTAACCTGGTCAACATATAAAATGTGTTTGCCGTACACCATGAATCAACATTCAGCACCATCTGGGCACACCCATAGTAAACGCTAATTTCCATATGTACTGTATCTCTTGACATTGCAAGTAACCTATACTCTACTTGTATCGAGTATTTTGGTTTAATGAGCAGTTTCTTTGCTAATAGAAGTGCCAGAGAAGATTATACTTTATTGTTCTGATTAATAATTAGTAGTTCTTTCCATGATGTTAATAAATACAGAGTTCACTCTAAATTGTAACTAATAATCCCTTTTTTAGCCTGTGTTTTGGCACATCAGAGGTTAATAAAACCCAAGATTAAGACAGGAACTCATGTATCATGAATAACGTTGGTCTTTCGGATTTGTCAAGCAGTTCTCTATGCAAACTTATCACGAATACCGTCACTTCTCCCAAGCAAAAGAAGTGAAGTGCAGACAAAGCAAGCATACAGGATGTTATCAGATTGCTTCAGGTTGACAATAAATCATGCTGTTAAAGTCCTACTGCTTGTTTACATATCTCAAAATGCCACTTTAGATTTCTTTTAATCCATTGCAGATATGGAATTCATACTACAAATTGTCGAGCCAAATCACTGGTGCAGTATTTCGGGGAGGAGTTCAACCATGAGAAGTGTCTTCTGTATGTCATTATTTTCGTCCCAAGTTAGATGTGTGTGTGTAATAGAGGGATGTTTATTTCATTCACTAATATTAGCGGAGGGAAAAATAGGTAAACAGTTAAAGGACTAGGGTCTAGGGGCTTCATGATTTAACTCCTTCTGAGGCTTTAGGCATCCTTACAAACATGTAGTTTGTATGTCTATCCCTCAACCTCATTTATATCTGCAACAGTATGCATATAAAAGTCATGCAAATTACAGTTTGCAGTGAACCCTTTATGTTGCAGCCTTTCAGGGTGTACTCTAATAGTGTAAATGAATAAAGGCTTAAATCGCAATTTGCTCACTCTACTTTTTCACTTTTTGCAATATGATGACTCTACAAATATTTTTTTCAATTTAATCATTGTACTTGGTTTAAACATTCAATAAGATCACTCAAGTCATTTCCGTCCATTATGTTGTATGGAAATGGTTAAAAAAACTAAAATACCCTATGAACAAAATCAGATTGTTTTGGCTTAATCGCAATTTGGTCACCCTACTTTCCCACTTTTGCAATAAGGTGACTCTCTACAAAAAAAAAAGGGAAAATTATCTTTTTGACCATCGTACTATTGCCAACTACCCGATTTGACCAACCACATGTCATAACTAACAAATTGACCACTGTACTAAATAAGTTGGTAGGTTTTGGTCAATGCCGTTAACGGGCCATCCAATTTTTTAACGGACGTGCTGAGTTGGACTAATTGGGGTTATGTTCGACTTGCGTGAACTATTTCTTTAAAAAAAAACATTAATATCCCTTGTAGACAATTGAATGTTTCATCTTCTCCAATCGTCGGTCAACCCCCACTAACATAGTCAAACTCACCACCACCGGATTCACCAAACAAAGTTACCTTCTTTGTGAAACATGTATATTGCATTATGGCATTAATCAAATATTATCTTAGGCAATCAATCCATCTCTCTCTTGTCAAATTCTAACATGGTATAATTCTCTCAAACCTAGCAGCGTTTTCGCTCTGGCTGGGTTTCTCTCCCCACTCTCTACAACAAAATAGCCGTCGTCCCCCCTCCTGTTCTAGATTGGGCGTACTTTCTCCCCTAACCCAGTGCCGTAGCCCATAGCGACCAGCCACTTCTTAATCTATGGCTGACCCCAGCTCCATCTATGTCAGAACGCTTCTCTGCTTTCGTCTCCATTGAAGGCCACCTCGAGTCAGCCACCATAGCCGCCGTCTTTCCATCTCTTTCCAACCCAACATTGTCGTCCTCCTTCGTGCTCTGTCTCCGACCAAAACCCCCCTCTCATCTGCTATCACCTTCTCTCTTTCAGCCCTCTCACCATCCCAAATCAGTCGTCTTCTCTCTCCGATCTCCTTCCCTCAACAGAGCCAACCGAGCCTCCTTCCTTCGTCAATGCCGTCCTCTTTCTGGTGAAACCCAGTAACCCCGTCAGAGCTAGACGCCATCTTCAGTCACTTACTTTAAATTCTGGCGAAGGCAGCGAGTGTCCTATGTTCGCTCGCCCTCAACACCAAGCGAACCAGACACGGGTCCTCTCTGCTTTTGTCTCCATTGAAGGCCACCTCGAGTCCATCCACCATAGCCGCCGTCTCTCCATCTCTTTCCAACCCAACATTGCCGGCCTCCTTCGTGCTCTGTCTCCGGCCAAAACCGCCCTCTCATCTGCTATCACCTTCTCTCTCTCAGCCCTCTCACCATCCCAAATCAATCGTTCACTCTCTCTGATCTCCTTCCCTTAAAAGAGTCGGCTGAGCCTCCTTCCTTCGTCAACGCCATCCTCTTTCTGGTGAAACCCAACAACCCCATCTCTGCTTCGATTTCTCCAGTATCAAGTGTCCCCTTTTTTATTTGTTATATTTTGTGCGTTTACTTGAATTGTGATTTAAGCCCAAGGGTATTTTCGAGTTTCTACAATTGTTTTAAGCTTTCCATCCAATTGGATGGAGTGATGAACGTGCTATATGTTGCCAAGTACAATGATTAAATTGAAAAAAATAATTGTAGAGTCATCATATTGCAAAAAGTGAAAAAGTAGGGTGAACAAATTGCGATTTAAGCCATGAATAAATTTTGCCATCTTTTAGCATGTAATGCTTTATCACTAAAAATGTTGTTCCGATTGTCATGATGCCAAGAGTTCCTTATTATCCATGTTTGCAGCCTATCTTTCTAATATTTTATTCCTTTTCAGCTCTTCTTGTCCCATGGAAAATTATATACGGTGCTTCTCTACTGCAGGTGTGATGTTTGCGTTAAGGGGCCTCCTGAAATGCAAAATTTAATGGATGAAGCACAAACTTTCTTACGAGTTATTGCTGCTCATGTGAGAACTGTCAATAATTCATTTATTTCTCTCTTCTATGATATTTAGTTCATCAGTCTTGTTGGTGTGTAGTCCTTAAGATTTGGAATATGACAGCTTATATTTGTTTTTTCATAAGCATTAGATATTGGTCTTGACCGGGCAAATATATAGTGTTTATGGAGTTATATGCTATGGTAACTTCTACTAGCATCGAAGAACATCTTATTGTCACCTCCATGCCTCCAAGGTGATTTTTAGGGAATTGCAGATACCTAATTTAATAATTAGCATGTCAAATTCGACCTGGCTTTCCCCCATTTATTTGCATTGTTGTCTACATTTATTTTGTTGGTCAACTCCCAAACACATGTAGAATGAGATTGTTGAGTTGGAAGGACAAACTATTGCACTGTGTCGGGCCTGTTGGCATTTAATTTAGTATTAAATTTGCAGAGAAAGGTCGGTGATGCTGATAGTGCATGCTAGGGGCTTGTTGCATTTACTGAAATGTAGAAGACAGTTGCTCACTAGAATATAAAGAAAAAGTAAATCCTTAAGATAGATAATTGTGATTTTTTTGTTTTGTACATTGAGCGAGGATTGTGCGGAAATGCTGAAGTTTTTGTTGATCTCTCTTCGCATGCTAGAAATGGTACAAACTGCAGGCAAAACTTCGAAGCGCCACATGTCTTGTCATAAATGCCATGTATTACCTGAGATTTGTTGGAGTAAACATCGAATCATAATCGTACGGGTGGAGGCATTAAAATCTGTTTGTTCCTGTCCCTATTGAAAGCTGGCACATGCAACAGCTGGTACATGCCATAGGATCTGGGAGCGGAAGATGTGAGGCATCCTTATTCACCTGTCTGTGTTCTGTCAGAGAAGACCTTGTCGTTAACCTAGCTGACGACCTTAAAACAGACGCATGTTTTTATTAAATTGAAAAATTGAAAACTTTTGGCACCTTGTCAGAAATTCCATCTGTAAGAACTGAGCTTTCAAAGTGAGAAAGTTCCTCCACGTTTTTCTTAAGGAACTTTTATTTTGATGAACTTTTATCTTCCTTTTGTGATATGGTCCATCTCAACTCTCAACGTCCAGGGACAAAACAGTTTTCTGGAAGGCTCATATGATGATGATAACTATCGTGGTAACAGACGAGATAGAGTTTCGCAGAAGCCAAACATTAAGATGTTTGTTAGTAGAATACGGGAACAGGTAATTTTGTTCTCTCTCTCTCTCTCTCTAATACACACATACATTCTCATTCAGAAAGTTTAATACCTGTTTTTGTATGTACTGGAGTGGTGTCAGTAGCCCTGAATGTGCATGTCCACACCTTCAAACATAGTTTGTTATCTCTGTTGTGGGGGGTCAGTTTGCTGCTGATTTTTGTCTTCTCTTTCTTTATATGAGCTATATATTCCATGATTAAAGTTCATGATATTTCGAATCAAAATTTACTGAAGTTATCATGCCATTTTCCATCTCTAAGAAGGAACCAGGTGTCAATTCAAATAATGAGCAAATTTGAGATTCTCCAATACTCCCTTCTCAACAGGAGAGGTACACTTTCCCTTTTAGTTTGCCCCAAAAGAAGAGGCACGTTTCCTTCTTGGGATTGTTTTTTTTTTTTGGGAAAAGGATTTGTTTGCCCTAGAGTTTTGTGGATGATAATAATAAAATCAAATCATTTAAAGCCAGTTGAATTGGTGGCCTCAGAGGGGATGTGCCTTATATTAAGATAATAAAATTTAAACCCTTTTCTTAATTTGCGTAATAAGTCAAAACGTACCTCTCCTTTTGGGATGGTGTATTTGAAATGAAGTGGTCTGAGAATGTGTTGAACATCCTTGCTCTATTGTTTAGATGCAAATGGTTTTAGATTCTTTTGAAAGATAACTATCTATTAACCACTGAGATTTTTGATTGCATCATGTGTGGTGATGAGAGAATATGGATACCATTGTTCTAATGGGGAAAGAATGGTTGTGTTGGAATCTAGGAAGCACCGACCAGGGCCGGCCCAAGGGTGAGGCTCAATAAACAAGGGCTTTAGGCCTCACCCAATAAAAGGCCTCAAATTTTTTTTTTTTTTTTTTACTATTACTAGGTTTCCATTTTTCAAGTTTCCTAATTAAACTTAATCTACTAAATTAAAAACAGTTAGTATTATTTTCCTCCATAATTATCTCCTCTAAGAGAGGTTGAGACGGCAACTCCTCGTCTTCTCCTCGGACTAGCCGCCAGGTCTCCGTGATTCCATAGACTATAGTCCAAAGACTCCAATTCTCCAAACAGTTCATTGCTTGATTGCTTCCAATTCCAAGCCTTCCATTATTCCATAATTCCATACTGTCAGATTTTCGGTTTTCCGTGAGGGTGACTGGGTTGAGCCGTGAGTTCGAGTTCGTGTCTTCGTGACTCGAGTTTCGACAAGCTGGACACATTTATTTGTTCTAAGTTTTATTGTTCAAACTGTTCTACCTTAGGATTTGATTTATATTTTATAGTCTTAGGGCATGCTTCTCAACACTTTTTTTCAATACAAATAAAAAATTGAAAGTAGCTCGTCGAATGAAAAATTAATAAATTATAATAATAAATTATTATTTACTTTAAAAGGCATTCTATAGGCTTTAGGCTCCAAAGTGGGCCGGCCCTGGCACCGAACCCCCAGATTTGACGTTTTGACACCCTCCGGGGGCATCAAAAGGGAAAATTCCAACATAAGAGAATGTAAATTTTGGGCTAGGGCTGTTCTTGCATTACGACTGCTAGCGACAGAGAGCAAGAAAGAGGCTCACTCTCCTGGCGACTCAAGGCGACTACTCAACCCGCTTTCTTCTTCAATTTCCATTGTTTTCTCCTTTGAACGATTAGGATTTCCACTTTAGCAAGTACATATTTAACAGCTGAAAAGATAAAATGAAAAAGTGCATCACGCATTTCTCAGATTACAACTTGAACAAATCAAGCTATGGAAGCCTTATTTTTCTTTAAGTTGGATTACAATCTTAACTTCCAACATGGTTCTTGTGAAATTTAAAAGGGGCTTTTTTTTGGTTGGGCAAGGGAGAGGGGAGAAAGAAAAGAAAGGGCACCATCTTAACAATAACTCATGTTAATCTAATGTCTTCTGCTATGCATTTAAGGATGATGCCTCTTAGATTCAATTTTTTTCAGCATTGGGCTGGCCTTATCAGGTTTCTAATAGGACTAGTGATTGGGATACAAAATTTTTGTACAACTTTTTCATCCCAATCTAGATGACAAGCATGTGATTGGAGATATCACATCACATACCATGTTAACAATAACTCATGTTAATCTAATGTCTTCTGCTATGCATTTAAGGATGATGTCTCTTAGATTCTATTTTTTTCAGCATTGGGCTGCCTTATCAGGTTTCTACTAGGATTCTAGGACTTGTGATTGGGATACAAAATTTTTGTACAACTTTTTCATCCCAATCTAGGTGACAAGCATGTGATTGGTTAGATATCACATCACATACCATCTGATGTAACCCATTAACCTATCACATGCGTTCCTAGATTGGGATGAAAAATTTGTACAACCAATTAAGTGCTAAGCATCTCCTAGAATCGATCTGATCGATCTTTCATTTCCAATTAAAGGTGCACTGACAAAGTCTTTGATTCACTTCAGTTCTTAATTGATGTTGATTGGGAATGCCATTATTCATTTCTGTGATAAAGTGAGAATAACTGGAAGAAGGAGAAGACAGTATGCAATGTGATTGAACCATCATATGAACCGCTTATTGCAAAAATGACCTAATGTAGATGATGGCTATTTCTTGGTTCATGGGTATAGCTTGGATTGTTGACCATTGCAAACATCGCATGAAATATGATGGCTGCTAGTATGTGCTAGTGCAGCTCAAAGCTAGGTCTTTATCTTTTCAGAAACATCCCTTCTAATCTTTCGAGTGAATCTGGTCTATCTTTTACTCTATTAAGATATATTTTCACCTTATTGATCTTCCGCAATCTAAAAGTTCTCTATCTGGTATGCCAATATATTTACATTTAATATGATGGGACAGTTTCAGAAATTTTCTGCCACTGATCACCTATGGTGGCGAGGTCTTGCTCGTATTTTGGAAGATAAAGGATTTATCAAAGAGGGAGATGACAAGGTATGAACTCCGAAGTTGGTTATTTTTATGATATACCTGGTTGGTTGCTACGAATAGCTCCTTATTATTTATCTATTTTTATCTTTTAACATTTTCATGTCAAAGTATGTTGCTTGTAATTTCACTATGAGATGCTTAGCACTTAATTGGTTGTCCACTCTAATAGTTTGGCCCACTTTTGATAGTATCACTCGTCATAACAGGTGCACTTACTAGTCCGTGATTTATGTTGGCCAAACCATCCCTAACAGCTTTTATAATACTATCTCTCATTGGTGCTACTACTATCTTGTGAAAGTGTTCTTCTTAGATCGTTCCACTTACCCAGCTTGATTCATCTTTGTGTCTGCGATCATCTCCACCTCTCCCTCTTGAGTAACTATTGACCCTAATATAACAGCTTTTCTTAATCTAACTTAACTGGTTCTCCAATAGTAATCGGTCTGCCTCTAAATTGCATCCTATATATTTTTCACTCCTTATTTGAAACGCTTGACTTTTAAAGCTTCTTTCCACTTTTTTGACTTTTAAGCTTCTTTCCATTTTTTTTTGTTGAAACTTTTGCTTGTCTCATCAGGAACGATACATTGACAGTTCACATTCAACACTCTGCATCATCATCTTGTCCATGTTTGGTCAATATCATAAAATTAGGATTTAAAGCTGAACCTTGATTTAGCCCTACAGTAACTAGGAACTCAAAATTATCTCCTTTTGTAGTTCGAACTTTAGTTATAGTTCCATACTTCCATTATATTGTTGATAGTGATCTTGTTAGATCTGGTTAGAGAGCCAGATCACAAGAATCATTTACACTTATATTGGAAACCAACATCCATCTTGTCTTCAGATCCATTTCTGTATGATTTACCCACCTGCATCTCCTTCTTACTTGGTTTGGTCATGGTCATTATGGTGTAACTTTAAGTTGGTTATAGCGCAATCAGCAATGATGAACATGGGCATGTTGTCAAAGATGGTGGCTTACGTAGAATGATGAACTATTTAATAAAGAGTCCTACTATCCCGCTTAGTTTGTCGCCAAAAAAGTTCCATTTCTAAATTTAAGCTGTGAATGTCCATTAATTTCCCAAAACATATCTTTCGTTTTAAAAACACGATGTTGCTTTTATGTGTCGTACCAAAAAAAAGAGTAATGTTAATGCAGATAAAAAGAATATGAAAGTAAAATTGCAATATTAAATAGCGACTTCGAAAGTAAGATTCTTGTTTGAGGAGGGAGGGAGTAGGTTACATGGGATTAAAGAACCAGATAATTGGACTTGGTTTTGTTTTTAACTGTGAAGGCATTTGCCAAGCACACCAGTTGTTTTTAGAATGTAATTGTGATTAGGCTGGTCCAATTTCCTGTCATGCAGATCACTGTAACTTTCTTTGTTTTGCTTGAACTTAATTGATATATGTTGATCACAGCATAGTATCTTTTGGTATATCATCTGCAAACTAAATTCTTTGCATCTGGTGATCTCATTCGATTGCATTGGACAGATTCATGTTCAGATAAAATTTCCTGAACCAACAAAAATGGGCCTTGAATTTCTGCAAACCAATGGAGAGCAACCTTTCTATGTTTACCCAGAAGCAGATATGCTGCTCTCTACGACAAGGTTGAAACCTTATTCTTCTTTTGCCGAATGGGGAAAAGGCTGGGCGGATCCTGAGATCCGTAGGCAGCGGCTAGAAAGAAAGCGACCCTGGAGATCCCCACGGAAAAGAAAATCAAGAAAACGTCAGCCAGACTTGAAAACAGTTCGGGGCAGGTTAGCTGCGAAGCTATCTAAGTAAAATTTTGATTCAGTTTCTCAGCCTTGTGTGTATGGTCATTACCAAACTTCATTGTTGTTGAAGTTATGATGAAATCACATGGACCTGGTTGATTTCAACAGACCAAATCAGCTCTACATCAAGTAGGCATGATAGATTTTTTTTCTGCCCCCCCTTAATTTTTTAGTTTTAAGGGTAAATTTTTGGATCATCGGTCGGGGCATGCGGCTTGGTGGAAGAAAGCATGTTTTGTACTCTTCTTGTAGAAGGTGATGCGTATGAAACTGTACTGCAGTCTATGCCGTATCTTTTACCAGAACACGTATGAATGTAAATATGATTTCGATGTTGCAAAAGTAGTTAGCAACGAGAGAGAATGATTACTATGTTTAATTTGTCCAGATTTTCGACATCTTGTTGACGTCTCGGTCATCGCCACCCGAGGGAATTTTTTTTGTAAACAAATTTCACTATTGGTAAAAATATTAGTATGGATGAAGTGTCTTGACGTAACAATTTAAACTTGTATAAATTGAAACAAATTTTTTTGTTTCTCTTTGCGAGACGCTTTGAAGTATGAAAGTGGAGACCCTACGCCACCAAACAAATTTGAACCTGACTCATGGGCCATCTATGTGTCATTGTTTGGTGTTACATGCAGTCGTATACTACATGATACACTCAATTCAAAAACAAGATAGTTGTACATTATATGATACACTTAACTCAAAAATAAGAAAGTCCGTATATTACATGATACACTCAACTCAAAAACAAGATGGACTCTTTTATGGAGTGAAGGAATACCAAGGAGAGTGTAGGGACCGACCTGGCGCCACCCACGTGGACGACACGTGGTAGTCAGAACGACTTGAGCTGGACCAAGGACAACCTCTTGTCCGAACAGACCGAGCATCGCCAAGCCGGTCAAGATCCGTTCGACCATGATCAAAGCCGACCATAAAAGTATATAAGAGCTCGAGCATAATCGACCAAGCGATCATGAAACCCCATGGTCGGCATCACAACCCATCCAGCTTGAACGAGAAGACGTCACCATAGTACGAAACACGCGAGATGGTTTCGCCTGATTGGAAATATGCCAATGCGCCCTGTGCCAACTGTACCAGTTACCGCTGACTTCCTTCCTGATACACTGAACACGTTTGACAAGAGCATGAACCAATGAGAACTGACCAACTCAGTCGACCAATAGGGTTGAACCCCAATTGTGGCATCCAACTTTGGCTTGTAAGCCAAGCTAGGAAGGGACTATAAAAAGGGAACTTGGTCACCCTCAGAAGGTAAGGGCACTATTCACTAGAAACACTTACTCTAGAATTAAGCATTTACGGTGACCTCAGGGAACGCCTGTGTTCATCTTTGTTATTACGCTACTGACTCTCATGCCGGAGGGCTTTAGCTGGGATAACGGATAACCTCCCAGCTCCCCTAACGGTGCTCTTTCTTGCAGCTCAGGTTACAGATTCTGGAAACCACAAGAACCAGCACATTCGATAACGAACAAGCCAGATATCGAAACTAAAGTTTCCACAATAGTCATACACTTTCTATACATTTTCTTTGCTTTTCCACGTGGATTACCAAATATAGTCACACCACAATTTGGCGTGATCAGAGAGAAAAAAAGAAGATGATTAATTAGCAATGTCAAATAGGTTGAAGCTAAATCATTTTGACGATTAATTTTAATTTTTTTCCGAAGACCTCTCTCCTTTTTCTATTAATAAATTCTAAATATTCTCCATGAGACCAATTTTGGACGAAACAATTGATTATGAGCTATGATGAACTAAAAGATTGTCTTGATTTGTCTGATATACAAATTAAGAAAAATAATTAATTATATTATAAATATTATCAATTAGAATTAGAATCAAATTAAAGATAAATTGGTAAATGTAATTTTTTTTAAAAAATAAAAAGACGAATAAGTGGATTTTTTTTTGAAATGACCTAAAAATTACTACTCCCTCCATCCTAAAATTATTATCCTGTTTGACTCGACACATAGATTAAGAAAAACACAATTGACTTGATTATTAATATTAGTTTGATATGTAATTTCGTTTAAAGTTCATGTGTATGTGATTCGTAATTATAGCATGATGAAAAAAGTAAGAGTAAAGTGGTAAAAAAATATTGTTCTAGAAAGGAAAGTTTCAAACAAGCTATTACTAGTATTTTGGAATAGATTTAAACACAAAATGTACAACTACATTGCATCAGCGCATCTAGTGTAGTGGTATCATAGTACCCTCCCACGGTACTGACCGGGGTTCGATTCCCCGGATGCGCATTTTGTTGAATTTCATTTTGGATGCAGTCTAGTAGATCTTATTGGTAATTTTCTGTCATGGAGGAATTATGAACATTTTCTTGAAATTTTGGCTACTGGTAGTGGTAGATCTATGAAGCAATTACTGACTGCATATGCCTTCTAACTTGTAAACAAGGATAGAGAAAACTAAAGTTTGTTCTACATGCAAATTCCCAATTAACCAACCAAGCAAAGAATCTGCTACTGCTACCTACCCCTTTTTGTTCCAGTAGCATTTCCTTCGCAGGAGACTTCCATGGATTACGGCCGCGTTCTTTTTGCCATAATCGGCTTCTCTGCATCATTTTTTCTCTGTTTGCCCAACTTGAAAAAATTACATGGGAAAAGAATTACAACCGAGAAACTAACGATGGTACGCGAAGCCTTGCAAAGTGCTGAAGAAAAACTAATATGGTACCAAGAAAGGCATGACCGTATTCTTAGCCAAATATGCTCATTTTACCTTAGAAATGAGGACTTGGAGGAGGCATTGTCAGGATCAAGAGATGCCATGGATGAAGCTTCAGAGTTTGTCTTTAAACTCAGAAGATTGCAAATGGAGATTATTAACTCATACCCAGGTGAACATATTTCCCTTGTTTGAGTGGAAAATCTGGGAAAACTAGCATCACGAGGAAGAACTGGATTTGTTTTTTTTAAAACTAGAGGCCTTGTGAAACAAGAAAATGTTAACTAGCATGATAGATTTATGGTACATGGAATTTTCAATTTCTTAACTTTTATAATTTAATACGCATTGCATTTCCTTTATATTTAATAAAAATTGAAGAACATGTTACCCAAAACACTCGCACACAATTTCCTATTGGGAATGTCCAACTATTTTGCTTTTTTAATGGAAGGTGAAGAAAGATCGTTGTACACGTTTTACTATTTCAAGTAGCATATATAACGATCTTATTGTAGATTCGAGATTTGCCTAACTGTTCAAAACATATAATCATATAAAACTACTTTTGGCAACAAATCTATTAGAAGGCTAAGAACCTTAATCTATAAAGTTTGAAAACTATAAGATTGATCAGAAACGATTTATTGATTAACTACGCGAAATGTCGGGTACAATTTTAGAGCTTAAGGCTTCTAATAATATCTTATATGATGAGACATATTCTTATTCATACTGATAATATCTTATATGATGAGACATATTCTTATTCATACGGATTCCATTCAAACTTTTTATGATATGTCATATCATGTTAAACTTGAAACTGAGCACTATGAAGCGAGTCATGCAATGAGTGGCGTGACTCTTAACTTCACTTATTTTTCTTGAGGGTTCATACAAGCAAAATGGACTGGACAAGAAACAAGGTAATTAAATGAAAACCAAGCTCAAAATTTGGGTCCAAAGTGCATAGAATCACCAAAAAAAAAAAAAAATACATGTAATAAACAAAAGTGCTACAATTGTGGAAGTTTGAGTCAAAGGCGGTATCATTATTAGCTCTTAGTTGACTTCTAGTTAAAGGACTTTTTGTAATCAAAGGGTAGTGCAATTTTCCCGCCAAAGGCCAAATTCAATTTGGATTTTTCACTATTGACTTATCAATTGGGGACAATATTGAAAAATTATTGTGTCGAGGTTGTTTTAGTTTTATTTTTTAAAATCATATTCCCTTCGTTCCGTGCTGAGATCAATCAAGTTTTTGTTTGGCACCGGAGCTATAGCGTAACGTGACAAGAAGTTACAGAACATGAAGTCGTCTTCCTTATCGGAATTACCGTTATTCCCTGGTCCTGTGTTGAAATTGAGCGAGTAAGGTCTCGTCTAATGCAGTGTTTTGAAAACGCAGCTTTTTCTAAACGCAACATTTTTAAAACGCATCATTTTCATAACGTAATTTTTTTTCTTATAAACATGTTTGGAAAACTATTTTAAAACGCTATTTTTCTAAACAAAATAGTTATAAACGCACCATATTTTTAAAACACTGCATTGAAACAATTTTAAAGAAAAAACGCTGCGTTTTTTACCAGAGTTTTGGTTAAAACGCTCCACCAAACAAGCACTAACTGAGAGGATTGTACTGAAATTTGATGGATTGCCTGCCTCCGCTCTTGGTTCGATTGAAATGCCGTATGAAGGTCTTCCAACAAGGACGATCTCCAACCACTCGCGAAGCTTCATAAGGGCGTTGAATTTGTTAGAGGAGAGAGAGAGAGAGAGAGAGAGAAGAGTTGTTGATTGGTGAAGGTGGGGAAGAGAGAGAAGAAGGTGAGTGTGGTGGGAGACTGAGAGTGTATGTGTATGAGGGGGAGGACTGAGGAGGGGTTATGGTAACTATTGGGTGGGGTTGTTTGGTTTATCCTCAAATTTTTACTTTTAATTCATTTTAAGTCAATTTCCAACTTAGCAATATATTGAGAATGTATATGTTCATTAGAATAAGTGAGGGTAATTTAGTCTTTTTACAAAATATTTAACGTTCCTTCCAAAGATAACGCCACTTGGGACTAACATGAAACCTAAAGTTGTGTTGAAGAGCTGTCATATGAAAGTTTCAACATCACTTACCATATAAACCAGAATTGACAAGTTTAGGGACCAAACTATATATTAATCCTTAAAAAAAAAATAGAAGGAAAGTAGTGAGACTTATAAAGAAAATAATTAAATAAAGAAGGAAAAATGATCTTTTTGACCATCGTACTATTCAAAAATAATCCATTTGACCAATCAATTTACAATATCCAAAATTTGACCAATATATTCTATAATTGGGTGTGATGTGATTTTTGCCGTTAATAATTCATACAATTTTTTTAACTGGGTTGCTAATGTCGACTAACGAAGATAATTTATGCAAGTATTTTCATCCTTTTGGTAAATTTTATTTTCCCAAAATTTTAACCGTTGCTTTATCGTTTTCAGAAATCTCTCTCTATCTTTTATATACTCCATATAAGCTCCCGGCGGTGACTTCCAAGTTTCATCTCATCATCACCCTCCCTGATCACGCCACAAAGATGGGGTGACTAAGCTAGTAGTCCACGTAATGGACCGGAGCTGACGTGTCTTGTGGTTGATGATCACGTCGGTGTATGTGGGTACCGGAGGGACCAAGTTTGATAGGATATCTGAGATTTGTGCTTATACTTTGATTGTTGGTCACCTGAAATGAAGACTACCGTTAGGGTGCTGGGGGGTACCCAGCTACAGCCCTCCGGTATGAGAGTCAGTAATCAAGGATTTATATGTGTGCCGGAGCTAGGCGTTCCCTTAAGCTTCTGGTGGTATCTTATAATGAATTTTTCTCTGGTCCAGTGTGCAAAAGCTTTGTGGTTCTTTTCTATGCAAAGTAAATCATACCTTTCTTCAAGGGAAATGTTTCATTTTATAGTAGCTTAGATTTAGGACCATGAGTGACCTGGGGGGTTCCTGATGATGAGACTTGTTCCCTGGTCGGCTTGCTGACAATTCCTGAGTGGTTAACAGGTAGCGTGTGACGTGCCAATTGTAGGCGGTTGAGGAGCTGATAAGATTATGGCGGCTTGCATGGCTTGTCCGGCTCTGGTGAAGAGGACATCTGGAAGCTATGTACAGGCTATGGGTTAGGTCTATCATATCATAGAAGGGTTGTCGGCCGAGTATAAGTAGTCCTCGCCCGTGTGGTCGGGTGTTGCTCATATGTTCGGAATGGTCCAAGATTATTACCGAGGATAAGGGTCGATCAGTTGGCGGTCGGCTAGTTGGTGGTCCTCGACTTGGGTGGGACCGGCCCAAGTCTGACTGGAGTCCACGTGGTCGGGCCACGTAGGGGTACCCAGGTCGGGTCCCTTCACTCCCCGACAACCGTCAATCCATTTCATTCAAAATTTTTTTCCGCTCTTTTTAGAAGTCAAAGCCTTTTGATTTTACGGTGAAATTGAAAATTATGCCCTCCCAAGTACACTAAATGTAACGAGATTTGCGTTCAATGATAATTAATCACCTTTAATTATGGAGCAAGCCAGATAGCGTGTTGGGTTCGGCCGGATCGAAGGAGATGGTCGTGGTTGACATAGTGGACTTTGTTGGAACCAAGGCTGGAGATGACGATGGGGGCTGGTGGGACCGGAGACGGATGATGAAGAATAGGGGAGGAGCAGGAGGCTCGCCGTCCAGATCTGGATAAGTAGAGGGTTTTGATTGGCGTGGTTGTGAAACTGCTTTGCCGGATTGAATAGAGCGGTTGCAGAGAGGGATTGATATGGTGCGAGTAGAGGAGAGAGAGGACTTGGCCGAAGGCGGAGAGAGCATGACATGGATGGTCCGCGATAGAGAAGTGGGGAAAGACTGGGAGATGGATTTGTTTAGACGGAGATGGAGGGTGAGCGAACTGGGTAGGGAGAGAGAGAATGGAGAGCTTTAACGGGCCGGAAGAATTGCTTTACAGTGATGAAGGGAGAAGAGAAAAGAAAAAAAAAACAAGAAAATAAAATTTACTAAAAAGATAAAAATGTCCACAAAAAGTACTTCCGTTAGTCCATATTAACAGCCAGTTAAAAAATTGTATAGATCATTAATATGAAGGACCGTATAGCAACTAATTATAGAATATTTGTCAAATTTAGGAAATTATAAATTAATTGGTTAAATTAGTTATATATAAATAGTACGATGGTCAAAATGAGAATTTTTCTAATAAAAAATAAGTTTTTGTAAAATGATCCGATGGATCTTAATTTGATAACGGAGTTTCAGTTTCTAACAATTCAACCCGTTAACACGTGATTAGGTTGGGAGGATCCCATAAATAAAAGATATCCGTTTGAAAATACTGAAAACTCCAAAGCAAATACGGCGTAGGAACACTTTCCGCAAGGGCTTTGGGCAACCGTCAGTGCCACCATCACTCCGAAATGTCTGCTTTGCATTCCTCCGTGAATTAGGGGGCGGGGGAGGAAGGACCGAAGGAGGGGATTCCATAAGAAAATTGGGAACACTTTCCGTAACTCAGCCGCTTAGTGCCTTCTCTTTTCCCACTTCCAAAGGGATTCAAAAAAGCAAAGTAATCCAGAAAAATGCTACTACTACAATGTGCAGCGCTCGAGGAGGTAACCCCAAAGCCCAAATCAATCAATGAATTTTTCTAAACCCAAATCTCAGGAAAAAAAATATTCCTTTTGAGTTGCCTTCCACTTGTTTGTGTTATTTGGGTACTTAAGATTTTTTTTTAACATGAATTGCTATTGCAATGGTTTGCTGTGGTTAGGAAGGACAAGTAGAGATATTTATAGCTTCATTATGAGTCAAAGAGTTTTGGTCAAATCCTTTGAAAATAAAAAAACTATTGAAGTAAATTTTCATTATGAGATACTATAAAATACCAACTGATGAAATAAATTTTCTGGAAAAATTCACCAATCCCAAAGATACGGTAGCCTATGCATGGTGGGGTATTTAAATATATAGAGGCAGCTATGGGCTAAGAAATTTGTATAGAAATACGTCAAAATCAAGCAAAGTTGACTCCTGAACAGCAGAAGATTTGTATGGAAAGATGTTGATTTTCTTGGTAAAAGAGTTGTCTCTATGCTGATGCTGCTGATATCAGCTACTATTACTTCTATGGGTGGATATATTTGTTCAGTAAGTGCAGCCTGTGAACATACATTTCTAATTAAGGAAAATTGGGTAGGGATGATATGAATACGCAACAAACATAAACATAGAAACATATTGTGTATGAAAAGGCCATGGACCATTAACCCATCTAGTGAAATGTAGTGGAATGTTCTCATCTACTGCAACTATTACTGTATCTCTTGTTTTGTTAAAGATTTTTTTTTTTTTCGCAGTCTCATTTTTTGTGCAATAGCTGAAATTACACACTTGTGCATGCACAAAGAGAAGGCTTGAGAAATAGAGCAGCTTGCAGCCGACACAAGTTTGGTATTTATAAACACACATTGATGGCATTGGGGTCAACATTTAGCCTAATGAAAAAATGTTACAATGGTGTGGATAAATTGCCTTGCTGTGAAGTGAAGTTTAAAGATTTCAAAACTTTCCATAAAAATTGAGAAGATATTACACAAATTTCCATTTCGTGAAGAATTGGAATTTTACAATTTATAAACAAGGGAAGCCATCTTGTCTATCGGAATGGAGCTAGTGGGTTCGGGCTACTTGGGACTCTTAAGCTCCTAAGTTCTCTACAAACATTATCTAGCATACCCAAGAAGTCTCTGACAATCACAAAGATTCGAAGTGGGTTGATTTCTTCTTTGCTCACATTCCCATGAAAATATTCCGTGATCTCTCTAACTTGAACCAGGACCGTATGTTCATCTTCCCGCAACTCCTTTAAATTCCTCCCAGCATATATTAGGAAAGCCTTCATTGAGTTTGCAAAGTTCCCTGTCTTTTCCTCCATAGATGAATCCGTGCTAATAAGACGTTGCAACTTAGTCATTCCATCTGATAGGTTTGAGACAGAGCTTGCAAGAACATCCAAATCAATGGTGGCAGTCTTCTTTACATTGCATAGCTCCGTGCTCAAGCCAGCAACAAGATCTAGGCCCATTCTTCTGTATTCGTCCTCTCTATCTTCAACATTTTTTCTACTTTTTTGATTGATCTTCCCTATAATACTCTCTGACACTCGAATTCCTTCTGACCGAACCATTTCTTGAACAACAAAGTGAAGCAGTGTGGTCTTCCCGTCAGTTCCTTTTACATCAGAAAGTTTAAGGAGGGTGTCGAGTTTGAATGCTCTTGCTCCTCCTCTGATTGTACCAATGTTCATCCTGTTTCCTGTTTTAAGTACTGCTTCAAGTAACTTTAAGAAGAGACGACTTGATCTAAGTTCCTTGCAGGCCTCCTAAAAAAAGCAATAAAAAATTATTATTTATTAGTTCAGACATCATCAGAGCTTGTAGTTTGAGATGTTATAGTGCACACAGAATGTAGCTTCCATTTTTGCATTCTAGAAAAATTAATGCATAAAGTAGGTTAGGTGTCGACTACCAAGAAGTTTATTTGATTACCTCTAGCATTGAGAAAGACTTCCTGAGATGAACTACCTCATCTTCAAAAGTTTCTCTATAAAGCATAGCTTCAATCCTTTGAAAGGCATAAGGTATCTTAAGCATTGCTGTAACAAATCTCTCTGCTGAGCCCAATTCATTGGAGTTTCCCTTATAGCTAGTGAGTTTCCCCTCTTCTTCCTTGGTGGGTTCCATCTTACTCAGTGCTTCTAGTTGTTGCAAACACAAGCCATTTCCTGTTTGTAGTCAAGTATACAATAATAGAGCAAATTAACTATATGCATTATCATGTAAAAGGGCTTCTGTATTATGACTCCACAAGTATAATCTTAGATTGCTATGTATCTTGAGAAACTTTATATCAAATTTGCAATTCATCTGAGCAGATTTTGAATCTCTATAACTTGTACCTTGTATCAATGCATGACAGACTTGTTCGGCAGTCACGTTGAGAGCTTTTGAGAGGATGGTTATGTTCTGTAGTCTCTTCGGTTCGAGAACATGCTTGCTTGGAGAAGGGCTTTTGCTCTTTGCTTCTTCAATCTTCAAAGAATTTTGTAGGTTGTAACCAAACAGTGACTCAATCATTTGCTCGTCAAATCTGATCCATCTTTTGTCAGTTTTCTTACTTTAAAAAATAGAAGGAATGATCAAGTGAAGGTGACATAATTATTAGCAAGGAAACGAAATAGCTTACTCGAACGAGCTTGATTTTAGCTTGTCCCATACCATTGAGCGGTCTGATGCAGCTCTAACTTTATCCCAATGGAGCGCTTTCAATTTTGGCAGTGGAGCTCCATCCTTTCCCAATGGTGTATGCTGAGGAAACTGAGATGGTGGAGGAGGTGGGCCTCTCAGGGAATTTGTATTCCATTTCGAAAATGGTGGGGGACACGGTGGTGGAGGAATTCCCACAGGAGGCTTTGGTGGTTTAGGAGGGGATGATGGCAAATCAGTCTTTGGGGTTTGGTTTGACCCTGAGGAAGAGTCTGAATTCCTAGGAGACGATACATTTGGTGATGCAGAAAAACTGGAAGCTTTAGATTTCATTCGTGTTGAAGAAGATGTAGAGTAAGAAGGAGAAATGTGTACATGTGGTGGCGGCGGAGGTGGAGGTGGAGGTGGTGGCGACGGTATTGCTGATTTTACAGGGGAGGGTACTGAAAAAGGTGAAGCCTTTGACAAATTTGGGGATACAATTTCTGATTTTTCGCTAAGACTACCCAAAGAAACATTCGAAAGCCGCGGATTGGAGGTATGTGAATTGCAGAAAGAATGGAAAGATTCATCATCAGATGATGAACGATGAGCTTCCTCAGGAATTACTTTCTCAACATCTTCATACTTGATTGATTCATCATCAGACGAATAATAAGCTTCCACAGGAATTACATTCTCACTAGATGGAGAACCAGAATTAAAAGCTTCATTCTTAATTGAATCTACCGAGTCATGAACAGATACAATTTCTCCAACAGCAGAACAACTAACTTCTTCTAATTCGGTGTTTATCAATTCTTTCTTTCTTGTTTTTTCTACTTCATTCAATGCCCATATTGACGAGTTTTGACTTGAAGATGTGTTTATTGTTTCAGAATTTTGTTTTAAACAAAAAGTTTGAGGTTCTAGAGCAGTTCCTAGTGATTCAAGATAAAACATATCTGGACCTGGATCAGAAGTTACCTTTTTAACTGAATTTTGAGAATTTACATACTTTGATTTACTCCTAGTTCCTCCTCCTTCGCTGCTATATATCATCCCCGTACTTGTCGACAATTTCTTCCTTTGTTTTTTGAATTTCCTGCATCCCCAGAAGAGGCCAATGAGAGAGAGTATAGAGGTAGCTCCAGCTGAAACAAGAACAGCTACAAGAATTCTTTGAACTTTTCCATTATCTCTCTCCTCCTTGTGACTCTTGTGAGGAGGTGGGATCCAACGGCGCTTGTGCCACGGAGCATGGGAATGCACATGAACAGGCTGCGCTGGAGCCGGAGCTGGCGCTTCAATTGAAGGTAATGGAGAAGGTGAGGGTGACCCATATTGAGAATCCCCATCTAATGGTATTCTTCTTTCGTTAAACTTAAACTTGAGCCCAAGCAAAGTTCTGAACTTTTCCAAGAACAAGAGCTCATTTTCTTGACTCCCATCCTCCCCGGAGACCTTGTCAATGCCATGAGTATTGAAAAGCTTGTGTGCATTCAATGAGTCACCCACAATGAGTAAATGAGCATAATGGAAAGATATGAGAGTGAAGATGATGAGGAGGATCCAAGACCCATAACCCATTGTCCCGAACCCACCCCCCAAAATCATTCAGAAATCAATTCACCTTTCTGCATTCATAACTCTTGCTGATTTATCTCTTTTCACTCTCTCTCTCAGCTTATAACTGTCCAAGAAATTTGTTCTTGTTTGCTAGATTGATGGTGGGAGTGATGGAGCTGTGAACAAGGTCTAACACAGAGAGAGAGAGAGAGAGAGAGAGAGAGAGAGAGAGAGAGATGGGGGGGGGGGAAGTCTTTAATGCCACTCCAAGAAATCCCTGAGCTTGGCAGTTGAGGTTGGACTGGACCTTCTTTATTTCTTCTGTTCTTTGTCCTCTTACTATTATCTATCTTCTCTCCCTCCATTAATTCCCTCTGTCAAAATGCTATTAGTACTACTATTTGTTCTCTATTACTGGAACTACATTTTCTAGTTTTTCTAATAGCAAATAAGTTGAGCATGTGTGTCCCTCAGAGATGTTTCTTTTAACGTTTTCTTGAGCTTTTAGTGAGGGTTTTATAGCTCAAAACCCTTTTAGGATGTGAAATCAGATTCATGGGGGTTAGTAAGACTTGTTCTATTTCAAATTACATTACAATTTGGGGCAAGGAAGCCTAATGTTATCTCTCAAACCACAAATGTCTTGGTGGGCACCCCGTTGGTTGGACTTACCTTACCTCTCCTCAGTTGGGGTTGTTATTGTATGTTTTCTCCAACCCCACATTATAAAAAAAAAGGAGAGAGAGAGAGAGAGAGGGAGAGAGAGTAGTCATGTGATCTTTCCACTCAAGAGATTATTACATTACATACTAATGTAAATCCTAGATAGATTATGAGAACAATGACTACACCAGAGAGATGGTCTCAATCAGACACTTTTTATATATAATGGTTTTGCCAACACTTTTTATGTTTCTATTAATAGAAAAAGGTGCATAGAAAATCATCTCAAACATACTCCCTTTATTTCGGGTAAAGAGTCTATTATTCAATTTTAGGATGTTTTACTCAAAGAGTTCACTTCCAAAAATTAAGACATAAAAATGTTATTTTATTACGAATGGTCTACTAAAAATATCATTTTCTAAAAAAGTTTGACTTTTAAATGGAGATTTTTTGCCGGGAACGAAACGGAAGAATCTTAAATGAGTTTCATAAAGAGAGTTATTAGTAAGACAATACGATAAAGACTTATTTAGTCACGTGAAGCATTCTATTTAAGACCTTTTAAAAAGATGTTATTGTTGCTGTTTACTGGCACGCTTAGGTTGGCATTTATGGTTTGGTAAGGCCAAAGCTTTGCTCATATGTCTACTGTTGGTAGCTTCCTAGTTGTTCCTAAGGTAACCACATGAGAGAGAGAGATATCAAACCGACAACCTAATATGTACAGTGTATAAAATACACACACCATACACTGCATATGGGGTGGTTTTGGCTTGGCTTAGCCGCTACTTGGAAATTGGAATCCCATGTAGATGTATGTGTAGAACATTTCTTCTTCTGTTCTATGGGGGACCAATACCATACTAGAATTGGCCCAAATTTTGGATCTGGGTCTGGGACGTGGTCCTATTCTTTAATAAATATGGACTTGGTCCTATGACTTGGGCTATGTATTATGTATAGCTACGGATTCTGAGATTGACAGAGGAGGAACTAGGCCTTTTAAGCCCATAGTTCTTAATCTTCTTGCAATCACAGATGTGTTTTTGGTAACAAGTCAACTAATGAAAAATTACAAGAACGCTTTAGCATATTACAAGGGAAGCTTCACGAGGCTCACTACCCCTTGGTATAAAATCAAACCAAACGAAATCAATAGTTGACTTATAGCACCATTTTGTAATTGATAAAAACTTAGGTAATATAGTTTTACGGTTATTTTTTGTAAGACGGATTCTCCTTATCTGACTCATCGCATGTTTGTGGGTTGAGCTGTGAGAGAGAGAGGTTCCGTCTTACGGATTAAGATATGTAAGACTGTCTTACATGAGACTTGCTTATTGTAATTAAGTTTACCTGTTGATATATATGCTCAAACTCAGTCCAAGCAAAGGGAAAAAGGAAAGAAGAAGAACAAAGGCAGGGAAAGGAAAGACAATGGGCAGCAGCAATTCAGACATAAACTTTAGGGGTGTCGGGTGTAATTAAGTAATAGTTGATTAGTGTCTGTTTCTGTTTGTTATTGCTTTCTGTAACTTCAGGGGTAGCGTGTGTAATTAAGGCAAACTATTTAGAAAGTCGGTTATAGCAGTTATATATACTGCTATACCTCTTGATTCTGTACAGAAAATAATTGAGAGTGATTATTCACTATTCAAGAAGAGAAATTAAGGAGTTTGAGAGTTCTTCTATGGTTAATCAAGAATGATCAAAGTATGTCAAATTTTATCAAAGTTTATCATGGTATCAGAGCTTGTGATCAAGATCCTCATATCTAGTCTGCCGAATTGAAGAAGAAAAAGGGGTAATTCTTCTGTATTCTTTTCCTTTCTGTTTTCTTCTCTCAATTCCTTTCTTCTTGATTGTCTCTCCATGTCGGACCCTAAATTTGACAATCCTGTTGATACTGAGAAGAAAGACAAATCTCCAATCACCAACATTACTGTTGATGATTATGATTTGCCTGAACCATCTCTTCAACTCTCATCTAATCATCCCCTTTACCTTCACCCCAATGACCACCCCGGAATGAATCTGGTTACTGAGTCTCTTTCTGACACCAACTACAATCAATGGAAAATTTCCATTTGTACAGCTTTATCTGCCAAGAACAAACTTGGCATGATAAATGGTCTTAGTAGAAGACCTGATCCTTCTTTAAAATATGTGAGTGCTTGGTCAAGATGCAATAGTATGGTTGTATCTTGGCTCCTCAATTCTGTTAGTCCTGAGATACGTCAAAGCATAGTGTATCTTTCAACAGCCTTTGAGATCTGGGATGATATCTCTACAAGATTCTCTCAAAGTGATACCCCTAAGATCTTCCAAATTCAGAAAAGCATTATGATGTGTACTCAAGGAAACCTTAGTGTCAATGCCTATTTCACTAAATTTAGAAGTTTGTGGGATGAACTCACAAATCTTCTTCAAATACCTAAGTGTTTGTGTAACTGTACCTGTGGTGCCAACACTGCCAAAGAAGAATATGATCAAGTTACCAAACTCACTGGTTTTCTTATGGGATTAGCTGATGAATACTCTGATGTTAGAGGTCAAATCCTTAGGATGCATCCTCTTCCATCTGTTACTAAGGCTGTGTCTATGCTTGTCCAAGAAGAGGGACAAAGGCAACACACCAATTCCAACAGATTTGATTCTGTTACTTCAGCCCTAATGGGAAAGGTCAACAATAATTCTGGAAACAAGTTTAATAGAAACAGATCTTCTGGAAGTATACAAACCCCTAACATCAAAGGCAAGAACTTCTGTGAGTACTGCCATGGAGAATCTCACAACAAAGATAAGTGTTTCTTTATTCTTGGATATCCTGAGTGGCATCCTTTGTTTGGGACAAAGCCTGATCCTAACAAGATGCCAAAGAACAAAGGAAAGGCTAAAAACTTCACTGCTGTCAATAACACTTCTGTTCAAGATCAATCCAAACATTCTGCAAGCAAAGAAAAGATTGATGCCACTGTCAACCACAACAGCCATTTCACTCCTGGACAATTGCAACAATTAATGGATATCCTTAACAATGCCAAAAATGTGAGTACTGCCACTGCAATTCTGGATGTTCCTGAAGAACACCTGCCAGGTATGAAATCTAACACTTCTGAACCTGTTTGTCTTGCTAGCCTGAATACTACTTGTCTTGATTGGATTATTGATACAGGAGCTAGTGATCACATTACTATATCCTTTGATTGCTTGATTAATCTTGTCCCTATAAATACTTTAATTCATCTACCTAATGGCAAAACTTCCTGTATAACTCACAAAGGAACTGTCATTTTATCTGATAATATTACTCTTAAAAATGTGTATTTTGCTCCTGAATTTCACTTTAATCTTATATCAGGAAGCAAGTTAATCTCTGATAGTGGTCTCAACCTAATTTTTACCACCACTTCTTGCTTTATTCAGGACCAAGTTCAATTGAAAGTCAAGAAGATTGGTAGTTACTCAGGTGGCCTTTACAAACTTCTTCAACCAGAAGCTAATAAGTTCCAGCAAAATACCACTAGTTGTCATAATATTTCCAAAGTTAATACTTGTAAATCTAACAACTACTTTGCTGTGACTGATTCTATCAACAAAGTGTATCTCTGGCATACCAGACTTGGCCATGTTCCTCTTCATTCTATGAAACTCATTGATTCTCTTGATTTGAAATTCAGTTCTATGTCTAATATTTGTTGTGATGTGTGCCACTTAGCCAGACAAACCGTCTTTTCCTTTAAGTGACTCTCACAAGGTACTAATCTCTTTGGTCTAATACACCGTGATGTTTGGGGCCCTTACGTAAAAACTCACTTATGATGGTCGCTCTTCCTTTCTTACTATTGTAGATGATTGTTCTAGGTTTACCTGGACATTTCTTCTAAGAAACAAAACTCAAGTTTGTCAAACTTTAAAATATTTCTTTCAAATGGTAAGAAACCAATTTAAAACTAGTGTGAAGCATATAAGAAGTGATAATGGGACTGAATTTCTGAACAATGGAGTTGACATTCTTCTTCTTTCTCAAGGCCTTCTCCATCAATGTACCTGTGTTGATACCCCTCAGCAAAATGGTAGAGCTGAGAGGAAACACAGACATCTTTTGGAACTTGCCAGAGCTCTTAGGCTTCAAGCTGGTTTACCAAAGAAATTTTGGGGTGATTGTCTTTTAACTGCTACACATATTATAAATAGAATTCCTAATTCAGTTTTAAAATTCAAAATCCCTTATGAAATTCTCTTTGGAACCACTCCTAATTACAAACATCTTAGAACCCTAGGCTGCCTGTGCTATGCTTCCACCTTATCTCACAATAGGGACAAATTTGCCCCTAGATCACAGAGATGTGTTTTCATTGGCTATCCTAGCAATAAAAAGGCCTATAAAGTTTACAGTCTTGATACACATCAAGTTCTGTACAATAGGGATGTCATATTCCATGAATCCATTTTTCCTTTCAAAACTCAAAATCCTAACATCACTCTTCCAAACAATGTAAACAATTTATCTGATCAATATACAGATCCTGAAGAGAACAGTAATGTTGTTATTCAAAACAAAGATGTGGCTTCTGACACTCCTATTGCATATGAAATAAACAATGTTCAGACTGATAATCCTATTGTTGACCAAATCAATCATTCTGACCCCTCTACTGAAACATCTTTCACTACTACCCCTAATCTTTCTGCTATTCCATCTAGACCTCAAAGACACAAGGCTGTTCCAGCTAAGTTTAAAGACTACACAGGTCTTCCTTCTAGCTTTTCCCAGTCCTCTATTAATTCCTTTACACCTTATCCCATAGAGAAGTTTTGCAATTACACCAATATATCTGCCTCCTACAAAAACTACTGCTGTAATATATCTTCTTCTCATGAACCAAAAAGCTATCAACAAGCTGTTCAAGACCCTCTATGGTGTCAAGCTATGTCTGAAGAATTGCAAGCCTTAGAAGTTAATGGTACTTGGATTCTTCAACCCCTTCCAGCACACAAAAAGACTGTGGGTTGTAAATGGATTTTTAGGATCAAATATAATCCTGATGGTACCATAAACAAATACAAAGCTAGGCTTGTTGCTAAGGGTTTCACTCAAATTGAAGGAGATGATTACTTTGAAACATTCTCTCTGTTGCCAAAATGACCTCAGGAAGAATGTTTCTTGCTATAAGTGCTGCCAAACAGTGGCCTATATCACAGATGGATGTCTCTAATGCTTTCCTGCATGGAGACTTGCTTGAAGAAGTATATATGGACTTGCCTCCAGGATACAGTCATAATATACCTTCTTCTTCCTCTCCTATTGTTTGCAGACTTGTTAAATCCCTTTATGGGCTAAAACAAGCCCCTAGACAGTGGTTTGAGAAATTTTCTTCCACCCTTCTGCAATTTGGTTTTAAACAGTCCCAAAATGATCACTCCTTGTTTATATATACTGTTGGAACTAAATTTGCAGCTATTCTTGTGTATGTAGATGATTTGCTCATTACAGGAAATGATAAGGACCAGATTGATCAAATCAAAGCTTTCCTAAAAACAAAATTTCCTGTAAAAGACCTTGGATCTCTCAGATACTTTCTTGGATTAGAGGTTGCAAGAAACAAGTCAGGCATCTGCCTTCATCAAAGAAAATATGCTTTGGAGATTATTCATGATGTTGGTTTTTCAAATGCAAAGCCTGCAGCTATCCCTATTGAGAAGAATCATAGGATGGCATCTATCTTAAGTCCAGATTTGACCAATCCTGCATCTTATAGAAGACTTGTTGGAAGGCTGCTTTACTTGTCCATTACCAGGCCTGATATTGCTTATAGTGTCCAAGTCCTTAGTCAATTTATGACAAAACCACTTGAGCATCAGTGGCATGCTGCCTTAAGATTGGTGAAATACATAAAAGGCAATCCAGGTCAGGGGCTGTTCTTCTCTAGTTCTAATTCTCTGCAGCTAACAGCCTATTGTGACTCGAGGTCGCTTGTCCTATCACAAGAAGGTCTCTTACCGGTTACTGTGTTTTTCTGGGCAATTCCTTAATATCATGGAAATGCAAGAAGCAGTCCACTATTAGCAGATCATCTGCAGAAGCAGAATACAAAAGCATGGCCAACACATGCTGTGAGATCAAGTGGCTTATATCTATGCAAAAGGATTTTGAAATCAACCCTACCTTGCCAGTTTCCCTTTACTGTGATAACAAATCAGCCCTGCATATAGCTGCAAATCCTGTTTTTCATGAAAGAACTAAACATATAGATTTGGACTGTCATTTGGTAAGGGAAATGATTCAAAAAGGACTTGTATCCACCAAGTATATTTCTTCTTCTGAACAGCCAGCTGATTTGTTTACTAAGTCTCTTCCTTCTCCTCAATTCTTTCATTTATTGACCAAGTTGCAAGTTCAAAACTTATTTTGTACTTTCATCTTGAGGGGGGATGTTGATATATATGCTCAAACTCAGTCCAAGCAAAGGGAAAAAGGAAAGAAGAAGAACAAAGGCAGGGAAAGGAAAGACAATGGGCAGCAGCAATTCAGACATAAACTTTAGGGGTGTCGGGTGTAATTAAGTAATAGTTGATTAGTGTACATGCTTGTTTGTTATTGCTTTACGTAACCGGGGTAGCGTGTGTAATTAAGGCAAACTATTTAGAAAGTCGGTTATAGCAGTTATATATACTGCTATACCTCTTGATTCTGTACAGAAAATAATTGAGAGTGATTACTCACTATTCAAGAAGAGAAATTAAGGAGTTTGAGAGTTCTTCTATGGTTAATCAAGAATGATCAAAGTATGTCAAATTTTATCAAAGTTTATCATTACCAAAAAAAAAAAAAAGAACTTCCATTTAACCATTTTCATCGGAATGAGACGAGCTTTGCATGTGAAGAGGAGGAAGCTGAGTAAGATTTTCTTAGTCCTTTTGTTTCTTTTTGTTTTATTTTAATATGTGGCAATAAGTGTCACGTTTTAGAAAGATTTTTTAAACAAATTATCTATAATACTCCTATTAATTGTGAGTGGACAAAAGAGTTTCATTGATTTGACATCGCTAAAGAATGCTTTTATAATATTAAAGAAAAATTATCACTTTCTTAAAATCACCAAATCCATGTAAAGCTAATAGGAAATACTTATTTTGAAATAAAGATAATATTATTAAGCAAGGTTCTAAAAATCGTTAGGCGGCCGCTAGGCGGCACACTAGCGCCTTGCGCCTAGGGGACTAGTTGGGGCGTAATCGGGGCCTAGGCGGGGTCTAGAATTAAGGCATAATTACCATTTTTTTGATAATTTATATCAGAGATCAAACACATTGACTACAAATTCAATTTTTTTTTATGTTTGTCATTTTATCAAACACTTGTCTATAATTGTAAAATGAACAAAAATATACAAACCTACTCTTAATCCCAATTCTCAACAACCCCAAAGCAATAAATCAGTCAAGTTTAGAACTAAAAACAAAAAAGATATTACTCAAGTTCGCCCCCTATTACCTCCCTCTCTGCCTCACCATTATCACTCCCCCTTCCTTCTCCAGTTCGCCTTCCCTTCCTTCTCCGGTCACCGCATGCCACAAAATCAAAGCTACAAAAATAAATTAAGGCCGACGAGGTTTGGCGTAAGTGCCGACTTGGTCGATTAGGCGGCGACTAAGAAAATCGCGGCGGTAGAGAGGGGCCTAGCGCCTAGGCGGAGCTAGGCGGGGAGTTTTAGAACACTGTTATTAACTTGACCATTTGAGGACTTGTAATTGTTGTGTAATTTCACCGCTACACGTAATAGTCAGGAACCGTCTTAATATAGAATCATACGTAACTAGTAATTAATTACAGATCAAGATTAAAATAAATACGGATAACATTACAACCTGGGAAGGGGGTAGCATTTTAATCACTGAGGTCAATAAAACAGTAAATACTGGATACACAGTCCAAGTGGTTTCTCAATTGTTATTGAAGAAACAGTGAGCAAACCACACTGTGGATATAGTAACGGAAAAATATAGAGCAATAGCTGAACTGATTAAGAGCAGGAGTAAACAGTTATAGTAACTAAAACAGGATTATAACTAAACTTTACAGAAGCCACAGATGAGTGCATTCAAACGCCGTGTTCAAGAATACAACTCGTTGTAATTGGTCGGGGACCTCGGCTATGCTCTCATTCGGCTCAGATACCCTCTCACGCCCATATCCACCAATGAGTCCAACTGGGGAACCAACCCACTGTTACCAAGGTCAAAGCCACAGAAACCGACTAGACCCACTATGGCAACCGTGAACAGAGGAAGAACAGAGAAGGAGAAGAACAGAGATACGAAGACCAGAAAACCCAGATGTGAGACCCAACCCACGAACTCCAACCTATCATAACTCACAAGACGGAAACGAGGCTCACAGAGAAACTCGCCATCACCGTCTCTCTCTCACTCAGTTCACTTAGAATCTGAAGAAGATAAGATGAAGAGGGTATACGAAAATGCTCACTCTCATTGGTTTTCACTCTTTGTATTTGGCACACTAAGGTTTAAAACTCTGCTCACTAAATATCCTTCGCTCTCTGCATAGCCTGCTCTACTCCTTTTTTCCCGTAAATGAATGAGGGCAGCAGCACGGATATAAAAAAGGGGCGGCTATAGCAGGTCACAAACAGGGAATATGCAAAGGACAAAAGACGGTTACCAAAGGATAAAGTTATGGATGAGCTGTCATCCATAAACCAAAAAAAGAATCACCAACAAAGGCAACAAGGGCTGCACCAAAAACAAGGGACAGGCTGCACAAGTTTGGGCCAAGCTGCTGGATTGGGCTTAGAGAGATAAATAAAGGAAAGGCTGCCACAACCTTTTGGGCCTCCAATTTCCTAACAGTCTCCACCTTGGAGCGAGTGTCGGTTCCCACCAATGGACTCAAGGATATACTAAACAGAAAAGGTTCATCGTCGCCTTATCCCTGCACTTGATCCAACACAAAGGAGGACCAAAACAGGGAAAACAAAATTTTAAGCAACCACAAAAGGAGCAGAAAATTTAAAGAAACAAAGCTAATTCACAAACAGAAAAAGCTAAGTTACCATGATTGCTCACACTATACAAGCATGGATTTTCGGGGGAAAAAAACCACAGAAAACGGGTCAACCTCAATTACCGGGATCACCGGTGTCAAACATCAAAATTTTCAAATAATTCATAAAATTTGAAACGGGAAGACACTTGGTATTCATATCAGCAGGATTCAAACTAGTGTCAATTTTATCCAGGTAAATGATACACTTAGCAGCAACATCACGAATAAAATGAAAGCGAACATCAATGTGCTTGGTTCTATCGTGAAAAACTGGATTTTTACAAAGTTGGATACCACTTTGACTATCAGAAAATACTACCACTTTGTCTTTTAAAACACCGATTTCAGAAATTAAACCTTTCAACCAAAGGGCTTCCTTGATACACTCGGTTATAGCTATGTATTCAGCTTCGGTTGTGGACAGGGCCACAACGGATTGCAGTTGAGACTTCCAGCTAACGCAAGAACCACAAAGTGTGAACACATAAGACGTGGTTGATTTTCTATGGTCTCTATAATTGGCATAGTTTGAGTCAACATATCCTACCAATCTAATACCGTTTTCAGGTTTGAAAAATTTCAATCCATAGTTCACCGAATGTTTTAAGTACCGCAACAACCACTTAACGGCATGCCAATGAGGCAAGTCCGGGTTCGACATATAACGACTAAGACAACTAATGGCATAGGCAATGTTGGGGCGAGTACTAACCATCAAATACATAATGAAACTTATGGCATTGGAATACGAGATTCTACTCATTTGATTAATTTCAAATTGATTTTTCGGATACTGCTCTTTACTAAGCACGAAATGGGAGGCAAGGGGAACATCAACAGAATCAGCATTAACCATTGAAAATTTACTCAAAATCTTTTCAACATATGAAATTTGGTTCAAGTAAACAGAAGAGGATTTGCGGTCTCTAACTATGTTCATGCCAAGTATCTTACTAGCATCACCTAAATACTTCATGTCAAATTTAGCACTCAAGTAATTTTTAACATATTCAATAGATTTAGTGCATGGGCTAATAAGAAGCATATCATCCACATATATGAGCAAGAGAACAGACACACTCCTGTCATTTTTGAAATAAAGACAATGATCATAAGTACTCCACGTAAATTTCAAATCTAGCATGCATTGATCAAATTTAATATTCCACATGCGAGGAGATTGTTTCAAGCCATATAATGATTTCTTTAACAAGCACACATAGTCAGGAGGCTGATTATCCACATATCCCTCGAGTTACCTCATATAGATTTTTTCAACTAAATCACCATGCAAAAAGACAATTTTAACGTCCATTTGTTTCAATTCCCAATCAAATTGAGCTACCAAAGCAAACATAATCCTAATAGTTGTGAACTTAACGACCGGAGCAAAAATTTCAGTGTAATCTATTCCTTCCTTTTGAGTAAATCCCTTAGCCACTAATCTAGCTTTAAACCTAATTGAATCTGATTCACCCTTGATTTTATAAAGCCACTTACAAGCAACAACAAAACAGTTTTTAGGCTTAAGCACTAAAACCCAGGTTTGATTAATGTGCAAAGAATTCATTTCCTCATTCATAGCATTAATCCAATCATTACAATTTTCAGATTTCAAAGCCTGATTATAGGTCTTTGGCTTGGAATTGTCAATAGATTCAAACACACCGAAAACAAATGAAGTCATATGAAAATCATTAAAACGGGAAGGTTGCCTAGGAATCCGTCTAGGTCTATCACGAACAAGTTGATAGTCATGCAAATCATCCAATTCAGGAATTTCATTTTGTTCATTTTCATTATCTTCATTTTGCTCATTAAGTTCATTTTCAGGAATATCATACTCATTTTCAGAATTCTCATTTTCAGGCAATTCATGCAAATTATCAACATTCACATTTTCAGAATTATCACCAATTTCAGAATTCACATTTTCGGGTTGATCACTAGCATCACTCGATCCTAAGGGATACTCCACCATAATGGGAGCTGGGGGAGGGATAGGTTTAGCAGGAACAATAAAGCAGGGAAATTCATTTTCATTAAACACCACATCCCTACTAATTATCAAATTGAATTCCGGTTCCTCACGTAACCACAACCTATAACCTTTAACACTCTCCGGGCATCCCAAAAATACGCATCTCACCGATCTAGGTTCAAGTTTGTCTAGTCTCCTATGGGCATATGCAGCACAACCAAAGATTCACAAGTTAGAGAAATCTACCTCCCTACCAGAAAACACCACCTCAGGACGACGACCATGTAAGGGAACAGACGGGGACCTATTGATGAGGTGAGCGGTAGTCAAAACTGCCTCTCCCTAAAACTTTTTGGAAAGACCCGACGTAGCTAACATACTCCTCACACGCTCAAGAAGGGTTCGATTCATCCTTTCCGCGACACCATTTTGTTGGGGGTTGTAAGGCACAGTCTTGTGCCTCTCAATCCCATTTTGAACACAAAAATTATCCATGTCATGGTTACAAAATTCTAACCCATTGTCAGTCCTAAGTGTAACACCCCGGATTCTTGCATGTGTATTGTGTGCTTGCTTTCATGATTTCTTGTTGATTGTGAGCATATTTACTTAGTCTATATATATGATTTAGAAACATTCTTAAATCATTCATGAAGCGCTTAACATGTTTAGAATCATGTATGCTTACTTGTTGAATCGCCGGTTCGATTGCTTTGTTTCGCCCTTAGCGATTTCCCTTCGTTGCCCGTATTGCTTGTATTTCGACGTGCGAAATGTTCGTTGAGTTCTTGGACTTGTATTCAAGTCATAACCATGTTTAAACAAGCCTTGTCCATGTCCAAGTTATCCTAGTTTGATTGTTGTTTGATTGGTGTTTGATTCGTTAACCATTCGTCGCTTGATTCGAGCCTTGTTTTACCTTGTCCCGGATGTCGTTCGGGTGTGTTTCCGACTTGTTTTGGGTTGGGTTAGACCTTAGAATGGTTGCCCATGAGTTTGGGATCATTTAGGTCATGTTTAGACCAAGTTCAAAGCCTAGTCGAGGCGGCTGCATCGAAATTTGTGCACTAGCCCGCCTCAACTACTGAGAGCATTGTAAAAATCAGTCCAGGTTCTGTATCCCAGGCGCCCGCCTCATCTTCTGGGAGCAACTTACGGGATTTTCCCCTGTTTTCTGCTGTACGAACTTTGGCACTTAAACCCCATTCCAAACTATTTTTAAACCTCACTAAAACCTTCCTAACACCTCTTGCTTATATCCTAACACTTGTAGAATGTTTTTAGAGTGGATTAATCAACCATTAGTGAGCATTAAACAAACCAAAATCAGATATTTTCTCACCACATGAGAGTGACACTTGTCCTACTCAGCTTTTCAGCAAATATAAGCCATAATCTGATTGGTTGACCTTCATTCTTCACCCTCACTCTCCAAGAACGAATTTCTTCTTCTCCCAAGTTCTTCCATGGTTCCTTGAAGGTATCCTCTTGGTCCTCCATCATCCCTTCATCCTTTGCTCAAGCCTCCTTCTTCAAAAGTGTTGACCTTGTAGAGTTGAGCAGTTCCAACCGATTGGTTTGTGCTCTTCCCATCTTCTTCCTTGGTGAAAGGTAAGCTATTGATTCCCCTTAGGATGTATGTTAGACTTGCCATGTCCCCCTCTTCTCATGACTCCCATGCTTCTACCTTGTTCATGCCATTGTTGATGATGAGTTGAGTTTGTAAGGATTTTGAATGATATATTCATCTTGTTGTTTTGGTCCTATGCCTAGAATTAAATATGTTCTATGCCTCCTTAGGAACAACTATTGTTCTTGGACTAATGACTTTTGATAACTCTATGAGATTATGAATTCTAGGGTTTCATATGCTATAAATTGTTCATCCTATTGATTGGGTCCTATGCTTAGAATCAAATGTGTTCTATGTCTTTCTAGGATTAACTAATGTTCTTGGACCTTTGTCTATTGATAACTTTTGAAATTATGATTCTAAAGTTCCCATGAAATATTGAATTAATGATAATTCTTGACTATGGTTGTTAAGTGGATTAATGGCCTAGTCTACTCGATTCGAGAACTTAGAAAAGGGTTTTGGATGCATTTAGCATTTTAACTCTATTGGATGAATTTTTAGAGACGACTCAACGGAGTTAAACTTAGTGAGCCATTGAACAATACCGGCTCAATGATCAATCCCTACGACGTTCTAAATACGTTTCTCTAAGAATGATAATTCTAGACTATTGAATTGGATTGATTACCATGCTTGATTCTTGATGTCATGTAATAGAATACCTATTTGACATGTTGAGTTCGCTCTTGTCGAACTCATTCCTGCTTGATTATTGATGAGAATATTTACTTGTCATGAACGAGATCGCTCTTGCCGACCTCGTTCCCTACTTGAGAATTTGTTAAGTAGACACTACTTGACATTTGCATGAGTCCAGCTGGCATCCTGTCCTTGTTCACACACGCCTCCACTGTGGGGAAGTAGCTCCCTTGCTGTAATCAATACGAGCATCATTGGTGACTATCCCGGGCATTCCCTCGGAAGGTCGATGTACTTACACACATCCGACACATGCACACTCCAGATAACGCTTGTATGCAGGAACTACGTAGCGGCCCGGCTCTCCATATATCCTTATCCTATGTGATTTAATTTCGAGCACCTATGTGAAACAATGTGCATCTTGGATATATGATCTCTATGCTTATGTGACTATATCTTGCCTTGTACGTTGCATATTGCCATGACATGCATGATTGATAGCTTACAAGTCTTTATGACTTACCCATTCCCCTTTACTGCTTTAGATCCTAGCAAGACAGGTCCTTCTCGTTGAGGATTGCGGTGTTCGTGCCTTGTTCCTCCTTTGTTTGCCGTCGCAGTTTGAAGAGGTGGTTTAGATGTCCTCTTCCCTTCTTTTGTTGTTTTGCAAGGACGATGGGTTAAAGAAAGTCAATTAGACTATGCTTGGGAATTTGTATAGAACTTGATCTTGTTACTATTATTAGCTATTTGTAGCTTTAACACTTGTAGTATTTGTAACCTCTTTTATGCCGGCATTGTGTAAGCCGAGTTTTGGTTATCATGTTTAATAGTTCACTACGTATAAGTCTTCCGCTGAGCATCCTATTAGCTCTTATTTAATTCTTGTCCATGAACTGTTAGTTTGGGTTCCGGCATGTAGTGTCGCCGATGACTTGGTTTAATTGCTTAACTGTTTTTTTCAGGTTTGAAAAGTTTTAAAAATACCGGCCTTTTAGGGCCGAGGCGTGCTACGTCTCTATTGTTGCGTCACGTCGTTTTCTTAAAATGAGTCCTTGCATGTTAATTGTCCACTTGTTTCCCCCTTATTTGGGCGGTCCGACCCTCGGTTCCACCTCGGGCCCGGGTCGGGTCGCCACACTAAGTGTCTTGATTTTAAGACCAGTTTGGTTCTTAATCAAAGTTTTTCAGTTCTTAAATTTCTCAAAAACTTCAGATTTGTTTTGCATAAAAAACAACGTACCACACTTTCCTAGAAAAGTCATCTATGATCGACAAGAAATAACGATTACCACCATGAGTTGGAACACTCGCAGGACCCCACACATCAGCATGTATGTATTCTAAAGCACGTTTTGAAGAAAACTTTTTCGGGTTAGGGGGAGGGGGAAAACTCATTCGTTTTTGTTTACTCATGACACAAGTTTCACAAAAAGGTAATTCAGAAATATTATCATTCCCAAACACTTCAGTTTTGTTTAAGATTTCAAGACCTTTAGAACTCATGTGACCTAGTCTTTTATGTCATAATTTTGTTTTATCTTCATTAACAAGATTTGCACAATTATCATCACAAGACATAGGCATAGCAGGGCAAACATACATATTTCGGCGTTTTTCAGCCTTAGCAATCACCAAAGATCCCTTAAGAATTTTCATAATCCCTTTTCCCCATTTACCCTCAAGACCCGCATCTTCCAAAGCAGCACAGGAAATCAAGTTATTGCACAAATCAGACACATGTCGAACATTTTTCAAGGTTAAACAATTTCCAGAATCAAATTTAAGACAAACATCACCAATACCAACAATTTGACATTTTCTCTCATTTGCCATAGAGACAAAACCGGTTTCCAATTCTTTGTATGAGGTAAAAACATTTTTAAATGGTGACATATGATAAGTGCAGCCAGAATCTATCAGCCATTCATTTTTGCATGCAAGCATAGAATGCACATAATTCACAGTCTCATCATACAATTCAGTTACCATAAAGACCTCAGCATTACCCTCATTATTGGACGCCATGTTACAATCATTTTGCTGATTATGGTTCGAGTTTTTCTTCCTAGGATTATGACAATCCTTCCTAAAGTGTCCAACCTCTCCACAATTATAACATTTCCAACCTTTAGTTCTAGATTTGGATCTACTCTTGCTCCTATTCCTACCATTACCGAAATTATGATTTTTTCCCTGATTCTGATTTTGGTTGTTCTTTTGTCCATTGTTTCTCTCGAAAGTTCGACCTCTCACCATATTAACCTCACCGGAACTCGATTTACCTTTCCTAGCAGCTTTTAAATCTAACTCTTTGCCTTTCAGACTAGTACTCACCGTATCAAGCGTAATTTTATCTCTACCATACTTAATAGCAGATTTCATGTCGGCATAAGATTCAGGTATCACATTTAAAAGCACAATCGAGATATAATCGTCTATGTGTTCATCGCCGGTTTGTTTAATATCTTCAACTAACTTAGTAAATACGTCAATGTTGTCTTCCATGTCTTTGTTTAAATCCAATTTAAAACTGAATTTTTTTTCCAGAAGATGAATTTTACTCGGCAGAGTTTTCTCAAAGTAAATTTCTTCTAATTTTTCCCAAAGACTTTTAGCATGTCTATGTTTTCCACATTTTCGCATAACTGAGTCAGACAAGTTCAAGATAAGAGAAGCATAAACACTTTCATCCATTTCACGAATAATATCTTTTGGAAAATTGTGAGTTATGGCTTTGAAGACTTTTTCTTTTATCAAAATACTTTTCATTTTTTGTTGCCAAATAGAAAAGTCCGTTTTGCCATTAAAAGGTCCAAAACCATAAGATGTTGCCATTCCAAAAGATTTTAACAGAAACAAAACAGAACACCAAATAAACACAGAACAAAAGCAGAATATCTAAACAGGAAGCAAGACTAAAACTAAAGTAGTTATACAACTTAATGAAGCAGGAATAAAAGAACACTTAAACAGATTTGGAATAGAGCAACAAACCCAATCAACGAAATCATCAGAATATTTAGTAAGGGTAACCGAAGCTCACCAAGAAACTCTAGGAGAGAGTTTCTAAATATTGGATTGAAGGGACTCTACCGACTCACGGTATGGGAACGAGAAACGTGGCTCTGATACCACTGTTGTGTAATTTCACCACTACACGTAATAGCCAGGAACCGTCCCAATACAAAATCAGACGTAACCAGTAATTAATTACAGATCAAGATTAAAATAAATACGGATAACATTACAACTTAGGAAGGGGGTAACATTTTAATCACTGGGGTCAATAAAACAGTAAATACTGGATACACAGTCCAATTGGTTTCTCAACTGTTATTGAAGAAACAGTAAGCAAACCACACTGTGGATATAGTAACGGAAAAATACAGAGCAATAACTGAATTGATTAAGAGCAGGAGTAAACAGTTATAGTAACTAAAACATGATTATAACTAAACTTTACAAAAGCCACGGATGAGTGCATTCAAACGCCGTGTTCAAGAACATGACTCGCCGTAATCGGTCGGGGACCTCGGCTATGCTCTCATTCGGCTCAGATACCCTCTCACGGCCATATCCACCAATGAGTCCAACTGGGGAACCAACCAACTGTTACCAAGGTCAAAGCCACAGAAACCGACTAGACCCACTCTGGCAATCGTGAACAAAGGAAGAACAAAGAAGGAGAAGAGCAGAGATACGAAGACCAGAAAACCCAGATGTGAGACCCAACCCACGAACTCCAACCTATCAGAACTCACAAGACGAAAACGAGGCTCACAGAGAAACTCGCCATCACCGTCTCTCTCTCACTCAGCTCACTAAGAATCTGAAGAAGATAAGATGAAGAGGGTATACGAAAACGCTCACTCTCACTGGTTTTCACTCTCTGTATTTGGCACACTAAGGTTTAAAACTCTGCTCACTAAATCTCCTTTGCTCTCTGCATAGCCTGCTCTATTCCTTTTTTCCCGTAAATGAATGAGGGCAGCAGCACAGATATAAAAGGGGCGGCTACAGCAGGTCACAAACAGGGAATATACAAAGGACAAAAGACGGTTACCAAAGGATAAAGTTATGGATGAGCTGTCATCCATAAACCAAAAAAAGAATCACCAACAAAGGCAATAAGGGCTGCACCAAAAACAAGGGACGGGCTGCACAAGTTTGGGCCAAGCTGCTGGATTGGGCTTAGGGAGATAAATAAAGGAAAGGCTGCCACAACCTTTTGGGCCTCCAATTTCCTAACAGTAATCACGTATATCTCTACCTAATGAAAAACCTTAGCATATTCAAATAGAAGGAGTGACACTAAGACATGACCAAACATTTTGAGGAATTTGAATCTCCATCACAACTCATTAAAACAAGTTTATAATGACTATCTTTAACCATTTGGACTCATGTTGATCTTGAATTCAAAATTCTTTTTGCATCACACGAGACATGTGCATCAGCATCATCATCACCAGAAGGGACTCAACTTAATACCTCATATGTGGAGGGACATGTGGATGCCAGTATATCTACTATGATCTGTTGAGATGAGATGACTCGATTAACCAGGGAACTGGTTAGGGCAGGTGGTAGGATTTGATTGGACTTCAAAGGGGGGGGGGGGGGGCGGGCGTAGCCCCCGCTTACGGGGTTTTGGACAAATGCATAACAATTTTCTGGTTTGGGCGATCACTCAGTGTTTTGACTGAGCAACCGCTTGATCAAGGATCCTTCGAGGGGTGCTACTGTATTTTGCGCGGTCGCCCAGTGCTTGGGCTGAGCGACCGCTCAGCCCCGTTTTTAGAGTTTTTGTTGTTTTGTCTGTTTTTTGTACGTTTAAGGGTTTTAGGGTTTCTATTGTATCCATATAAATAGTTGTATCCCTAGAACGTTTTCAGGTGTGTCTCTAATAAAATTTCGATAGTCCGTTGGCCCCAATCTCTCTCTTCTTTGTGATTGATCCTATTATATTTTGTTAATTTGTTTGCTAGTCTTCTGCTGTGCATAACATGATCCCATATCAGAGAGGCCGATCAGAAGAAGTAGAGGGGATCAAAGATGGAATTACTGATCCAGCCCATCTAACTACATGCAAAATGGTCAAGTCGACCTCAACATAAGACTAATGACCATGATAAGCAAAGGGCCAAGGATTATCCATACTCGACATAACATTTGAAGACTGTGATGCTCACGGCAGGACGACCGACGATGACATGATGGCTAAGGATGACTGTGCTCAACACTATGTGCGAGGACAATTATGCTCGTCTGCTTTGCTGAAGATCACGAATGCCCAACATGATGACGAGGAACAACTATGCCCAACTTGCATGCTGAAGATCACCAATTCCTGGCATAAGGACGAGGAACAACCGTGGTCGACATAGTGGGTGAAGAGCGCCAATACTCATCTTTTTGTTGAAGATCGTTGATTCCCAACATGATGATGAGGAACAATCGTGCCCAGCTCGCATGCCGAAGATCATAAATGCTCGGTATGACAACGAGGAACAACCGTGCTCGGCATAGTGGGAAAAGAACGCTAATACTCAACTTGATTACTGATGATCACCATTGCCTGCATGATGGACGAGGAACAACCATGCTGGGCACAATGAGGAGAAACTAGACATATGACATTGCTTCATTGAAAAGACGTGGGCTTGATCTGTGTCGGCCACAATCATTTCCACTGACCCACTTCTTGACATAAGAAGTACAATAGATAGAATACGAAGCCAACATATGACTGCCAGTTGACCAACAATAGATTGGTCTCCATTCTTGGCTTGATCCCTAAGCCAAGACCTATAAATAAAGCCCCCCAACCAAGAAAACACGTGACACTCTCTCTGGCACTCTACAAGTAGACACACACTCTCTCCATACCTGTCACTCTACAAGTAAACACGCACTCTCTCCATACCTGTCACCAGAAGTTTGAGGGCACGCCTGAGCTCTGGTTTATACTTGAGATCCATACCGATTCTCACACCGGTTTAAATGGGCACACCCCCGGCTCCCTAACGATGCTTTCCTTATCAGGTTTCTACTATATATTGACAGAACACATCAGAAGCTTTCCAAAGCTAGCCAGAGATTTCCCAGCATCCCAAAGTAACACAAAGAAGAAACTAGGCCCAAATATCCTATTTGTCACTCATACATCAGCTCAAATCTCTTGCGTGCGTTGTCACCTTCTTTTTGTGGTGTGATTATCACCAATCCCTAGTTAGCAATGTACATAATATACACCATGTAATGAACAAGATTGTACAATTGGTTTGTGTTTTATATAAGTTATATTATTGTCTTTAAAAAATAAAATAAAGATATATAGTTTATGTTTGCTTTTATTCACATGCATATCGTGTGGCATAGTTACTTGATTATTCCATAAATTGGGTAAAAAGTTGAGTTTGGGCAAAATATGAGTCCGGTTTGCGAAATATAGAATGGAACGAACTGATAAGGTTTTGCAGTTCAATTTCGTGCTTTAGTTTTGTGGTTCAACTTTTCAAGTCAGCTGGGCTAACTATCAAATAATAATAAAAAAAAAGAAGAAATATACTAAACAAATTAATTTCAAGCAAATTTGATAGAACTAAGTTCTTTGCGCAATCCTCAATCTATATTATAAAAGAGATCATAGGTTAACTAGTAGTCCAGATCGAATTGTATCAAATACAACCGCCGTTTCAGATTGATTCGTAAATATGCGAATTATATATAAACCCCTCAGTTATGAGTTTTGTTTGAATTACCTCCCTCTATAACCAATAATTATATAATAACCCCACAGTTATGCTTTTTTTTTAATTATCCTCTCCAGAATCAATTACAGTTACATGAATGTTTTCCTCTAACACATTTTTTTTAACCATCTTGTTTGAGTTGACGAGATGGTTATCTGTAATTTATCTCAAACATTCATTGAGTTGTTTTAATGAGATATTTGTTTGAAAATTTTGTAATTAATTTTTGTAATTTTAAATATTTCTATTTTAATTTTATTATTAATATTTAGTTTGTGGTTTCTTAATTAATTGTTATCGTAATCAATTGAATTTCAATTTAATTTTTATCCGACCTAGATTTATTTTTTAAAAAACATTTATTCGTAAGTTTTGTAATTTTAAATATTTGTATTTTAATTTCTTTCTTTTTTTTTAAATGTGTGCTAAGTTTTCCTTAATAGTCTGAAATATTTGTGATTTCAAAATAGTCTTTTGTTAGTTCATTATGTCTCATTCAATTTATGATATATTTTTTGTTTGCTGCGATTTTCATTTTAAAGTTTATTTCAATTAACATGTGTTGTGTTGGTGTGTGTGTAAGAGAGAATATTTTTGGATGCTTAATTATACTTTTTTTTGGATGAGTTACACAATTTTACAACGAATAAAATGTTTTATTTCTTTAATTTTCGGGAAGTCGTCTTTTTTTTGTGTGTAGTGTACATTGATCTGACCCATACAAAATCAAGCATATACTAATTTATTCTCATCATGCTCGCTTCATACATTGATCACGTCTATACTGACACCATGCCATAGGCACGGGTACAAAATCTAGTTTTTATATAAAAGCTTGCATAAAATATTACTCATTTCGAGTTCTTTAATACATTAAACCAAACAAATTAAACTAAATTAAAAAAAACAAAATAAAATTTAAAATATATAATCGTGATTTTAGTTATTCTTAGAGCATGATTAATAGCCAAATCAAATACACCAAAATCAAACACAACCCATTAAAAACTAATAAAATAATCCATTTGATACTCATTTGATTCAAAACCAAAAAATCCCTTCTAATACTTTTTCATACCCCACTATCTTTATCTCCAACAACTTTACATTCCCCATCATCTTTATCTACATTAATTTAATAAATTCGTTTGGTGTCCAAATGATGCAAACATATTTTCTATTTATAGATAAAAATGTGAACTTTTTTTTAAAAAAATAATTTTTGATTACCGAAAATGCTCAAAAACCGTGGATAATTAGAAAATATGAATGACCGCCCAGGGGGTGACATGTGGAAAGTGTGTCAGCCCCACCTGTTAGCCACTTGCAGTCGGTTGTCGGCTACTACATTTATTTTTTAATTTTTTGCTACAAAACGATGCCATTTTGTGTACTTTTTGGCTAAAACACAGTCATTTTACTTGCTAAATTGATACAAATAAAATCAAATCAAATAAGATTTGTATTTGATTTTTTATGATTCTACCAGTGGAAGTGAAGATTTGGTTTTAATTTCCAAATAAACTTTCGTTAACCATGCTCTTAAAGAAGAAATAAAATATTATAACAACTCAAACAAAATATTCAGAGTAAAAATGCTTGGTCCTATTTATATGTTTGTGAACTGCCTGGCCCAAAAGGCCCAAACTCTAGTCACGTGCCTAGCACGCCTTCCTCACGGTCACGAGTAAGTCATGTGCACTCATCAAGATCAAAACTCAAAGTTATAGGCGAGCAGAGACAAATCCCTGGCCACCTTAACATTATGAGCGAGCAGCCTTCTGCTTGAAGCCTTGGGGCCAAGGGCATAGCGAGTAGGAAGAGAGGTCAAGGCGAGCATGCTCGCCCTGCTCGGGAATAAAGTAACAGTTGTTCTGAACGTAGGCAGTTACTTCCAGGAAACTCGCCCCCACGTTCCGTACATAGTCATGAATGTGCCCGGTTTTCATGCTCCGACATTCAATGAGTAGTTACTAGCTCTTTTGGTTGGCTATATAAACCCATCAAAATAGAGATGGAAATGTACGTTCACTTATATACAGGCTGAAACTCTGTCAAATTGCTTACTCAATTGAGTGTTTGCTAATTATCACACCTGAGCGCATTTGCAGGATAAGCCCCTGCCCAGTTCACTGTTTTTGTTGTTTTTTTGACAGGTTTGGGCCTTCGAAGATACATATAGAATTGAAAACCAGATATCCGAATAGTCAAGCCTTGTGTATCACTTTATTTCAGATACATCAGTTGGTTCCATTGCCGGGAATCGAAGCATGAATTCAGCGATAAAAGGGTCCAGTGGAAGTCTCAGGCCGACGAGGAAGAAGTCAAAATATAAAACCATACAGTCTCCTTGAAAGTTATGCCCGTCTTTTTCGATGTCCAGAATCCAGATCGAAGGCCTTTACTCGGTAGTTCTTGGGGTCTATGCCAAAGGAGTAAAACCAAGCGGACACATCCTCTTCGCAAGTTAAATCGTCGCATCTCATCAGGGTCGGCGCGTCAGTTACGGGTTACTTGCCTTTATGGCCACCAATCCTCTTCCTTTTTTCCCGAGGAGCGTTCGTGCTCAGGGACTCAGATCCAGAGTGTCTGTTCTCCTCGAGGGAGGCCTGCTCGTTCTCAACCGTTATGTTTTCTCTCTCATTAGAGGCCACGGGAAGTTCCTCCCCGCAAGTGTTAGGCATTCCAGGGACTATTTGGGCCTCGTCCAGCTCGACTTCCTCAGAGTTATTGGATTCAACTTCGAGGCTCTCTTCATTTTCAGTTGAAGCTCCATGGTTGTAGCTACGTCTTTCGATTTCTGAGCTATTCTCATCGCCGGAAGACATCCTACAAGAATCGAGGAGTATATATTAATTCTTGCTCATGAAAGCAAGCAAGAACAAACTAACAAAACCCCCGGTTAGGGTTCATTTCAAAACCAGTGAGCAGGGCACCAGTTGGGTATTCCTCGATTCCCACCTATATGGGTATTTGTGTGTGAAATATGTGAAATAGAAAGACCCATAAGTTCAAGAAGAGCAAGGGTCGTGACGATTAAATGAAGTTGAAAGAGCAAGATTAAATGACAGGAACTATTCTATTTTTCAATGGGTGCCAGATGCTTGAGTTTTTCGTTAGAATGGTTTTCAGATCGTAACCAATTTGTCATCATGTACCTAGCCAGCATCATCGAACCCCAACATTAGGGTTCTAACAACGAGAATGGAAAGGGTAAAGATTACAGTTCAGAAAAAAGAGGTTTAAGTTGGGAAATTACCTGGTGATTTCGAAAACTGAGCTAGTGAGGTCTGAGGAATGGTTGTTGTTTCACAATTGGAGCCTTTTTTTTTTCGTTTGATTGCAGAAGGAAGCTAAAAGACCGCTTCGGAGGTTTTGAGTTTTGGGAAAAGATGAAATGGGGGTTTATTATGTTTTTATAGTCAGAAGCTGCAAGTGACGGCACGTCCCTTCAAGTGCACACTACACCCCCAGGCTATCATCTACTACCATAGCACCTGGCTATGGGGCAACCACTACCAGATAATCAAAGTGACAAAGTCTTACAGTGATCAAGCTGTCAGAATGAGTCAAGATATTATGCTCCTCACTCCGAGCACGAGTGCTTGTCAGACAAGAAACATGGGACCACTGAACTACCTGGCCGAAAAGGCCCAAACTCTAGTCACGTGCCTAGCACGCCTTCCTCATGGTCACGAGTAAGTCACGTGCACTCATCAAGATCAAAACTCAAAGTTATAGGCGAGAATAGACAAATCCCTGGCCACCTTAACATTATGAGTGAACAACCTTCTACTTGAAAGCCTGGGGGCCAAGGGAACAACGAGCAGGAAGAGAGGTCAATGCGAGCATACTCGCCCTGCCCAAGAATAAAGTAACGGCTGTTCTGAACGTGGGCAGTTACTTCCAGGAAACTCCCCCCCACGTTCCGGACGTGGCCATGAATGTGCTCGGTTTTCACGCTCCGGCATTCAATGAGTAGTTACTAGCTCTTTTGGTTGGCTAGATAAACCCCTCAAAATGGAGAGGGAAAGGTCCGTTCACTTATACACAGGCTGAAACTTTGTCAAATTGTTTACTCAATTGAGTGTTTGCTAATTATCACGCCGGAGCGCATTTGTAGGGTAAGCCCCTGCCCAGTTCATGGTTTTTGTTGCTTTCTTGACAGGTTTGGACCTTCGAAGATACAGATATAATTGAAAGCCATATATTCGAATAGTCAAGCCCAGTGTATCACTTTATTTTGGATACATCAGTTTGGTTCATTTTTTAGTTTATAAGTAATTTTTTAAATACAAAAACTTGGGTAAGATGTCTTATAGATATTTTATGTAAGACGGATCTTCCTTACACGATCCATCGTGTGTTGGTGGGTTGAGCCCTGTCTCATGAATAAAGTTCCTTAAGACGGTTTTACATAAGACTTAACCTTTTAAAAAGATAATTTTATTGAAAATAGATTAAAGAGTGACGCTATTTAAACCCCCAATTCCTATAAGTCGACCCCCTAAAATCCAAACTTCATAATTTACCCTCCCAATGAAAACTCACCTCCCCCCAACAGTCACTGTGTAACGCCCCAAAAACCACCTCGAGGCGTGAACCAACTCACAACAAAATTCAATCCAAAATAACTCCAATCACAAACACGTAACTCGCATCGGAAGAAACGAATAAGTAATATTTCTCAAAATATCAAAATTTGATACAAATATATCTTTATTACAATTTCTGATAAAGCCCAAATAAAATACATAAATGTTTTATATCAAAACCGAGCGCTCCGATAAACCTCGAGTACACAGCTTCTATCTAAAACCCGATCCAATCTCAATTACACAACCAGAAACTGTAGGGGGTGAGCTTGTAAGCCCAACAAGAAAGGGGGTACACTGCAACAAAATAGAAAAAAAGACATATGATTCAAATATCAATTCCATGGATATAAAAAATATGGACCAAAAGATTATTAACCAAAAGAACAATATTGAGTATTATCAAATAACAACTGATCATAAGTGATAATTCAGTATACTAATCAGCTTAGACCATGATAAGATTATTCATAACAAACACGGGCACTCAACAAGTTGAGTCCCAATAATAGTATTTAGATAGATTATTCATGGCCATTCCACTGGTATCACTAAACCATTCCAAATAATCAATCACTCAACCAGATGGTTTAAAAAGTTTCTCAAGAAAACACCTTGATTATTAATATGTTATTATTTCAAAGGCAAACAAGTATCAAAAGTTTACCGATAACAATAAACACGTTTCAATAATAAAGAGTACGAATCAAACATGAATATTATATGTACAATCACGTGATTAAACTGACACAGAATCAGTACTGCATAGTCTTCCTTACCTAAAAAAAAGATAGTATCCACCAATAAAATACACCAAAAGCCTTTCATAATAAACCTCGAGTCAACCTTACAACATCTAGGGACACAGATTAATCAATCATAGCTTAAATGAAGCACACAATCACACACAAGAGCACGACTCACTCTCTCGACACGGTTAGTATAATGGAAATGAAATAATAGCTTCACTGTGTATAGATAAAGGTTATCTCTTGAAGAATTGATGAGTCGAATTATATCCATCAACACGTGCCCAAATCGAGGGATGTTATGGCCGCTAGTGGCAGGAAGCCAAAAGATGTCTAAAACTTGGGTTTTAAGTTTTTAACATAAGGAGATGATAACACTAATATTGGACTCACTTGAAACAATATCATATATATATATATATATATATATATATATATATATATATAAAATAAATTAAATAATGTTTTAGAGTAAAATTAACGCAAGTTGACTTGGTCAAATAAAATAGAGTATTATCTAATCAAATATATCTCAAAGTGTTATCAAATAAGTTTATTTATAAAAATCAAAATAGATAAACTATTGGGGTTTTACACCCTGCATCCTCCCCCCATCCACCAGCCACTGCGTCTTCCCTCCATCTATCCCATCACAGTATACCCTTTCCGCCTCCCTTTTTCCCCGTCTCCTCCGTTACAAAAAAAAAAAAAAATCAATTTAAGGGTTGTTTGGCCATGGTTGACCAAACAACCTTGTGGCTAAACAACACAAGATTATTCAATCGGCCATGGCCGAACATCACAAGGTTGTTTGGTTGACCATGACCGAATAACCTGAGTTAAATCGAAAAAAAGAAGACAAAAAGAGACGGTGAAAGAAGGGAGGTTAAGACGTGTGTTCAGGAGGAAGGGAAAATGAAAGAGATAGAGTGGGAGAAGGGAAGATGCCGAAGTGGGTGGAGGAAGAAGGGAATAGGAGGGGGCAATGGGTGGGGAAGGAGGAGGAGGCAGTGTGGTGGGGAAGAGGACCCAATGGGTTGGTGGAGGGGAAAAGGAAGAGTATGTTGATGGGTGGGGGAGGGAAAATGGAGAAGACGCTGGGTGAGAAGGAAGGAGGACGGAGGAGGAAGACGGTGGGGGAGGGAAAGTGTTTGAATTGAGGAGGGTAAAATAGAAAGTTTGAGTTTTGAAGGTCAACTTAAAGCAATATAAAAGTACTATTCCCTCAGTCCCTAAATTATCGTCCTGGTTGACCTGACGCACGAATTAAGAAAAAATAATTGACTTGATTATTTATATTGGTTTAATGTTTAGTTTCCTTTAAAGCCTATGTGTATGTGGCTCATAATTAAAGTAGGGTGAAAAAGTAAGTGTAAAGTGATAAAAATGATGTTCTAAAAAGATAAGTTTCAAACTGGTCAATTATTTTGGAACGGACGAAAAAGAAAAGGAAGACGATAATTTAAGGACGAAGGGAGTACAAGAAATATTGAAAGAAAAATAACATTAAAACACACACACACACACACACACACACGCAACAAGATCATTTCTTCTCCCAATGGGAAGAAAAGACCCGCCTAAGAGAGAGTACAACGGGGTAGTACATGAAAATAAAAGAGGGTTTATCACTTACAACGGGGTATCATACCCTCGATCATACCGAAATCAATTGTGATATTTCAATTTGAGTCTTTTGGGCTGAGACATCGGAAATTCCGAAATCAGCCGCCCCTTGCAAACTTTCAGCTATTTCTCTCTCTCTCTCTCTCTCATCAAATAAATAATGGGTCCCATTTTTTTTTCTTTTTCTTTGATTTTTGGTTTTTTTGTAATTCAAAATAAAATAAAAAATATTTTTTAAAAATACATATTTTTATTTATAAATAGAGACTTGGTTTGACTCATTTGGACACCAAAAGATTTTTTTCAAATTTTAAAGTTATTAGAGATACAAATGGTAGTGTATGAAAAATTATTAGAATTTATGCCAAGCTGTTGTATGGATTTTTTTGTTTGAATAGTTTATAAATATCAAATGAATTTTTATATTCATTTTTAATGAATTGAGTATTAAAAAGGAATCAAAGATGATCCTTTGTTGTAGAGAACTTCCAAAGCCTAACCAGTCATTTAAATTTTAAAGAGCGACCCTAAACTTAAATTCCCTTCATTTAAATCCCCCTTCATGTGTAACCTGAATCCGGTGAACTGGCGATCATGACCGTGTGGGCATCGCCAGCAACATTTTAGCACCACGCAGAGTAGGAGCCAGACAATGGTTCCTTTGCAACATTTCATCAAACACTTGGACTGTAGCAGAGCCCTCATCTCATTCTCTTCGGCCAAGTGCATCTCCTCCCCTTTCTCCTCATTCCCCACCAACCAAACTCCAATACGTGTTACATCAGCACCCTCCAATCGGCTTTATTCTTCGTTTTTCTGCACTCTAATCCACCTGTTCCTCTCCTGCAACCGACTCTCCAAAGCCACCGCCGCCTTCGCAGCCATGCGGAGTTACAGTTTTGTCCCTGACCTCCCTTCCTGGAATCGCCTCCTTCGCGATTTCAACGTCAGTGGATTGACTTCTCAGGTATGGCTAGCGTACACGGATATGACTTCTTGCGGGATTAAACCTAATGTTGCAACGCACACCATAGTTATTCACTCTTTATGTAAAGTTGGTAACATCAATTTAGCCCTACATTTGCTCAGAGACACTCGGACTGTAGACATTAATACTGTTTGTTATAATACTGTGATTTGGGGATTCTGTAAAAACGGGTTTGTTGAAATGGGTTTAGGGTTGTTGACTGAAATGGTTAAAAAGGGGGTTCCTTATGACTCTTTTACTTGTAATATATTGGTAAAAGGTTTTTGTGATGTGGGTTTGGTGGGGTATGCAGAACGATTTTTTCGTGAATTAGGTGGTACTTGTGAGGGGAATGGTAGGGATGTTGTGGGTTTTAATACTTTGATTAATGGCTATTGTAAAGCTGGAGAGGTTGGTGTTGCGGGTCAGTTGCTACAGAGTATGAGGGAGGAAGGTATTTTAGCTGATATTGTTACTTACAACACTCTGATTGATGGGCTCTGTGAGATTGGGGAATTTTCTCGGGCTGAGGATTTGATGGATGAGCTTTTGCTGTCTCATAGAAATTCTGAGGTCACTCATGATTCTTTGAATGCAGAGGACAATTTGGAAAGGGAAGAGAGTGTTTCCAGAGGATTGGAATTGAAACCAAATGTTATTACATATACTACGCTAATAAGTAGGTATATTAAGCAGGGACGGATAGAGGCAGGACTTGCTATGTATGAGGAGATGTTAAAAAAAGAGGTTTTGCCTGATGTTGTTAGTTATGGCTCTGTAATGAATGGGCTTTGCAAGCATGGGAGAGTTGCTGAAGCCAAAGCACTTTTTGAGGAGATGCAAAGGGTTGGTGTAGATCCAAATCATGTAACTTATTCTGTATTGGTTGATTCCTTTTTTAAAACAAAGAACACAATGGGTGCTTTGAACCTCCAAAGTCAAATGGTAGTTCGTGGGATTTTGTTTGATTTGATTGCGTTGACCACTTTGATGGATGGGCTGTTTAAAAGTGGAAGGCCGAGTGATGCTGAGAAGATTTTTAGCAGTATTTCAAAATTCGGCTTAGTTCCAAATTGTATCACTTACTCTGCATTAATTGATGGGCGTTCCAAATTAGGAGATTTGAAGTGTCTGGAGTCTGCACTGCAAGCAATGGAGCATGCAGATGTCGTGACATATTCTTCTGTGATCAACGGGTATGTCAAAATGGGAATGCTTGATGCAGCTGTTAATGTCTTGAAGAAGATGTTGGACCAAAGAATCATGCCAAATGTTTGCACTTATACTACTCTTATTGATGGCTATTTTAAGGCTGGTAAACGAGAAGTCGCTATTGGCTTTTATGAGGAGATGAAATTGAGAGGATTGGAGGAAAATAAGTTTGTAATTGATGTGCTCATCAATAATTTGAAAAGAGATGGGAGAATGGATGAGGCTGATGCATTATTTAGAAGGATGGTTTCTAGGGGATTGTTGCCTGACCGTGTTAGTTACACATCCCTAATGGATGGATTTTTCAAAGCAGGGAAGGAGTCAGCCGCACTTAATATGGCCCAAGAGATGACAGATAATAATTTTGAATTTGATGTTGTTGCATACAATGTCCTAATAAATGGACTTTTAGGGCTTGGGAAATATGAAGTGCAGTCTGTTTATACTGGAATGATACAGTTTGGCTTGGATCCAAACCTTGCTACATTTAACACCATGATTGGTGCTTGTTGCAGAGAAGATAAATTGGAAAATGCTCTTGAACTATGGAGTGAGATGAAGAGCCTTGGGATAATCCCCAACTCAATCACCGTTGGTATTATGGTCAAGGCACTTTGCGAAGCTGGTGAGGTTGACAAAGCCATTAATTTGTTGTATGAGATGTCTGCCGAGGGGGTTTGCCCTAGCTTAACCACTCACCGAGTTTTGCTTGACGCTGCTTCAAAAAGTAAAAGGGCGGAGAATATATTGCTCATGCATGAGCGTCTTGTAGGTATGGGCCTTAAACTAAGTCAGGCGCTCTATAATTCTCTTATCTCCACTTTGTGCAAACTAGGAATGACAAGAAAAGTAACTATGGTATTAAAAGATATGAATGAAAGAGGCTTTTCAGCTGATGCTATCACTTATAATGCCTTAATACTGGGATACTGCAAAAGCATTCATTTAAAGAAGGCCTTTGCTGTATATGAGCAAATGTTGAATGAAGGAATTTCCCCTACTCTTGCAACTTATAATACTCTTCTTTGGGGTCTTTCTGCTGCTGGTCTGATGCGTAAAGTGGCTGAATTACTTAATGACATGATTGACAGAGGCTTTCTCCCAAATTCAAAGACATATGACATTCTCGTTTCTGGCAATGGCAAGATTGGGAATCAGAGAGAATCTATTAAGCTTTACTGCGAAATGATAAGAAAAGGCTTTGTTCCCCGAACCAGTACTTACAATGTGCTTATTAGTGAGTTTGCTAAAGTAGGAAGGATGGATCGGGCTGGAGAACTTATGAAGGAGATGCAAGTCAGAGGGGTGCCACCAAATTCTGTTACTTATGACATACTTATATGTGGCTGGTGCAAACTATCGAAGGAAGTAGCTCTGGAAAGGCCTTTGAAAAGATTATACCAGGCAAAGGCAAAAAGTATGTTCGAAGAGATGACCGAGAAAGGTTTTGTTCCACGTAAAACTACCATCCTAGATATTACTTCTGTTCTTAGGCAAGCAGGAATGGGGGTTGATGCCCAAAGGTTTTTAGCTAAGTTTTACAAGGGTAGGAGCAGTTAAGTTATCCATAAGAATGACATTTGAAGGAAGGATATGCTGGCATGAGTGTCGAAGAGAAGCTAGCCAACTCTCAAGGGACAGGTTATGAATAAGGAGAAGATAGATCTTGAGAATATAGGAACTTTTTGATCCAAAAGAAGATATGACAGATAATATCATCATGGTAAGTAAATGTATTATTCTGCTGTTTTCATTTTGTTCCAATTATCTGTAACAACTGGTAATTGATCTTTAAATTGTTTTAAGTAATATGGTTATTTGAAATATCATGTCATTAATGCGAGCTTCCTACTTGTATCGAATCTGTTCAGATCTTTCTCTTGAAAGTACTTTGAGAACTTTTACAATTTTTTTCCTTTTAATTCGATGTGTTATAGAAAATGATCCTTTTCTTCACATCCCTCTCCCTTCCTAATTTCTTCCAGTGTATGTACCTCAATCTAACATGTGTTTCTCACCTGTTTTTCAGGCTTGCATGAACTAGACAGGTACTTAAGCAGCAGATTATTTCTAAACAGTTCTAAACTTGTTTGGCTTCAAGATTGTAGTCTAAGGTAAGAACTGATCAAAACTGAGTCACCTGGGCCGGTCCCTCATTTACCAACTAAGTTAAGGCAATAGATATGCTAGCAGAGTGTTCTGCTTGCTCAATTTCTAATTTCGCTTAGCTTTATTAGATTTTTTCCGTTTTTAAAATTCTTGAAACTCAACATCAACATTTGACTTTTTGGTAACTTGTGGAATTAAGTACGTTCTTAGTTATCGACATCAATTTTAACTAATTAGAATAAAAAGAGAACCATGGCCAAACATTATTTTCTGTTGCTCTTCTTTTGTGGTTTCTTAGACTGCAAATAAACAATTGATTTGGGAATGTCAAACAAATAGGGCCAATGTCTTAACGGTTATCTTTCTATCAAAGATATTTTCAATATCTTCGTGGGTTCGTGTACTGACCTCTTATAGTTTGACGTTACAGTGATTAGTGGAACGCTATAAAAGCTTATTTATGTGGTAGGAGAGCAGGGATCTTGCGGCACAGGCGAACTCTTTGGCACATGGCAGTGGCATATATTATCACAAAGTGACATGTACTGATTTCTTATAGATTAACATCTACCGTGATTGGTGGAAAGAAATAAGAGAAGCTACAAAGGTTATGAGGAAGGATAGCAGGGATCTTGTGGCACGGTCAAACTCTTTGTTCCATACAGTGATATATCATATATATTATCATGAAAGTGAGTGAATGCGTCATCCTGCTGTTTTTCGTCTTTCGACTCTTTCCGAATGTGATTATCTTTAAGCAATTCTGATTAGTCTTTTAGTCTTCTGATTATTTACTTAATGTCCGCATGTTGAAACTTAGGTCTACTTTATAAATTGCCAACTCAATCTGTAACTCGTCTTCTACCCAAGAATTATTAGAGATTCAATGATTTTCCACGCAAAGATACCGAGTTTCAAATAAATTCAAGGAGATTTTGTCCCATGCTTTTTTCTATAAAAACTAATTATTCTCTTACTTTTCTAGTATTCTCCACAATGTATGGACTTGACATGTATTTATTCCAACCTTTGTTTCAGGCATGTGATTCCAACCTTCGTTTCAGCTTTCAGGGTACAAAGGTGTATATTTCTAAGAGAAGGAGCTGATTAAAACTGTGTTGCTAGGGCTCTCCAGATATTGCCTCACAATAAATTGGTTTTGGTAGCTTCCTTACACAGGCTCCAGGCTCCAAATAAGTAAGTAGAGTCTTCAGGCTGCGTCTTACGTTTCTCATTCGAACAAGTATATATGTTTTCATCTTGGGCTGATAACGTGTTACATCTAGCATTGCACTTTTTTGTTTTTGTTTTTGTATTGCACATTTGGAGATTCTCCTCTTCTTGAAAAGAAGGGCCTTTTGATTCTAATTATCATTATTTAATGAGTAAATCCCTTGTAAGACGGTCTTACGGATCTTAATTCACAAGACGGAGCTTCTCTCTCTCACAACTCAACCCACCAATACACAGTGGATCGGGTAAGTAGGATCCGTCTTACAAAAAATATCCGTAAGACCGTCTTAGCTAAGTTTTTGCCTTATTTAATTCATGCATTGTTTGAAATTAGTATTGTTAAATTTAATGTATTTGAAATTACTATTGTTACACAATATTTTATTGATTTGTGTTGAATATGAAAAGGAGGTTTAGAAAATAACTTAAATAATTAGAAACTAGTCTGGAATTCACATTTTGTTGTTAAATTTATGTATTTCAAATTATAAAAATTAGTAACCAACGGCCCTCCTTTTCCATGAAATATATTTATTCGGTATTTGTATGAATTTTGAACTAGAATTTAATATATGCATTGTTTTTAATTGTTTGAAATTAGGATTGTAGGCTAAATTGGTATTAGCAAGGGGATCTCCAGATATTACATCACAAGAATTTGGTATTGTTTATAGAATCAAAACATGATATTGCTGCATTAAACTGCCCTTGTCACTCATCGACGCCACCTCAGGGTTTTTGAATTGTCGATCTATGAAAAATTCGATTTTATGGTGACGTTAGTGCTCAACTGAAGTAATATGTAGAAAACTGGTAGAAAATATCTGTTTTTTCATTTTTTAGGGGATATAATTTGATAGTTGAGAAAACACAGAGAGCATTCAGAAGAGTTGATCATATTCCTGAAGTTGTTTTTAATTGCCATAGTTTTGCAGAATATCTTCAATTTAATTGCCGATTGGTGAAGCGTGTTGTGTGGACTCTGAAGGCAGTTGGGGCGGTGGTGGTGATGGTGGTGATGAGCAAACAAACGACTCAAACTGAGGCTCGGCATATGCTGCTCAGGCGAACCCTTTGGCATATATTATCAGAAAGTGACATGTACTGATCTCTTATAGAGTAACATCTACCGTGATTGGTGGAAAGAAATAGGCTTAATTGCATCATTGGTCCCTTAACTTTGGATCATTCTCAGTATTAGTTTCTTAATAATTTTTTTTGTTTAAAATTGAGTCTTAAGAGTGAAATTTTTGATGGACGGTGTTAGATAATTAAGTTGTCCATGTGCATTAAATAAGGGATAAAATGAATTTTTTTCAAACCTAACTTATATTTTAATTTGTAATTGATATCCCAGAGTTTTGAAAAAGATCTAGAGGCCTTCTTCCCCAAAAACTCTTTTCAACAATTTTTCTTCAAGAATTCTACATCGAAGATATCAAAAAGTATAACCTTTCAATTTGTGTTCTTACCAACTCAATTGAAAAATTATCTTGCAAATTTTGAGGAGTCTGCACTCGACATTTTGGCTGATTGTTAGACTAATACGATGAGTTCTGCACATGAAGCCATTTGTAAATGCAAGACCAACAGTAGAGGTGATTGTAGAGGGTGACCACTGGTGCTCGCGCCGAGTCTAGATAAATATTACGCTTGCAACATCCACTCGAATTTTGTGAAGATGTTAGACCTGGATCGGATTTCCAATTTTGCTCGAGTGAAACATCTTCATGAGATTCAAATTCTGTTGTAGTTTCGTGGAAGTTCTGTTGGAAGGCCATTAGCTTTGATTCAGAGTGAATTATGTTACTCCCTCCCTTCTTAAATTATCGTCCTAGTTGACCCAATGTACGGATTAAGAAAAAACAATTAACTTGATTATTTATATTGGTTTAATGTGTACTTTCCTTTAAAGTCCATGTGCATGTGGCCCATAATTAAAGTATGGTGAAAAAGTAAGGGTAAAGTGGTAAAAGTGATGTTTTAAAAAAGTAAATTTTAAACTGGACAATTATTTTGAGACGGATGAAAAATAAAATGAGGACGATAATTTAGAGACGGAGGGAATAAAACAAAATGAAATACAGATCAGTGAGCAAGCCAAGCACCAACACAACTGAAAGCTTTCCGATCTAGATAAAAAATGATAAAATTTCAAGACCAGACTTTTTGATATATTTGATGTCGAAATTTTGGGAAGGTCTCCGGGTCTTATTTTCAAGCTCTAGGGTCTTAATTGTAAATTAAAATATAAGCTAGGGGTTTGAGAAAATTTCATTTTAGCTCTTACTTAATGCATATATGTAACTTAATGATATTTGTCTAACGACATCCATCGCGGCTGAAAATTTCATATTTTTAAGACCTAATTTTAACAAAAAAAATATTAAGGAATTAATGCTAAGAATGACCCAAAATCACAAGAACAATCGTACGATTAATCCAAAGAAATAGGGGAAGATACAAAGGTTGTGAGGAAGGATAGTCAAACAAACTCTTCCCTCTCAAGGAGTATATTCCAAAATTAAATATACCTTCTCTATAAATTCTATTAATTTATGTTTAGTTTATTATTTTTACCATTAATTCTTCCGTCCCATATTATGTTTCACTAATCTTCTTGGCTAGCGTATTTGTTTATTATTTAAGACTTCTTACGTCCCAACATAATTTTAAGAGTGTAGTTTTATTTCTTTATACTCCCTTTTAATTGCACTAATTATTACTTCTTTCGGCAAACACTCCACTATTTCATTTTCGAATATTTTACTTAAAGAATCTATTTTTAAAAATTAAGTAATGGGTATGAATATTTCAATCATATTGAATTATTGATTAGAATATGATGATGATGAAATAAAATCATCATAAATCGCCACTTTAGAATATCATAAATCATAATTTGACTGCTAAAAACTTACTTCATTAAGAAAAGTCAACAACTAACTGCATTCACATTTTGACTGGATTTAGAGATTATGAAACCAGCTAGGATTCCAAAATGGTCCATCAAATCGTCCATGTTTTTCCTTCCATTTCTAATCAAAAGTCAACTCTGTGAACAGAAATGGAAGCTCTCCTCTCCACACAGGAGTCAGGACTAGACTTTAGTCCCTCCAATCAGCCGAACACGTTGACGTTAAACAGTATACAAAAGCATATTGGTTTGGTGGGTTTGGGTTAGATCATGTCGGTGTTGAGAGTTGAGCGAGGTCGCAGGACGGTACCAGAAGACGTAGCTCCAGTTATCACTTATCAGTCTCCCACTAAAGAATTTTTCAAAAAATTCGCCACTGCTCAGAGATGTGGCGGTTGTTGGCATGTACAAGATAAAATCTGTATCCTTAGGTCAACAAGTAATAATGAGGTTTACAAAAGTTAAGAACAAATTCAAATTCTTCAAAGTTGACATGGTAAAATATTGAGTTACTTTTATTTTACATTAAAATATGAAAACTCTGTAATATGACATACTCTCATATTGGTTAGAGTGCTGAGAACCATAAAATATCCAACCAATGAAAATATGTCACATCATATAGTATCCATGTTTTAATACAAAATAAGAGTAACCCTAACATTGCCCAAAATTAAAAGGCCACATACACTGCTACCTCTTATGCTATCTAGTTGATCATCACTATTTCCCATCTACTTGTAATTAATCCAATTAAATCTTAATTTTGATTTGCGGGCATTTTATTTTTCTAACTAGTTTTTTTGACCATATGTTTAATATTGTTTGAAAAATGACAAAAATGTTACGACAAAGACTAAGACGAAGAAGAAAGAAGCCTCCTCCTATAATTATTCGTAACAAAAATGCTATGAATAAGGATCCGTAAGACGGTCTTACAAAAGGCTTACCCAATTAATAATGATTTTTCCTCCTAAGAACCTAGTTAAAAGAACAACTTGTTGAGGAAGAAATATAATGAATTATTGCCTCCAGAAGCCAAGAGGACTATGAGGGGGATAAGAGCATCCCCATTGTATGGTTTTTCATCTTTTTATTTATGGAGAAGAGTGATACCATGGTCACCTAGGAGAGAGGGTTAGCTAACTAGGAGAGAGAGAGTTTTTTTTCCTAAATAGGAAGAAACAAAAAGAATCTTCCTATGTGTCATGTGTATGGGGGGGGGGGTAAAATGTAATATTTTTTATTGGTATGTGTTAAATTTAATATTTTTTGTGTAAGAAAATTATACAATGAGAAGATATATTCTTAAGTAGGTAAGAAAATAAAAATGTTGAATATCAACACAAGCCCAAATAATATGTTTGAGCCCAAATAAAATAAAAGTCCAAACCTATTTTTGTGGAAGGATCTGGAAGGAAGAAATTTTTGTGGAAGATTGTAGAAATGAGATATTTTAAGAGAAGTATGTAGAATGTTGTATTAATGTGTGGTTAGAATTATTTCTCAATTTAATATTTGTGTAGTATAGGTTGTATGAGAAGAACTATAAATACCCCTTGCATTGTGTTATAAACTATCCACCAAACCAAAAAAAAAAAAAGTTTTCCACTCCTAAGACGTGTAGTGTCTTGAGTGTGAGCTGCAAGCTTCCTATTGAGTATCCTTGTATTTCTCTTCAAAATGTGAGTGATCTCTTGAAAGTGTTGTAGTTTCTTATATCGTGGGTATAATACAAGTAATTTATTTACTTGTTTGGGTCCAATATTAGTAAATTTAAAGTTACTTACTCTAAATTTTACTCAACATTTGGTATCAGAGTGGAACGGTCAGGGATCGTTCTTGTTGGAGCTATCTTGAGTCGTGAGGAGTTTGACACTCTACTATTCCGTTTTCGCATGTTTCACTTAAAAAGTCTATTTTTAAAAATTAAATTTGTCTTTCAAACATAGATTTTTAATCAAGGAGTATTAATTATTATTATTAGAAATATTGTTCTTTTTTGTACATCATCATTTTAACAGTACTTACCAATAAAAGAGAAGAGATGAGAAAAAAAAATTAAATCACTATAACCATTAAATAGTGTCATATTTATTGGTAATAGTTAAAAGTAATGGGTATTGACATTTCAATCATATTGATTAGAATCTCAAAAGTCACAATAGAAGGTTAGAGAATGAAGATTTAACAAATAGATACGATGCGTCACAACCTAAGTACTAAACATTCTCACCAACTTTAAATAGTAAATATATGTACATATTGTCACGCCCCAAAGAAATACTCTTTAGATAGAGTTAGAATGAGCCGGAAGGTAACGAAACCTTCTGGAATACTCTACACGGATATAGAAGGGACATGAAAGTAGGGGAACCATCTAGAATATTCTCTAAATGTATAGAAGAGGTAGGAAGGATGGAGAGCCTTCCACACAATACTCCTTGTACATAGAATTCTCTAGAACATAGGAGAACATGTAAGGGGTCTAGAATACTCCAACCACTTGTATAAATAAGGGAGGAATCCTCATTTGTAGGATACCGAAGTTTGAAGGAATTAAAGACATCCTTACAAACCTTCTCTTTCCCTTGAGTTCTTTCTTTAGTCAAGCAAACAACTCATCTCTTGGGAAGGCTGACTTAGCGAGTTTGTGAGGGGCAACAAGACGCTAAGGCCGCACGTGTTGTTGGAGGTACAACTTCGTGACAAGTGGTATCAGAGCCATGTTAAAGCCTCTATAATGGCAGGAACAAACGAGTCAATCATGACTGAGGAACAACGTGGACGAGATGTTGTGCCCATTGGCGGGAAGAAGAAACGCGATTCAAGCAAGGCACGAGCGGAAGGGCCGTCCGTGGATCCAATGATGGTGTTTGAACTTGCAGAAAAGTTGGAAAGGGTCCAACATGATTTTGGCGTGCTAGAGGAGCACGTTTTGGAGCAGATTGAGGCAACCAAGGGGGCTGCCGAGGTCGCCCACAACAACATCGAAGCTCGGTTTATACAACTAGAAGAAACCAACAACAACATTGAAGCTCGGTTTGCGCAGCTTGAAGAAGTTGTCTATGGCTTGAAGGATTGCATTGAGGCAATGCGGGAAGACATTACCTTGTGCAAGAAGGCCGCAGCAAATGGGAATGTTGGCTGGACTTTTGGCAATCTAAGGGTAGATTGCCCCAAACCAGCAAGCTTCGATGGAGCATGAGACGCCAAGGAAGTGGAGAATTACCTATGGCAAATGGAGCAATACTTCGATGGCTTAGGCCAAATTGATGAGGCCACCAAGGTAAGGACCGCTTCCCTCTATCTCAATGATACTGTAGCATTGTGGTGGCGCAGGAAGAAGACATACATTGAACGTGGGGTGTGCAAGATTGACACATGGGAAGAGTTCAAGGGAGAACTCAAACGTCACTTCAACCCCAAAAATGTGGTTTATGAGGCACGTAAGAAGTATAGAACAAATAAAATATATGAAGGAATCTCACACAAATCTTATTGACATATTGATCCCTATATATACAAAACAGTATTTATGTACAGTCCTAAAATCAAGGAGAATACAGATTTGATAGAAGAAGAATAGGAAACAAAATATCATTGAGTGTTGGGCAAGATTAGATTGATTGAGGAGAATGAGATTGTGTAGGATTCTCTCTAATAGGCCCCCTCAAGATGGACGACCGAGAAGAGAGACCAATCTTGGATACCAATTCAGTATAACGAGCACGAGCAAGTGGCTTGGTAAGGGCATCGGCAAGTTGGTCACGTCCCGAAATGTGAGTAACTCGCAAGTGTTGAGCTTGAACTTGTTCACGAACAAAGTGATAATCAAGTGCCAAGTGCTTCATTCTTGAATGAAATTTCGGATTTGCTGCCACATAAGTCGCGCCCATGTTGTCACAATAAATAACAGGTGCAGTGGAGAATGGAACATGGAGCTCACGAAGAAGATTTTGGACCCATAGAACTTCGACAGTAGCGGCAACGACGGCCCTATATTCGGCCTCAGTGGAGGATCTAGCAAGTGTTCTTTGTTTGCGAGAACTCCATGAGATTAAGTTAGAGCCAAGGTAAACAAGATAGCCTGTAGTGGATATGTAGTCCTGCTTATCGCCCGCCCAATCAACATCTGTAAAGGCGTGTAAAGTAGAAGGAGAGTTGCGATGAAGGAGAAGACCATGGGAGCTAGTGCCAGCAAGATAACGTAGCACCCGTTTGAGTGCACCCCAATGGATGTCAGTCGGCTTGTGCATAAACTGGGAAAGCCTGTTAACCGCAAATGATAGATCAAAGCGAGTCAGGGAGAGGTACTGCAGTGTACCAACTATGGTCCGAAACTCAGTGGGGTTTTCAAGGGTGTACCAGAATGAGCCAAGAGGTTAGAATCAGGAACCATGGGAGTGGGAACTGGTTTAGCATCCGTCATATTGGTGCGGGTTAAAAGATCGTGGATGTATTTTTGTTGGCTCAGAAAGAGGCCATCAGAATGTGGAAGCACATCAACACCCAAGAAGTATGAGAGGTTACCAAGATCCTTCAGAGAAAACCGTGAAGCAAAAGTGGAGATGAAGGCATTGAGATGAGAATCATTAGAACCCGTTATGATTATGTCATCCACATAAACAAGTAAATGAATCACACCAAGAGGTTGAAGCAGGGTGAACAAGGATGCATCTGAAACAGAATTCGTAAAACCTAAGGAGAGAAGGTAATTTCTGAGTTCATTGTACCATGCCCGAGGGGCTTGTTTAAGACCATCTGAGCCCGAAGCTTGCAAACATGAGTTGGTGAAGATGTACTTACAAAGCCAGGAGGTTGCAGCATGTAAACATCTTCATGAAGAGAACCTTGGAGGAAAGCGTTGTTAATATCAACCTGTCGAAGGGACCAGCCTTTTGTGACAGCAAGAGATAGAATGGTCCGAATAGTGGCAGGTTTGACAACCGGATTGAATGTGTCAGAGTAATCAATTCCCGGACGTTGATGAAAACCCTTTGCAACAAGACGAGCTTTATGTCGTTCAATGGATCCATCAGAGTTGTATTTAGTTCGAAAAATCCACTTACAGCCAATGGGTTTCTGGGATGGAGAAGGTGGAACGAGATCCCAAGTATGATTCTTTTGTAACGCATCAAACTCGGTTTGCATAGCATCACGCCACACAGGAATTTTGAGGGCTTGCGTGTAAGTAGTTGGTTCAAGGGAGGAGTTGGGAAGGGAAACATGAAGATTCAATTTATTAATGGGTTTTCGAATCCCATCCTGAAGTCTAGTGTGAGGGCGATTGGGTGGAGGTGGAAGGTGGATGGTAGAGGGTTGAGAAATAGTGGGGTCGGCAGAGGATTGAGTTTAGGTTTGGGAGGGTGGGGATTCGGCAAAAGGCAAGGGGGACTGGGAGGTTGAAGCTGAGGAAGAGGGAGCAGATGAAAAAGGTGTTGGTGAGGGAGGTGCCGAGGGTGGAGGTATTGGAAGGTGTGGTGTCGGTAGTGGGACCGTGGACAAGATATGGAGATGAGAGTTGCACCAAGCATCGACAGAATCGTAGGGGGAGGAGGGGGAACTAAGAGAAGAAAAAGGAAAATTATGTTCTACGAATTTCACATGTCTCGACACAAAGATTTTGTTGGAGTGAGGATCAAGGCAATAATAAGCACTTTGGGTTGGCGAGTAGCCGACAAAGACACAAGGGGAGGATTTGGGGTCAAGTTTGTTGGTGGTGTATGGACGAAGCCATGGGTAACAGAGACATCCAAAACTACGAAGCTTGAGATAATTGGGATGATGACCAAAAAGCTTAAAGAATGGCGATTGGAGGTTCAACGTAGGAGTAGGCATGCGATTTATGAGATAGCAAGCCGTGACAAGAGCAAGAGGCCAAAAGGTTTGTGGCATGTGAGAATGAGTTAGAAGAGAAAGACCGGTTTCAACGATGTGACGGTGACGGCGCTCGAAGTAGCCATTGTGTTCAGGAGTGTGTGGGGGAGAAGTAAGATGAGTGATCCCTAGGGATATGAGAAGTGGGCGAAGCCCGAGATATTCACCTCCATTATCACTAAATATTGTAAGAAGAGGACGTTGGAAGTATCTTTCAACAAGATTTTTAAAGTTTGTGAATGCCATAGTTGCATCATTCTTGTGTTTAAGTGGATAAAGCCAAGTATACTTAGAGTAATGATCGACAAAAATGATATAATACTTATAGCCATCATAGGATAAAAGTGGAGATGTCTAAACGTCACTATAGACAACATCAAGGGGACCATTGGAAGAAATAGAATTTTCATTAAAAGGGAGCTTGTGACTCTTGTTACAAGCACATGCATTACAATTAAAATTAGATGTCCTAGGAATATCCAACTGAAACGACGAACTAAGATGACGTAAAATAGGTATAGAAGGGTGTCCTAATCTATGATGCCAGTTGATGATGGACGATGAAGTTGAGGTGTGAACAGCAGGAGAAATTGGATACCATTCGAAGATACCATACTTAGATTTGCCTTGGAGAAGAGTAGTCCCTGAACGAAGGTCCTTCACAACAAAAGAATTAAGTGAGAAGGTGATGGAGACATTATTGTCGAGACAAAATTGAGAGACATAAATAATATTGCGAGACACAGTTGGAACATGAAGAACATTAGAAAGATGTAAAGTAGTAGAAGAAGTGAGAAAAGAGGTGGAACCAATATTTGAGATTGGAAGCCCCGAACCATCACCAATTAGGAGTTCCTCGGTACCATCAAATGGAGAATGAAGAGCAAGATTGTTGAGGTCGTTGGTCACATGGTGAGTGGCCCCACTATCAAAAAGCCAGCCGGGGGTGGGTGGGGTTGTGGTGGTTGCGGAGTAGGCACGGGGTTGAGAAGGAGATGAGCCACGGTTGGGTTGGCGAGGGTTAGAAGGCTGTTTGTTGGAAGGGTTGGGTGTCGGGAAGGTGCATGACAGTAGGGTAAGTTTGGCGAAAGGAAGGGCATTGAGAAAGATAACGGCCGCTAACACGACACCATTGACACTTCCCATTGAATGGGGTAGAAGGCCGAGAATTTTGGGCAGAGGAATTGGGTAAGGCAATGGGGTGTTGGGAGGAAGTTGGTGCAGTTGTGTATGGTTTAGGTTGAGAGTTACGGGCATGGTTTTTGGCAGCATAAGCGACGGTGGCAGGGAAAGTAAGGGTGGAGGAGGATTTGTGTTTAAGGGAAAGTTCCTTATTAAGAAGCTTTTCATGGAGCTCATCAAAGGTTATTGGATTTTCACGGCTGTGAACGGCATTGATGACACTATCATAATTTTGATCATCAAGTTGTTCAAGGATTTTGTCCACGAGATCATCAGGATCAAGAGGTCGACCAAGAGAAGCAAGTTGGTCGGCACAAGATTTCATGTCGTGCATGTAATCAGAAACGGATCGGTTTCCTTTGGTAATACTACGAAGGCGGTCCTTAATTTGTTTGAGGTGACCCTTAGAAGGATTAGCATAGGTTTTGGAGAGGGTTTTCCACGCATCGTGGGTGGTGGGACATTGGGATATAATGGAAACAAGAGATGGTGAGAGAGTACCTGCAAGTGCTCCTAAGATTAGCTTGTCTTGGCGAAACCAAGTGGAATAGGCTGGATTAGGTTTGGTGGTAGATTCGGTGGTGGAAGTTGCTGCCACGGTAAGGGTTTGAGAAGGTGCAGGGAGAGAGCCATCAAGGTATTGAAAAAGATCAAGACCTAAAAGTGTGGCCTCAAGTTGTATCTTCCAAGCTATGAAATTGGTTGGGGTTAATTTGAGAATATGGGAGAGAGATACATAGATAAGGGGTTTGTTTGGTTCTGCAGAATTCAGAATCAAGGAGTTTTCGGCAGCCATGGGAGATGAGCAGGGAAGGACAGTTGGATCTTTATTTGCTCTGATACCATATAGAACAAATAAAATATATGAAGGAATCTCACACAAATCTTATTGACATATTGATCCCTATATATACAAAACAGTATTTATGTACAGTCCTAAAATCAAGGAGAATACAGATTTGATAGAAGAAGAATAGGAAACAAAATATCATTGAGTGATGGGCAAGATTAGATTGATTGAGGAGAATGAGATTGTGTAGGATTCTCTCTAATAAGAAGCTGTGGGAGTTGAAGCATCGCGGAGCCATGAGGGAGCCATGAGGGACGTCAGAAATCGCCACTTTAGAATATCATAAATCATAATCATAATCATAATTTGACTGCTAAAAACTTCATTAAGAAAAGTCAACAACTAACTGCATTCACATTTTGACTGGATTTAGAGATTATGAAACCAGTTAGGAATATGGTTTACTCGTTTTCCAAAATGGTCCATCGTCCAAGTTTTTCCTTCCATTTCTAATCAAAAGTCAACTCTGTGAACAAAAATGGAAGCTCTCCACACTGGAGTCAGGACTAGACTTTAGTCCCTCCAATCAGCCTAACACGTTGATGTTAAAACAGTTTACAAAAGCATATTGGTTTGGTGGGTTAGATCATGTCTGTGTTGAGCGAGGTCGCAGGACGGTACCAGAAAACGTAGCTCGAGTTATCAGTCTTCCACTAAAGAATTTTTCTGAATTGGCCACTGTTCAGAGATGTGGCGGTTGTTGGCATGTACAAAATAAAATCTGTATCCTTAGGTCAACAAGTAATAATGAGGTTTACAAAAGTTAAGAACAAATTCAAATTATTCAAAGTTGACATGATAAAATTAAAAGGCCACACACACTGCTACCTCTTATGCTATCTAGTTGATCATCACTATTTTCCATCAACTTGTAATTAATCCAATTAAATCTTAGTTTTGATTTGCGGGCAGTTTATTTATCTAACTAGTTTTTTTGACCACATGTTTAATCTTGCTTGAAAAATGATAAGAATGTTACGACAACAAAGACTAAGAAGATGAAAAAGAAGAAGAAGATGACTCCTCCTCCTCCTATTCTTAGACGTGGCAACCCATTACTAGATGATTGAATTCAATTCCACTTGGCACCAGTAGTCTAGTAGTCTAGTACAAAACAAACAAACAAATGAAAACACCTACGCCCCCTGATTACTCTACCTAAACCTTAACTACTCTCAACTCTTAACTACCTCCTCCCTCCGTCACCCATAAATATAACTCTTTTTTCTTCAATTCCCATCCTCATTCCTCAACATAAATTTATTTTTCTGCCTACACCACCATCCATTTTCACTTTTTTTTTAAAAAAAATTGTGTGTCTCTGGGTAAGCTTCATTTTTTATGGTTTCACCATGTCTAGTATATATAATTGATCAAGTATTTACCAAGCAAAACACAAAACCATAAATGGAGTTTTAACACTCATTACCTTCTAATTTTCGTAGTATTCACACTCTATTTTTCAACAAAGAAAAAATATACACTTTTGTTTTTCAGTTTTGATGCAGCAACTTCTGTTCTTGCAGTTTTCTTTCACCCTCGTAACACCTAAACTTATTTCTTCAGCAGGAGATCGAAGAGCCAAGAAACTTCATTTTAATCATCACAGGAACAACCAAATGGAGATTCAAAGGCTCAGAAATAGAAAGTAGCGAAATGAGAAACCGGATCGGGTTTAGCGGCCCATTTAGCAGTCCGTTGGTCGCTAACAAGAACAATAGTACTACGAACAACAACAAAGGTGAAAAAATCAAAGATGAAGAACAAGATGCCTGTGTTGAAGTAACGCTAGATATTAGCGGTCAGTCGGTTATCGTCCAAAACGTAAACGGTGATCAAGAAGCAGTATTATTAGCTAAACGGCTAGAAAAACTGCCTTCTTCTTCGTCGTTGGGCTCCCAATTATCATTTAGGTTAAGGCAAGTGTCGAAGGAAATCAGGCGAATAAGTAGCTCTTCAAGGAGGTATAACAATATTAAGTTGCTTGATCACAGCAAGTCTGGTGCTGCTACGGCCCTTAGAGGTCTCAAGTTTATAAACAAAAGCATTGGTAATGAAGGTTGGTCTGAGATTGAGAAACGCTTTAATGAGTTGGCTGTGAATGGCCTTCTACCAAAATCGCGCTTTGCTCCATGCATAGGTACGTTTATATATACTGCATGAAATTTATTGTACAATAAACACTAAACGTGGCCCAACTTAATTAAATGGTTCACTATTATTCTGTCATGGGCGGGGCTACACACCCCCACTTTCTACTCTTAAAACCCCATTTCCTTCATTGAGATGTTATACCTTGGGTTGTACATTGCAGGAAATGGGGTGTGAAGAGTAGAAAGTGGGATGTGTATAGCCCCACCCTTTTGTCATTGCCTCTATTTAAAACAAAATTCATTAATTTGTGTAATAATATGAAATGGATCCATGTTTATAACTATGATCCTAATTATGTTGATTTGAAAATGGATGAATTATAAATTCAGAAATGAATGAATTTTCTGTTGCAATGTATATATAAGAAAAAGCGACGGAAGCCGACCTTCTCCATGCAAAGCCGCCTAGGATCGACGACTCTTAAGAAAACTGTAACTTTTTTTCCTTCATGCATGGTTGGAGAGAGAATCCAAAGAGGGGTAGAGGAATTTTTAAAAAGTGTTTTTGGGAGAAATTGTAAAAAAGAAGAAGATGATGAATTTGTTACAAGGGGAGAAAGGGTAGTATGGTAAATTACTCCTTTAAGTAGCTAGGTGCGTCGTTTAGTGTTTTTGGTGTGACATTTTGGGTCATTCTATAGTTGTAAGTGTTGCCTATTTCCTCAACATATGGAGGAATTCCACTTAACTATTTGAGCAAATACTGATCAAATCTTGTCATTGTGAATAGGGATGGAGGAATCCAGCGGCTTCGCTAATGAACTATTTGACGCGTTAGCTCGAAAGAGATTTATAACATCAGACTCGGTGACAAAGGCCCAGTTACGCGAGTTTTGGGAACAGATTACTGACACGAGCTTTGATGCTAGGCTGCAAACCTTCTTTGACATGTGAGTTCTATGACGCAGTTGAAAATAGTTACTTGGACCAATTTGAATAGATGATTATATAAATTTTGATTCAATGTCTTCTAATCCTGATTTTTTTGTTGCATTTTAACCAAGTAAAGAGTGGACAAGGATGCCGATGGACGAATTACAGAAGAAGAAGTGAGAGAGGTAACATATTTTGTAAATAGTTTAGCCAGGCTCTCGGATTTGAGAAGGGTCTGATGGATGCAGCCTTACCCTCATTGCCTCACACAGCTTAAAAACACGTTTTTATGCACAGACTGATCTTTTGATTATTTGATGTTTCAGATAATCACATTGAGTGCTTCTGCAAACAAGCTGTCAAATATTCAAGAGAACACAGATGAATATGCTGCTTTGATCATGGAAGAGCTTGATCCCGATAACGTTGGATACATTGAGGTGAGTCATACAATAACATATTTGCCGTAAAATTTTTGTTGGGCAGTATTTTGAGAAAACATTGTTTAATTTGACAAACAGTTGCACAGCCTGGAAATGCTACTTCTGCAAGTCCCGAACAGTTCAACGAAACTTGACTACAAATAGTCGCGTTCTAAGTCCAGTTACTAAGTCAGAAGTTGGTTCCAACCCGAGAGAAAAACCCAGTCAAGAGAGGCTACAGGGCACTTTCATACTTCATCGAGGACAATTGGAAGCGAATTTGGGTTATTGCACTGTGGCTTTCAATCTGTGCTGGGCTTTTCACTTGGAAATTCATTCAATATAAGCATAGAGCTGTCTTTCATGTAATGGGATATTGTGTAACAATTGCCAAAGGTGCTGCTGAGACAACAAAGTTCAACATGGCCCTCATTCTCCTACCTGTTTGTAGAAATACCATTACTTGGCTTAGAAGCAGAACCAAGTTAGGTGTGATTGTACCCTTTGATGACAACATCAATTTCCATAAGGTATGTTAAATCTTATTCGCTCTCCAGACCCCCACAATGACAGCAGACTCGTAGTCATAGATTAGACAGTCCCAAGTCAATATTTTTTTGTTTCTTTAATTCATGTTCCTTCAATTGATTGGCACTGGTTTTCAGGTAATTGCTATAGGAATAGCAATCGGGGTCGGGCTACATGCAGGTTCACATTTGACATGTGACTTCCCACGGTTATTACACGCTACAGATGAGGAATATGAGCCGATGGAACCATTTTTTGGGGAAAAAAGACCAGATGATTATTGGTGGTTCGTGAAAGGCACAGAGGGTTGGACTGGTGTAGCTATTGTGGTGCTCATGACAATAGCTTACACATTAGCCCAACCATGGTTCCGTAGAAACAGAGTCAACCTCCCAAAAACTGTCAAAAGACTCACTGGATTCAATGCATTTTGGTACTCCCACCACCTATTCGTTATCGTATACGTTCTCTTCATCATTCATGGATACTTCCTTTATCTCTCCAAGAAATGGTACAAAAAAACAGTAAGTCCTTTAAACTTGTATGACATTCACTGCTAAATCATGCTTGAATGCTAAATATAAACCTGTGAAGCTAAAGAAAATTCTATCTTCTTTTTCTACAGACCTGGATGTATCTTGCAGTTCCTATAACATTATATGCCTGTGAACGCTTGATTCGTGCATTCAGGTCGGGGCAGAAGACAGTTCGGATTTTAAAGGTAAACATTACAGTTTTTGCTCTAATTATACACTAACAAAAGGATGCTAACATGTAAACACTTTCTTGAAATTTTCAGGTTGCTGTGTACCCAGGCAATGTTCTGTCACTGCAAATGTCGAAACCTCAAGGATTTACTTATACTAGTGGACAGTATATCTTTGTAAATTGTTCAGTTGTCTCTCAATTCCAATGGTAAATTGAAACATAAGTTTTCAGTTTACTCAACTAAGGAGATAAAATAATCAACTAAAAATTATGAGCATTTGTATCAGGCATCCATTTTCCATTACCTCGGCTCCAGGAGACGATTATTTGAGCATCCACATTCGAACATTGGGCGATTGGACATCACAACTCAAAACCGTCTTCTCTAAGGTATGTGCGTTTCTTTAGATAAAAAAGCATAAAATCCTTTCTTCTGAATGCTCACTAAAATCAAAATTTGGTATAATATTTAGGTATGTCAGCCTCCAACTGCGGATCAAAGTGGCCTCCTAAGATGCGACATTGGACAAAGCGGTAACAAGCCAAGGTAATTCGATCTGTTTTTATCTTTCTATGGTTAAGTATGTAATTAATATGCCATATATCAGGTCTGCATCCAGATTATCCACCTGATCTAACCATGACCACAGTAAAATTTTGCCTCTACTGCCCTTCATATGATCTAACTCAAGTATCACGTACGCTCATGAACATATTACCTGCAGGTTGCCAAGATTATTGATCGATGGCCCCTATGGGGCACCAGCCCAGGACTACAAAAAGTTTGACATTGTCCTCCTAGTTGGACTAGGCATCGGTGCAACCCCTTTGATTAGCATTGTCAAAGACATGCTCAACAACATTAAGCAACAAAAAGAGATTGAAAAGGGAGTAGGAGACGGTGACATCAGGAGCGATAAAAGAATGGGTTTTGCCACAAAACGAGCCTATTTCTATTGGGTGACTCGTGAACAAGGCTCGTTCGAGTGGTTCAGGAGTGTGATGAATGAGGTAGCTGAGAATGACCTAGAAAGCTTGATTGAGCTTCACAACTATTGTACAAGTGTTTACGAAGAAGGAGACGCACGATCAGCCCTCATAGCCATGCTCCAATCAATCCAGCACGCTAAAAACGGCGTCGATGTTGTTTCGGGAACGCGTGTAAAGACACATTTCGCTAGACCGAATTGGCGCAACGTCTTCAAGCATGTAGCCATTAATCATCCTGATCAACGAGTCGGTACGTATATATATATGAATTTCAATATTTCTCTTGTTTCCAACCATATTGTAGTCGTGCTTCAATTCAACTTAGTGTGACATGAAATGTTTTTTTGATTGTAACAGGAGTGTTTTATTGTGGTGCACCTGGTCTTGTTGGGGAGCTAAGACGGCTAGCCAAAGATTTCTCTCGCAAAACAAGCACAAAGTTTGATTTCCATAAGGAGAACTTTTAGATATATATTTCAAATTTTTTTTTGTTTTTGTATTAAAAGGATGATATTTGTAATTCAAAAATTAATTGTATAATGGCGGAAGTAGGCCTGTCAATGGATCGGATATGGATCGGATATAGGTAAATCCGAATCCGATCCGAAACCATATATCACCGATCCGATCCGATAATCCGATGGATCAAGTGTATGTCAATCCATATCCGAATCCGTTACCCGTTAACGTATCCGATTAAATATCCGATCCGATCCGAAATATAAATATATGAATAAAAAACAATTAGAATATGAAAGGGAGGAAGATCAAAAGACAACATGCATATATAATTGTGTATATTATGTATATGTATAATAAGACATATGTTATTTTCGGATCGGATCGGATCCTTAACGGATCGGATATAGTTCAATTCATATCCGATCCGTTAATAAATAAATTATCGGGTTTGAATTCGGATTCAGGTTATTGGACCATTATATAAATCAATATCCGAAATTTCAGATCGAATTCGAACCAAAATCCAATCCATTAACATGCCTAGACGGAAGGCGTGTGGATATGGCACTCTATGCTAAGGGATAATCATATATAGCTCCACAGCTCCACTACCAGTCTACCACCATTAATAAACCCAACACCTAACAAAAGGTGGTCGAGTCGGGGCAATTACGCTCAAATGTGTCAGCTTAGCAACCATTAATAATTTAATATTCTACTTTTCTGTTTTGTTAGGTTGATACATTAGTAGGTAATATATAATGATATCTATTAACTGTGAATACAAAATTAGATTAGATTAGATTATGGGAAAGGCAACAAATCAGCTTTAGATATCACTGGTTTGAATCTGTAGAAGATACTATATGAACTTGTTTCCCCCCATCAATTCCTTCCAATATTTTTTCCTAACTGTGGACAATTGGAGCCTCTATCTACTGCTTCTATACCTAAACCTATTAGCAAGTGATATATACAGAGGTGCTTTCACATCACATGCAAAATGCTTAGCCAAAAACTTAGTAAATACGGTATTACGGTTATTTTTTGTAAGTTGAATCTTTTTTATCCGATTCACGTGTTAGTGGGTTGAGTTGTGAGAGAGGGAGCTTCGTCTTACGAATAAGGATCCGTAAGACGGTCTTACAAGAGGCTTACCTTTTTATGTAAGACATATCTGATATCTCCTTGATCCGACTCACCGTGTGTTAGTAGGTTCAGTTGTGAGAGAGTCAGATTTCGTGTTACGAATTAAGATCCGTAAGACAGTCTCATATGAGACTTACTCAAATGCTTGATACAGCACCCGAAATTCCCATGAAGGTATGTTTTCTACTACTGTTCTTCATAATTTTATGTTTTTCTTTGTAATTTTGAAGTTTTTTAGAATTTAAAAAATATTTTTTTATTTAAAATTCAAGTATGTTTTTTACTCTTGTTCTTTGTAATTTTAAACATTCCTTTGTAATTTTGAAGTTTTTTAGCAATTAAAAAAAATTCTTTTTGAACTTCAAGTATGTTTTCTTTTTCTCTGATCGTTGAAATTTTTAACCTTTGTAATTTTGAAACTTTATATCATTAAAAAATCTTTTTAAAATTCACAAGGCTCTGATAGACAAAAAGATTTGTGTAACCATATGCGCACAAATTGCAACGAGTTCAGTTGTCATCCGATTTGTCACGATGCAAGCTGACTCAACAAAGGCAAAAATATGTGTAAGATCTTACGGATTCTAATCCGTAAGACGAAACGTCAAAAAAGAGGAGAAGAGGCTGATGGAGCGGACGATCTATCAAAGAGGACCACTGGTTACCCAACAAAGCAACAAGTCAAAATGAAAGAGAAAAGTGGGTTGAATAGGTTGGATTTGGGCCGGATCAAAAGACCTGAACCTGGACCCTTTCAAAAACACACGGGTCGATCAAGTGGAGTGTGTGATGTGGCACACGCAAATCGTGCCACCGCATTAATGTGATCTTTCCTCATTGCAGTGCTACCCTTGATCGGTGCCCCTAATGTTTTTAGAAGATGAGTTGAAGTCCCTAAGTGCCTAGAGTTTACATTTTAATCCTACATCAACTTTATTTTTAATGAAAAATGACATATTTAAATATGAAAGTGATAAATTTAAAGCCGAAAATGATATATTTTCATTCATAAATTGACTTATACATTTATATACTAAAAGTGACACATTTAAATGTAAAAGTGACCCACTTTCATACATAGTGACTTACAAATTGAGAGACTAAGAGTGACACATTTAAAAGTAAAAGTGACACATTTTTAAATATAATAACTTACACATTGAAAGACTAAACGTGACACATTTAAAGGTAAAAGTGACATATTTTCATACATAATGACTTACACATTGAGAGATTAAAAGTTACTCATTTAAATGCAAAAGGGATACTTTCATACATAATGACCTACACATTGAGGGGCTAAAAGAAACATATTTAAATGCAAAAGTAACATTCGTTCATACATAATGACTTACACGTAAAAGTAACACATTTAAAACTAAAAAAAATGACACCCTTTTGTACATAACGACTTACACGTTGAAAGACAAAAAGTGACACATTTAACAACAGGTGTAACACACTTTCTCACTTAATGACTTACATATTGACGAACTAAATGTGACATAATTAAAGTTAAAAGTGACACATTTAAATGAAAAAGTGACACATTTAATGTCAAAAAGTTGACGATTTTCATTTATAGAATCTTAGGGGTAGCGTTGTAATTTCCAAAAGTTGAGGGATGCCGCTACAATTTATGAATCTTTAATCCATTTAACATAGATAGCTCCGTCTTATGAATTAAGATCTATAAGACAGTTTTACATGAGACCTACTACTCAATAAATTGAGCAAGTAGTACTTACAAGTTGAAAAAAAAGTTGTTGCTTAACAGTCTTTCATTCTTTTTCTACCTATTTAAGGGATGTCTCTCAATGGAAAAAATAACTCTCAAGCTGTTCTCGCAATCAGAACATACAACTCTTCAAAAGAAAGAAAAAAGATTAAAAAGAAAAAAGAAAAAAGAAAAGAGCAGCAGTAACAACATAGCTAAAGATATGTTATTTTCAATACAAAAACATCACATCAAAGAGAATTCATACAAAGATTCAAGAACCATTTTAGAACTGAAAACTCCAGCATTGAAGATCCCCGGATCGGAGCTTTCATCAGACTACTTAATAGTATGTTCCAAGGAAGCAAATCGTTATCTTTCACTATGTAAAGAGCCCTAGTTGGGTTGCCAACTAATAGTGATTTTTCCTCCTAAGAACCTAGTTGAAAGAACAACTAGTTGTGGAAGAATCAAGAAGATACTTTCGTCCTGAATAATCTTTCGTCCGGAATAATATGTCTATTTGGAGAAATATAATGAATTATTGCCTCTGGAAGCCAAGAGGGTTATGAGTATTCATGATAATAGACTTACCCATGATTATTCATAACACTTATTTTACCACCCCAAGCTATGAGGGGATAAGAGATCTAAGACGCTTTAAAATTCTTGTAACAAGTTTCTCAATCTTTACACTCTTTATTTACTGCGATGCATTTCAATCTGTTCAAAACATCTTTTACCACTGCTCTTTACATATTCAAAGCACAGATTAATCACTTTACAAAATTTCAGCAAAATTCATATTTATAAAGTGATTGACTACTGCACAGGTTTGTATCAGTTATTTCTAACATAACTCAAAAATAAAAATCAAGTAGGGTTTAAACCAAAGGTATATACCCTTTGAGATATAATCTCAATCATCGAATTAAGCCAGTCCAAATTACTATCCTAAAAACAGACTAGGTGTACGAAATCTGGTCACACAACAAGATGAGAATTTGTAGAAGGGATGGGGATGCAAAATCTCTTGATAAGTGTTTTTTTTTTTGAAGAAATTACTGGTCGGTACCTTTTTCAAAAATTTAAACCATTCACTTTCCCGTTGTTTTTTTCAATCGCTAAAGTTCATTTTCATGAAATCTTTCCTAAAATACTCACATAAGAGAATTTATGGCTGGTATATACACGAATGGAAAGGAAGAGAATGAGTAGGTCGGGTGGTGAAGAACACTTGTGTTTTTCATATTGGATTCGATTAATCCACCACCCTAATTTCTCATTCTTTTTTTCTATGTCTATCGATCTTCAGTTCAACATTGTGTTCTTTTTCTTCCTATACTTCTTCTTCTTCTTCTTCTTCTTTTGCAGCTTCTTTCATTGTGTTTGTGTGTTTGGTGCTAAATAGATTCATTTTACATGTTGTGTTGTAATGCATGTAAACTATTCGATGAAATGTCTGAATAGATTTTAGTTTATTGTTAGACACCATTTTTGAATCTGAAAGCATCAATTTTGAATGACAATGCAACATTAGTGAATCGTGATGAATCTATTTGGATTTGGGATGCAGGAAAAATGCATCAATTTTAAATCATTTTGTTGATCGTGCATGTGAAAGAATGTACATGAATATCTGATTCGTTTAATATTATATCGCGATGCATCATTAATTTTTACATCGCAGTGCAAAAATTGACACATCGCGATATAAAATTGAATTAGGTAATTCTAATTGATGCATCACGGTGCAAAATTGAATTATGTAAATAATTTGATACATCGCCGTATAAAAATTGATACAATTAAATTTGTTGCATCACAACACAATATTTGATGAAGCATATTATATTTGAGTGAGTGATCCGTAATGCATCTCATGCTCATTAAAAGTAATGTAGTTTTTTCAACCCCAAAAATGAGTTTTTCTGGTTGAAAAAAATGAAACAATCGAAAACTTTTGAAGTGGACCGTCCAGAATTTACCTTAAAAAAAAAAAAAGATTAAGGAGGGCCAACACTAAGTTCAAATTCAGTCTATTAATTGCTTGGTGAGTAATATTAGTCTGACAAAAAAATTACAGAAATCTTTAGCCACAAGATCTTAAAGTTGGTTTTTGAAAAAATGTCTATTTTTTAATCTTTTCTTTTATAGTTGTTACCTTTACCTTTTTACATTAATTTCATTATTACTTTCATCGACGAGTCTCGCTATCATGGTATTATTCTATATTTATAATACACTCATTTTTTTAATTGTGTCTCAACTCTCAAGTCATACAAAACTACTTGGATGGAGGGCCGAATTGTTTTAGGTACCTAACATTGGTTATGGTCGAGATGTTAATCGGGCTAACCATTCGGTAGCGGGTCGCATGTTAACGATTTAAAAAGATGCTGATATGGTGCATCTTACCCTACCGGTCCTCGGACTAAACAAGTGACTATTAGGATAATTATATATTTAATCTAAAATTAACGCAAACTAAAAAAAATCCATACAACATCATCTAACATCATAAAATTCAAATATTTAATGACTATTAATAATTAATAATTTTTTTCTTGATATATGAAATACAAATAATTAGTTAGCAGGTTCCGAAAAATATTAACATGCACACGTAACATATATTTTTTTTGAAAGTTACAATGTTACATGTTTGCTTTATCTCCTTATTTTTTTGCACAAAAAAACATTTTTATCCTTTCAAACACTTTAACTTTACTAACTATAAAGCCTTTCAAACACATAAAATAGATATTTAACTATACTAACTACAATACTGATTGTCAAAGTACCGTATCATAATAAAACTTTAAATTTGCTTAAAATATTATTATACATTATACAAAAACAAAATATAAATTTGAAAAAAATATAAATTTGAAAAAAATAAAAGAAATAATAATAATTAATTCCCGGATTTACGGGCCAACCCTACGTCACGTAGTCATGACCCTACTAGTCGAGGTTGGAAATTTTCAAACTCTAACCTTCACTTTTCTAAGTTTTAAAAAATCGATCGTTGAGCCAGGAACCTATTAATATCTCTAGGTTTTGGATCGGTGGTGAATAATGGCAAAAGCTTTGTAACGCCGCGACGACATGTTAGGCAAAACGTGTGTTTGAGTAAGAAATGATATACTAAAAGAAAAAAGAAAAAAGAAAAAAAAGAAAAAAAGTGTGTGTGAATATGTATTAGTATAAAGCTAAAAATGTATAGCATAAATAAGTAGTAAAATAACTCATGACAAAACGAGACAATGATTCTCTATTCCAAAATCCAAATCGTCCTTAATCTTATAAAGTGACAGGTGGCGACATAAAGCATCGATTTTTAATAAGTCGGAAGTGATATTCCAGCCTGCCAGGCCAATCCCCACGAAAGCACCTCCACCTCTTCACCGGAGCCCCACCTCATTTTTCTCTCCATTTATTTTTCTTTTGGGCTAACTTTACCATTGGTCCATGTACATTGCAAAAGTTCGCTTTTGGTCCCTATACAATGTAAGTGCGCGTCACAGACCAAAGAACTCATCCCTAGCTCTGACTCTGTCAATTGAGTTGCCGTCAAGTGTACATGTCCTCACTCATGTGCACATTTGAGAGGGCAAACATGAGATTTTCACCCTAGGTTGTCTCTCAGTTATTGTAGCGGGAAGCCTTCCCGCCTCCTTTTACGGATCGACATCCATATAAAATTCTCCATTGAACCAACCAAGCTCCATACCAATGAAGAAGAAAAAAATGGGAGATCTGTATTGCTCACGTGGTTCTAAGGTAACAATGAAAACATCTTGGACTAATGCCAACCCAGAAGAAGGTTCTTTACCTGCTCACAAGAAGTAGGTTTCTTTACCTTATTTCTCTTCCTTTTTTTAAAAAAATTAGTTTAGGGAAAAAACAAGTTTTCTTGTGATTTATCAGTTCAAATACTTGGTCATTCTCTTTGATATAATTTAAGGTTTCTTCGTTTTCCAAGTTGTCTACATTGTCTTTTGTACAATGTTGTTCATAGATATTTTTTTTGGGTTGCAGAATAATGGTTGTGGATACTTTAGGTGGTTTAACCAACCTATGTGCGAAAGATTAAGGCAATTTTTTCCCAATCTACTTAAAAGGCTGCAGAACTACGAAGAACTATTGCAAGGCAAAATATGAGACATAGGTGGATGTGGGTTGGGTTAATTTTTTCTTGATTTCTCTTTGCAATCTTGTTGATTAGTGGTTAGGGATGACTAATGTTGGTAAGTAATTGGCAATAATATATGTTGTCTGGTATGCTGAATGTTGTTTTTCAAGATTTTGGCAATGGTGATGACTGTTGTAACCCATTTGGCAATGACATTGACTGTTGTGTTCAATATTATTTCGAAATTTAAGTTGCAAAACATGGCATTGACTGATTGTTGTGTTGAATGTGGTTTCACAATGTATGTTGCAAAACAGGGGTTGGTTTTGTTGTTCAAACAATAATTCATAGGCCAAATAACACAGATACAGGTATAGTTATTGTTATTGACAGGGGTTGGTTTTGTTGGATATAGTTATTGTTATTGACAAATAACATGGATACAATTTAAAATCAGTGCCAATACCAAATGAGCTATTGACAATACCTAAAGAGTTAGATATCTTTTGTGCCATGTTTTCAGTTGGATATAGCTATTGACAAAAAACATGGTAATGTTTAAAATGAAGCATCCATTGTGCCAATACTAAATGAGCTACCAGTTAAAGATGGATATCAAACCATTGTCAATCACATTGGATACAATTTGAATTCACACCGTTTTACAAAATATACTTTGACTACAATATCTCTGTCAACATTTCATACTAATCACATTGTTTTTGAAGCTTACAAAAGACATCAATCACATTGTTTTTTAAGATTACAAAAGACATGAATCACATCCCAAATTTAATATCTGTTTCATAGGCATAGAAGCCCCCCCCCCCCAAAATGCTAATCACATGTCAACTGCTAAGGGTTAACCATTTGTACCAAAAAGACTCAAAACTCTATACCATTCAACTGCTAAGGGTTAAAAGCTCCAAAATTCTGTACCATTCAACTGCTCCATTTGTACCAAAAAGACCCAAAATTATGTACCAAAAGGAGGAATATGTTCAACTTCTTAATTTGGACTTTAAATGTCCAAATAGCTCTTTCCTACCTTGTCTGCCTTCTCTTTATTGAAGGCAATGGTTGTGATGCACTATGTGTTTGTACATGTGCTTGCATTCTGTCCATCCTAACACTTGGAGGATGGGGTTGTGAGCATTCCGGCCTTGCTTTTGTTATTCTTTCTTCAACCTAAAATATTCAAATTAACCAAGTCAAAGATTGTATAAACTGAAATAGGGCAACCATTTCAAATGCTACCTTGACTTGGTATTGCCTAGTAAACAATTTGAAAGTTAGCTTATAGTTCAAATACTCATTTATTAGTTAACAATACTCATTTAAAAGTTCAAACTTACTTCATTTCCAATCATTGTCCTAGCTACTTGATCCTTTCTGCCCCTGCCTCTGCCTTGACTTGGTATTGCCTAGGAAACAATTTGAAAGTTTGCTTAATGTTCAAATACTCATTTATTAATTAACAATACTTATTTAAAAGTTCTGAAGGATATATATATATATATCACACAAGTTCGTTATCTACAAGTAATCATGAGTTATCTCGTGTGAACTTGAATTTTGAGTGAAGCGGAAGACTTTCTGCTAGAGCTATGATCTTCGTATGTCACGATCAATGATCCTGCAAGTCTCTCTCTTCGGATTGATATCACGTAGCACGAATATCAAGCACTGGTTCACACCGCAAATCTAAGCCTCTCGATGGTTAGGCTAGAGGGAGTATTTGGTGAGACAAAATATATGAGAGAGAGAGGGGGGCGGCCAAGAAGACTCTTTCATCTTAGGCGTGTACTGCCTTGTTAGGGTTTTACCCCTTTAGTTGCCCTATTTATATTATTGTACAAAAACTCTATTTCTTGTAGGTTAAGTTAGGTCAATCCCTATCCCCTTTGGATTAGAAAACTAATTAACTTTTAATAATATAAATATATTACATGTGAGCGGAAGTAAATAATCGAGCCACAAGCCCAATTGCTAACAAGTTCAAACTTACTTCATTTCCAATCATTGTCCTAGCTACTTGCTCCTCTCTTCCTCTGCCCTTGCCTTGACTTGGTATTGCCTAGGAAACAATTTGAAAGTTAGTTTATAGTTCAAATACTCAGTTATAAGCTCAAAATACTCATTTAAAAGTTTAATACTTGTTCTGCATTTGCAGTTTTTGGGACTCTAGGATCTACACTCCCTTGGCATGTAACCTGAAATAAACAAAGTCAATAATGTTAATTAAACTTAAATACTAAAATAAATGAAGCAGTATTATATGATATAACTTACTTGTTCAATTCCTCCTTGATTTGAATTATTTCTCTTTCTTTTCTTGCTTTGTTTACTCATGCAGCCTTGAAAACCTTGGCCTTTGCAACTCCTCAAGTTATGACCATAATTTCCACATCTTTGGCAAGTCATTCTCCTACCCTTTCTTCTCATCTGCCCAACACTTGGTCTTGGTGGTTCATTTGGATCTCTCTTCTAATCTTCCTCGGCCTACCAGGTTGTGGACGACTCTTAGGAGCAACAATAGGGATATAATCTTGATGTTGCCATATATCTACCCCATTTATTGGATTAATGGTGTATGAATAAATTGTGTCTTGCATTTTCAAAGTATAATAATCATGAACCCATGTTTCAGGCACACCATTGCCTCCATTAGACCCTTCCAAGTAGATAGCAGACACTGCATGTTTGTAAGGAATCCCTGTTAAGTCCCATTTCCCATAATTACATGTCCTCACAATCAATGAAACCATGCATTGTTCTCCCCAAGGCCCCCTAACGTGGTACCAATCATTCCCATTCCATGTACTGGTGAAGGCATACCACTTTTTTTGTACTCTCAAACTCTTCTTGTACTTTCATGCAAAGTGGACCAGAACATTTCTTGATTGCATCCTTTTTTTAAAAAATCCTTTTCATTAACAAATTCCTAATTGTCTCTAGCATGCTAATAATAGCCCTGCTCCTAGCTAAGATTATGAATCCATTGAATGATTCACAAAGGTTGTTCATAGAAATATCACTTTTCACATCAGTGGTCCAAAAAGCCATATACCAATGACTAGGATCTTTAGCAAAGGCCCATTAAAATGCCTTGACATCTATTTGCTCAAAGTTTTTCTTAGCACTCTCAAATTGCCTAAAATTTGTTGCTCTAGCACTTTTGAACAAACAGTCTTTCAATGCCTTGCCCCTATGTTATTTCCTAAAGTTACTAAAATTGTGTTGAAGGCACCACCTATGCTCTAGCTCATGTAAGATCTCTTGGATAGCAAGAACTAAACCCTATTAAAATCACATACGAAAAATGAGAAATATCAACATACATAAAGTATAACAATTGACTGAATATTAATGAAATATGTATATTCAGTTATTAATGAAATATGTTAATGAAATATGTCTATTACAATTGACTTGATATATTAATGAAATATGTATATTACCTTTTGTTCATTAGAAATGAATACCCAATGCTGGTTATTGGTGATTTGGAATTCATCCACCATCAAACTCAAGAAACCACTTCCATGCTTCTTTATTCTCTGCCTCAACCACAACATATGAAACTAGATACATCCCTCCATCAGCATCCATGCCAACTGCAGCCAATAATTGCCCTGGATATGGACCTTTAAAAAAGGCTCCATCAAATCCTAAGACTTTTTTACAACCAACCATGAAACCTTCCTTTAATGCCCCTACACAACAATACAACCTCTGAAATACCCTGATAGGTATCATCTTCATTGTACTCTTCAAACTGAAACTTGATTGTTGACCCATGATTTGTCCTTAAAACCTCACCAGCATAATCCCTAAGAAGAGCATACTGCTCTGAGTGATTCCCATAAATCAAATCTTCTGCAATCTTCTTTGCTCTATATTCTTGACTCCTAGATACTTCAATTGACTTATCAGTCCTCACATGTACTCTAAAAGCCTCTATTGACCATTAGTGAGTTGACCTAATGGCCTCCATGTATTCTTTAGCTAAGCCAAGAAGTTGTTGCATACTTAACTTGGTGAGTCATGTTGCATATGTGTTCATTTTTGTATGTTCTAATTTCCCACTCTTCGTTGATTTGACTATAAGCCACTTGTATAGCCCAAGGACAAACATTATTCCCTCTACATATTGCCATAATCCCGACTTTGTCATTCTTTTTTAATATGATATCCCTCCTATTAGCAATTGTATAAGAGTGTATGGTCACCCTAACATCTTCAGCTGATTTATATCTCATGCCTACCTGAAACTTGGGATCCTTCAAATCAGTCATCATGTTAAACTGTGGAGATTTGGTTTCTGCAGTTTCCCATCTAGTGAACTCTCTTTCTTCATCATTCGTGCACAAACTCCTTAAATCATCTGAATCAGCATATTCAGAACTAACATAACTATTTTCACTCTCATCATCATGACCTAAGTTTTTCTTACCCTTGTCTACACTTTGTCTTCCTTCATTTACCTTAGGCTCAACATCAATCTCATCAGAATCTTCACTCTCAGAATCTTTACTCTCACAGTCCTCATTTTCATCCCTATCAACCCTAGCATAGTCCTCAACTTGTATCTCATTTGCAACCTTAAACTCAAGATCATCAGTAATATTTAGATCATCATCATCAATAAGATATGAAGAAAAGTTTTTTCTACCCACATTTTGTTCCTTATTAACCTCCTCCAAAGCTACATACCCAGAATATGAAACCTCAACATATAACTCAATAACTCTATCATGTTTCAACCATTCACATATAACTTTGAAATCCTCATCATTTACACAGTACTTTAACCCTCTATATAAGTTAGTCCCTGGCTCTAAAAAATAGTGAAAGATACTCTCATCACCCAAATCACCTAATTTTTGCAATATAATTTTTAGAACACTCATGCATAAATCTGGCTCCATCAAGTAATCAACATAATTAACATTTCCACCATTGTATACAAGCATGGGATTGCACATAAAGTGATCCCCATGATACATTTTCAAGGAAAAAAAGGTACTATGTTTCACTGCATTTCAAAGAAAATTAATTGAATATGTTAAAATGTAGACATTTAAAACAAAGTAGACAATTTAATGTGTAAACAGAGTAGGCACATCAACCTCACTTCTACAGTTGAAAAAATAATATGCAAACAAAGTATGAGGGGCCACAAGCCTTACGAAAAAACATTTTACAGAAAAGGGCAAAAAAAAAAAAATGCTTTACAGAAGAGGACAAAAACAAATGTATTTAACACACAGCAACATATTCCCAACACATATGTACAGACATGTTTACAAAAGACGCCAATCCCATCCCTCTCAACAAATAAACTTTACACTAAACTAACTATTGTTTACAAAAAAGGGGGAACATCACAACACATCAAAACATGCAACATCACCAGGAAAAGAGGGACCACAATGCTGCAGCTACACAAAAAAAAAAAGTTGATTTCTTTACTTGAAAAAAATGCACATGTGCAGAGTAGAATGCACATAGCAAATTGTTACACATACCAATTTGAACACATAACAAATTGAACAAAACAAAGGTCAAAATTCTATAAGATGGACAAAATACAACACAAAATCTAACTTATCAACAAAATATAATCACATGTCACAAAAAAACAACTCAATATGAAACCCTAGAACTGTTATTATAAAACGTATTGAAACAAGGCATAAAATGACTTACAATATGGGTCGTCACAACCAAGATTCCATTGTCCTTGTCGAATATCCCATATTGTAGCTATCTTCGTTCTTTTATTCCACTAAACTGCTTGGATTCCTCCTTCAATTGCACTTGAAAAACCGTAGGTCTCTTGTTCGCTCAACTGAAGTTTGTGACTTTTGATTTTGATTTTAATTTCGATTTCATTTGTCTGTTATATTTCCCGTAAGAGAGACAACTTAGGGTGGAAATCTCATGTTTGCCCTCTCAAATGTGCACGTGAGTGAGCACATGTATACTTGACGGCAACTCAATTGACGGACCCAAAGCTAGGAACCTCCGATGAACAAAATATGAGTTCTTTGGTTTGTAGTGTGCACTTACATTGTATAGGGACCAATAACGGACTTTTACAAAATACACGGACCAATGGTAAAGTTAGCCCTTTTCTTTTCTTCCACATCATTTTTTCCTCCACTCTTTCTCTCACTCTTCATATTTAATGCTTCGTCTAACTCCCTCTTGAAGTTGTTATAAAAGACAACCATTCCCCTGAGCTCTCCCTCCCTCTCTCTCTCTCTCTCTCTCTCTCTCTCAAGCAGTCTACTCCTGATGGCAGCAACAGAAGTTGAAGTTCACTCAGAACCTCTCAAATTCAAGGTAATTACCATACACACACAGTCTCTCTCTCTCTCTCTCTCTCTCTCTCTCTCGCATGTAGACCGGAGTACTAAATATGTGACATTCCTCACACTTTTGTTTTATCAGACATGGGTTTTGAAGGTCTCAATACACTGTGAAGGCTGCAAAAAGAAAGTCAAAAAAATTATCAATTCCGTTCCAGGTATGCTGATAGACTTCATCAATTAAGTCCCAATTTTATCAATTTCTTATTTTTATAATTTCGTGACATTGTAAGTTACAGTAATCAGTGAATCCCAATTCTCATTTGTCTTGTTCAACTTCTCTCTCTCTCTAGGTGTTTATAACATAGATATTGATGCCAAGCAGCACAGAGTAGTGGTTACCGGAAATGTAGAGGCGGATGCTTTACTCAGGAAACTTTTGAAAGCCGGCAAGCATGCGGAGCTATTATTGCCGGATAAGCCTACCCAAGAAGAGAAATATCCCGACAAAGCTCCGGCCATTAAAAAAGACGAACCCAAAAGCGAAGAAGATCATGGAAAAAGCAGGAAAGAAATTCCTCAAGCAAAAGAAGTCAAGCAGCCGCCGCCGGCGACTAGCAAACCCGAAGCACCACCAGCTCAAGGTTCTACAAAAACGAGCCAGATTGCAGCTGGTGAAGGTGGCGCCGCCAATTCAGCTAAAAATATAGAAGACACATCGGCCTGCAGTGCTTCTGGTAGCGGTGGGGCTAAAGTTACCGACGCCGCCGGTAAAACCACGGGAGCTGTGAAAGTGGTGGAGTCGTCAAAAGTAGAAGAGAAGAAACCGGAGAACGATCCTGCCGGTAAACAAACATCTCCACCGTCTGTGGAAGTAAAGGGTGGCGTGACAGAGAGTCTCTGCGCTGAGAAAAGCGGTGGCGGGAATATTGGTAAAAAGAAGAAAAAGAAGGGGCAAAATGGAAACAGTGTAGTGGCTGAACCATCAAGTGCTTCACCGGCAAGTGCACGATCACCTAATGATAATGGAGGCCCACCAACACCAACTATGTCATCCAATGATAATCCTCCACGTCATCATTACGGGTATGATTACCCATCACAAGGTCCACCACCATCACATTACTACGCGCCGCCACCAGTTCCCGTATACGCCGTAAATTACAATACGGCGCAACCTAGCAGCAGCTATGTGGCGTCGTACTACGCATCCCCACCGCCGCAATCGTATGCATACGCGTATCCAGGTCAAGAGATGGGACCTCCACCTCCACCATCGGATTACGACTTGTATCCGCGACAGCCGTTGGATTCGTTTGAAATGTTCAGTGATGAGAATCCAAACGGGTGCTCGGTAATGTGATTGTATATGGAATTGGATATACGCTTGTAGCTTATACTACTTGTATAAGTTAAAAAAAGGGTATTTTGGGGTAGAAAAAGTTTTTGTAGTTTTATTTTGTTTAATGTAAATGAAGTTTAGAACTAATGAGTGCTTTTATTTAGTCAAATTTCCTCTTTCTTTAGTTTGGTCTAAACTCTGAAAGTGTTTTAAACCCTTTGTAGCGGTTTTGGTTAGTTGTCTATCTACACACCAACACAGTTGTAAAGTACTTTAGTCTCAAAATAAGCACATTTTATTCATTTTACACTGGTTTAAAATTGGTTGATATTAAAGTTTTTCTTTTCTGATAAAAAAATTAAATAAGACGATCTTATAGATTTTTTTGTACGACAAATCATTTTTATTCGATTTATTGTTAAACCGTCGCAAAAAGACTTATCAAATTAATGAATCTCATTCATTTTGTCATCTCACATGAGGAAGGGTATTATGAGTTATGACTACATGGTTGCAAGAATCTTTTCTATAAAGAAACTAAATAATTATGTTAAATTGTTTCAAAATAAAACAATCTGTATTATAAAAAAAACTCAAGGTCTAATTGGTGGTTTTGGTTGAATTGTGCTAAACACAACTGACGGTCCAGATTGATTCGTAAAAATGTGAGTTATAAATGAACCCCTAAGTTATGATTTATATTTGAATTACCTCTCTACAATTATATATAAAACATTCAGTTGTGGGTTTTGTTTGAATTATCCTACTACTGGTCAGAATTAAATTTCATGACTCCGTGCATGTGAATTACAATTGTGATTTACGGTTTATCCAAATCTATATATATATATATATATTTAAAGTTGGTGAGGAGCACTATTCTCACCCACTTTAGATAAATATTGATTCTTAGGCATCTATGTAAAACTTTTTATCTTCCAACCATTACCTATTAATAATACCTATTAATATTCAATATGATAAGGGGTATTATCATATAGCTATATATAACAATAGATATAACTTCTTCTATTGTCAATAGTAGAAGACTTATATTTAAAAAACTTTTACAATTAGCATTACTTCTAACCAATGTGGGATAAAACTCTTCAAGGTGAGATATTACTTCTAATGACTCACTTTTAACATCATACTTTAACCTTTGATATCTTATTCATCCAAAACTTGATTTGGACAAATAAATATATCATTTCGATGTTCTTGCCGAGTAGAACACATTCGCACAATTATTTTTGTCAACAAACAATGACACGTAAAGAAATTTGTGCGCACAATTTCTTTCACTAAAAAACACTAATTTTTTAATAAGTATTATACTTTAACTCTTGATATTTTATTTATCCAAAATTTGATTTTGACAAATAAATATATCATTTCGATGCTGACTTATATTTAATTTTTTTTACAATTAACATTACTTCTAACCAATGTGGGATAAAACTCTTCAAGGTGAGATATTACTTCTAATGACTCACTTTTAACACCATACTTTAACCTTTGATATCTTATTCATCCAAAACTTGATTTGGACAAATAAATATATCATTTCGATGTTCTTGCCGAGTAGAACACATTCGCACAATTACTTTTGTCAACAAACAAATGACACGTAAAGAAATTTGTGCCTCAAGTTGCACAATTTCTTTCACTAAAAACACTAATTTTTTAATAAGTATTATACTTTAACTCTTGATATTTTATTTATCAAAAACTTGATTTTGACAAATAAATATATCATTTCGATGCTCTCAACGAGTAGAACACATTTGTGCAATTACCTTCGGCAATAAACAAATGACACATAAATAAATTTGTGCCTCAAGTTACACAATTTCTCTCACTAAAAACACTAATTTTTTGAACAAATATTATACTTTAAGTCTTGATATCTTATTATTCAAAACTCGATTTGGACAAATAAATATATCATTTTGATCCTCTCACTGGGTAGAACGCATTTGCGCAATTACCTTCGTCAACAAACAAATAACACGTAAAAAAATTCGTGCCTCAAGTTGCACAATTTCTTTCACTAAAAACACTAATTTTTCAACAATTGAAGGTATCCCACATTGGTTAGAAATTGATGTTGGTTTCAAAACTTCTATTATTAAGTACCAATAGAAGAAATGTATCATACATTGGTTGGAAAGTGATGTTGATTTTCAAAGTCACTAGAAAACCAAACGTTTTTAAAGCTTCCACATGGATGCTTTAGAATGAAGATTTATTCAAAGGTGGTGAGGTGACACAACCATAGTGCTCCTTACCAACTATATATATATATATATATATATATATATATATATATATATATATATATATATATATATATATATATGATAAAATATTTTTACCATTATTACCAATAGAAGATGTATATCTCACATTGGATAGAAAATGATGTTTAGTTTAAATTATTTTATATTATTACCAATAAAAGAGATGTATAACACATTATTTAAAAAGAAAATGTTAGATTTTAAAGTCTTTAAGACTAAAGACTTTCACTTTTACAAGAGATATATATATATCTCATATGGTTACAAAATATTCTACTATTATTACCAATAGAAGAGATATATTAAACATTGGTTAGAAATTGATGTCTGTATTAAAAATACTATTATTAATTACTAATTGAAAAGATGTATCATACATTTGTTATAAAGTGATGTTGATTTTCAAAGTTTTTTGATAAAATACTTCTACAATTATTGGTTAAAAAATGATATTGATTTTTAATTATTTTAGATTATATAAAAGACTTACTATTATTAGCAATAGAAGATATATATACTTTTGGTTTTCTAGCCATTAGCTAATAATAATACATAATAATAATCAATATGATAAGGGATATTAGTATTAGTATATATAACTTCTTCTATTGTCAATAGTAGAAGACTTATATTTAAAAACTTTTACAACTAACATTACTTCTAACCAATGTGGGATAAAACTATTCAAGGTTAGATATTACTTCTAATGACTCGCTTTTAACATCATACTTTAAGCTTTGATATCTTATTCATCCAAAACTTGATTTGGACAAATAAATATATCATTTCGATGTCTTTGCCGAGTAGAACAAATTTGCACAATTACTTTTGTCAACAAACAAATGACACGTAAAGAAATTTGTGCCTCAAGTTGCACAATTTCTTTCACTAAAACCATTAATTTTTTAATAAGTATTATACTTTAACTTTTGATATCTTATTCATCCAAAACTCGATTTGGATAAATAAATATATCATTTTGATGCTCTCACCGAGTAGAACATATTTGCGTAATTACCTTCGCCAACAAATAAATGACACGTAAAGAAATTCGTACCTCAAGTTACATAATTTCTCTAGCTAAAAACACTAATTTTGTTAACAAGTATTAAATTTTAAGTCTTGATATCTTATTATCCAAAACTCGATTTTGACAAATAAATATATCATTTTGATGCTCTCACCGAGTAGAACACATTTGCACAATTACCTTCGTCAACAAACAAATGACACGTAAAGAAATTCGTGCATCAAGTTGCACAATTTCTTTCACTAAAAATACTAATTTTTCAACAATAGAAGAGATGTATCCCACATTGATTAGAAATTGATGTTGGTTTTAAAAAAATCTATTATTAAGTACCAATAGAATAAATGCATCATACATTGGTTGGAAAGTGATGTTGATTTTCAAAGTCACTAGAAAACCAAAAGATTTTAAAGCTTCCACATAGATGCTTTATAATGAAGATTTATTCAAAGGTGGTGAGGTGACACAACCATAGTGCTTCTCACCAACTTTAAATAAATATATATATATATATATATATATATATATATATATATATATATATATATATATATATATATATGATAAAATATTTTTACCATTATTACCAATAGAAAATGTATATCTCACATTGGCCAGAAAATGATGTTGAGTTTAAATTCTTTTATATTATTACCAATAAAAGAGATGTATAACACATTGTTTAAAAATAAAATGTTAGATTTTAAAGTCTTTAGACTACAAATTTTCACTTTTACAAGAGATGTATCTCACATGGTTAAAAAATATTCTACTACTATTACCAATAGAAGAGATGTATCACACATTGGTTAGAAATTGATGTTTGTATTAAAAATACTATTATTAATTACTAATTGAAAAGATGTATCATACATTTGTTATAAAGTGATGTTGGTTTTCAAAGTTTTTTGATAAAAGACTTCTACCATTATTACCAATAGAAGATGTATATCTCACATTGGTTAAAAAATGATGTTGATTTTTAATTATTTTAGATTATATAAAAGACTTACTATTATTAGCAATAGAAGATATATATCACACATTTGTTATAAATTGATGTTGGTTTTAAATTACTATTATTACCAATAAAAGAGATAAATCTTACATTGGTTAAAAAGTGATGTTGATTTTAAAAGTGTTTAAATAAAAGACTTCTACTTTTATCATTAATAAAAGAGAGAGAGAAGAGATATATCTCATTATATAGAAAGAGATGTTGTTTTTGATATTTTTTTAGATAAAAAACTTCTACTATTATTACCAAATGATGAGATGTATTACACATTGGTTAGAGAGTGATGTATGTATTAAAAGTCTTTTTATAAAAGACTTAATACCAATAGAAAAAAAATATGTATTTCACATTAGTTAGGAAAGTGATATTGGTTTAAAATGTTTTTAGATAATGTATATCGCATTGGTTACAAAGAGATCCACATTATTTAAAAACATATATTGGTTATAAAATTTATAGATAAACAAATTTTTATGCTATTATCAATACAAGAGATGTATCACACATTGTTTACAAAGAGATGTTGGTTTCAAAACTATTTAAGATAAAATAATACTTCTATTATTATTTTTATGTTATAACTAATAGAAGAGATGTATCCCACATTGTTTAGAAAGAGATATTGATTTCAAAAGTTTTTATATAAAAGACTATTATTATTACTATAGAAGAATGCATCTCACATTTGTTAGAAATTAATGTTGGTTTTAAAAATACTATTATTACCAATAGAAAAGATGTATACCACATGATTAGAAAGAGATGTTTGTTTAGAAAAAAGATGTTTGTTTTAAAAGTATTTAGATAAAAGTTTTAAACTTTTATTACCAATAGAAATAGAAAAGAAGTATCTCACATTGTTAGAATACTATTACTATAATTATTTTTATGTTATAACCAATAGAAGAGATGTATCACACATTATTTAGAAAGAGATGTTGATTTCAAAAGTTTTTATATAAAAGACTATTATTATTACTATAGAGGAATGCATCTTACATTTGTTAGAAATTAATGTTGGTTTTAAAAATACTATTATTACCAATAGAAAAGATGTATACCATATGATTAGAAAGAGATGTTTGTTTAGAAAAACATGTTTGTTTTAAAAGTATTTAGATAAAAGTCTTAAACTTTTATTACCAATAGAAATAGAAAAGAAGTATCTCACATTGGTTACAAAGAAATGTATCTCACATTATTTATAAATGAGTATTGGTTATAAAAATCATTAGATAAAGATATATTTTGTTATTACCAATAGAAAATATGTATACCACATGGTTAAAATGTGGTGTTGATTTTAAAGTCTTTAGATAAAAGATTTAAATTTTCATTACCAATAAAAATACAAAATAAGTATTTCACATTGTTTAAAAATGAATTATGATTTTAAAAGTTTTTAACAAAATGACTTCTGATATTATTATCAAGTTAAATGTTAATTTTAAAAGTCATTAGATCAAAAAAATTATTATTATTATTAATACAAAATATGTATCTCACGTTAGCTAGAAACTTATATCAATTTTAAAAGTATTTAGGTAAAATAATCGTTTAATATTAGTAACAATAGAAAAAAATTATAAATATGGAAGAGATTAACAATCTAATTATAGTGTCTAAAAGTTATATTATTATTATAAAAATATATATATCTCATATTGTACCCGTGCAAAGCACGAGCTAAATAACTAGTCTCAAAGAGTAACAGATTATCCAATTCTCTCTTCCCTTTTTTCTCTCTATTTTCTTCTTTTTTTCTTTTGCTCCCGCTTCTCTTTCTCTATCTCTCTCTCCAATTACGGGTAAAAGTTAATTAGCAAATAAAAACGGTCAAAGTTAATTAACAAATAAAAAGGGAAATTCAATTACGGGTAAAACTTACCTAACATAACTAGCACACTTGAATTGGTAAAAATTAATTACTGGTTAGGATTTATAAAAATTAATTACTGGTTAGGATTTATAAAAATTAATTAGTGGTTAGGATTTATAAAATTTAATTATTTAAAACCTCTTCAATTGGTAAAAGTTAATTAACAAGTAAAAAATAAAAAATAATTAATGGTAACAATTTATTTTTATCAAACTTAAAAGTTAATCACGGGTTATGATTTATTTTTAAAATGTGTTTTTTTACAGTGTATATTGATCAGACATTTATAAAGTTCAAACATATATTAATTTATTCGTATACTGACTCCGTCTCATATTGACGACGTGCCAAAGGCACATGCACAAAATCTAATGGATAGTTACTTGGAACAGGGGAGTAGTAGCTTGACTAAAGCTCGATGGATTTTTTTTGGGGGGGGGGTAGAAATTGAGAGATTCATGGGTCGATTGGTAGTTATGATAAAAGATCGAATATGATTTACAATAGAATAAAATAATATTTTGGTTCGTGGCCATGTCGAAAAAGAATTCTTTGGTCTTCAGACTTTAAAACATATTAATGTGGTTCCTCAATTTGTTTTTTTTTAATCAATTTCCCCCTCCCACCATTACCGTCACACTTTTCGTCTATTTTTTCAAAATTACCAAAATACCCTTATGTGATTTCAAATTTATTTAAACATAATAAACTGCGTTTTCAAAAGGTCCAAAATATAGGTGGTCAATCTGCTTACATAAAAACAACTTCATCTTGTATTATAAATAATAATATATTTCCTTTAAAACGGTTTTATGGATCTTAATTCGTAATACAGAGTTATTCATATGAGTGGCGTTATATGAACCCCCCCAATCCTATCAGTAGACCCCCCCAAAAATACTAACTTCCTATTTTCTCCTCACTTCTATAAGCATACCCCTCCTCCTTTCTTTCCCCCTTTATGCGATAACATCCCCCTCCCCCTTCTTCTTCTTTCTTCCCAGCCACCACCCCCATTGCCTCACTGTTTTCCCTCCCCCTCCCATCCCTCCCCTCTCTTCCTTTTTCCCTCTCACTCCTCCCTCTGTGCGCTACCTCCCCATCCTCATTTTTCTTCTCCCGTCTCCTCCTTCTGTGCGCTACTTTCCAATACTCTATTTTTTTCTTTCTCTAATTTCTTTCCTCCTTCCATAACCATTCTCAAACTCCATTGATAAATTAAATCTGCAGCAAAAAAATTTCCCCCCCAAATGTTTGGCTTTTCCCCTATTTTCTTCCTAATCTTCTTCTCAATTATATGAGTAAAATAACAACAAAAAAATAAATTGATTTACATTGTTTGGTCATGAATGACCAAACAATATAATGTTGTTTGACTAGCCCTAGGTGAACAACCTTGAGTTGTTCAGCCATCCTTGACCGAACAATGTAAATCAATTAAAAAATTTTTTACCCAAGGTTGTTCGGCAAGCCCTAACCGAATAACACTATGTTGTTTGGACAACTAGGGTCGAACATTTGCATAATTTTTTTTTTTTGATTGGTGAATAGAGATCGAAAGGAGTAGAGATAGAGACCGGTGTGGCAATGAGGGTGGTAGGTGGGTGGAAGGGAGGGAGAAGAGAGAGGGAAACATGAATAGAGGAGAGGGAAAGAAAGGAGAACGGTAACAGTAGGGAGGGAGGCGAGAGAGGGAAACAGTAATAGAGAATGGTAATAGCGGGGGTGGGGGTGGCGTGGCCGGGTGCAGAATTTGGAAGAAGAAGAAGAAGGGGGAGGGGTAATGTTATCACATAGTGAGGGGGGAAGGAAGGAGGATGTGCATACTTATAGAAGGGAGGATAAAATAGGGAATTAGCTTTTTTGGGGGGTCTACTCATAGGATTGGGGGGGGTTATATAGCGCCACTTTATCCATATTAAATGAGGTCAAAGTTTTAGAAATTGCAGTGTCAACCCTCAACTTTTAAAATTACAACGCCATCCACCCCTCATATTTTATAAATGAAAACCGTGTCACTTTTTAGTCTTAAATGTGTCACTTTTGCCTTTAAATTTGACTTTTAATCCCTAAATGTGTACGCCATTATATATGAAAGTATGTCATTTTTACCCTTAAATGTGTCGCTTTTGCCTTTAAATGTATCATTTTTAGTTCCTAAATGTATGGGTTATTATGTATGAATGTGTGTCACTTTTGCCTTTAAATGTGTCACTTTTAATCACTCAGTGTGTAAATCATTATGTATAAAATTATTATTTTTTGACCTTGAATGTGTCTCATTTGCACGTAAATGTGTCACTTATGTCTTTAAGTGTGTCATTTTTAGGCCATCGACCTCAATGTGTAAGTCATTCAAGTTTGTCGAATCATGTTAAGTGTATTAAGACAAATTGAGCTAACAGAGATTAACAGAGGTTAACATGAGACCAAATCACAAAGTCTGGGTGCACAGGGACCGCCACTCACGTTCTTAAAAACTATAAGCGCACTATAGCAAATAATGAAACTTTTGAATTTTATTAATGTAGTGCCACGTGCCCTCCTATATTCCATTATTGTTGAACATTTCACCAATGTTGTCCGTTTAGTCAATTCTTGAAAGTCTTGACGCGAAAGATTTTCAACGAGTCCAGGTTGGGTTGTTCCATCACACCCACTTTCAGCTTATTTTCCTCTCTCATTTTAATCCGTTTTTTGATGGATAACTCGTGATTTTTACAAATTGATTGCTCATGCCCAAATCAATCCCAACTCCATTTTTTATCCTATTTGAAGTTTTATCTTACAAAATGAGATCCGTAAAACAGTTTTACATAACGTTTTGTTAATCATTATCCTGCTACAAAAGTACAAATGGCCCTTTAGAAAGAGTGAGCACCTTTGGTGGCTTTGTATTCTTTCAACTTAGAAATGAGTGTATGGTTAATGGGTTAGAGAATATGCATGTTGAAATTAATATAAACCTGTAGTATTAAACATATATTCTTCTGAAATTGATACACATGTCTAGCTTCATTATCACAAATTCACAATGGTTTAAGTATGATTTAAATTTGGTTATTTTGTTCAAGAACATGGCTGGTACAATTCTCTAACAGGAATGAAATATATACTTTTGTTGGTTACTCTTCCTTTCATCTAGAAAGCTTATATTTAAAAAATCTAATAACTAAAGATATATAAGTATTATCAGAGTTTCTCATAATCAGTGGCGGACACAGGGCAAATAGTATGGGGGTAGTTGCCCTCGCTTGGGGTTTTTTCTGTGAAGGAATTTTTTTTTAAAAAAATAATATGTTATATTGTACATTTTGCTCCCACCTGAATCAAATTTCTACAATTTGCCCCCACCTAAATAAAAAATAAATTATAATTGTGATTTAAATTTTTAAAAAATTAGTAATCCTTATTTTAAAATAACCCTAATTTGAAATAATCATAATTTTGAAATAGCCCTTAATTTATGTAATTGTTGTGAATTGCGATTTATGAATTTGTCATAGATGATATATTGATATTATGATAATATTGTTTTATTTCCTAAATTGTGTGTTCAATATCTTGGTAGGAAATGTATATTTATTTAATATGAAATTAGAGCATTTTAATTTGGGGGTTGAAGTAGTTGATTTATGATATATTTTTTTTATTTGTGTAGATTTCCAAATTATGGTTGATTTGAAGGAATTTGATTTTAGTGATTATGAAGAAATTTTTTAAACGGAAACCAAATTTGTGATCAATTTATAAATGATTGTCTTGTATGTTTTATTGAAAAATATTTACTTAGGAACGTTACAAATGATGATGTAATTAAATATTTTCAAAGTATGAAAACGCGTAGGGGACAATTATGATTTATAATTTTATTAAATTTGTGCACCCAGTTGAGAAAATCCATGCGTCCGCCACTGCTCATAATTACAGAAAAGTTTGTGCAAAATCAATATATTTTTATCACCATGTGAGATGTAAAGTTTGAAAAATAATGTAGATTATAAATATAATTTTTGTCCTATGCCCGGGAGAAAAAGAATAGGCCAAATAAAAGGGCTTTTGAAAATATAAACTCTTTTAGTACAAAGGGCGAAATTTGGTCCCGTCCCTTGTGAAAAAAACATAACCCTAAATTTCTATGATAATTTTTTTGAACCGTTATAGTATATTTTTAAAAGAGAAATAAAGAAGATACCCTTAACGAAGGAAAGACGCAAGGAAAAAATTAGGCATCGCTCAAAAATTTTGACGGCGTTTAAAATTTTGGGCGTCATTCAAAATTTTGGCCATCGCAATGCAAAATTCATCACAAGGAAAAACATTTGGCATCATTCAAACGACATCGAAAGATGCTAGAAAGAGAGAAAAAAATGAAGAACAAACAAAATGTACTAACATCACAAAATCAGATATGTATTGCTGCCATTTTACTTGATCACACATTCACACACACAAACACACCCTCTCTTTGTTTCTTTTTTTCTCAAACTGGGGAGGGGATGGGAATTGCCAAGCATTAAAAAAATGAACTGCTCACATGACATCCTTCAACGAGGAAGACGTTTATTTTGGTTAGCATTGTGAAGAAGATTTCGGGAGGAAAATAACAGTTGTGTCTCTTTTAAGCTATTTAGTTTAGAAAGAGAGGGGGGAGTGGGAACGTCCATCTTGGTCGGAGGTACGTACTAGTCTTCCAAAGGAATTGTTCGGATTAATTCGAGGCAGAAGTTAAAATGAAATGGACCATGTTTCAAGTACATCAATGCAATTAATTCGCCTTCTACTCCTTTCGTCGTGATATAGAACAATAGATTGTATAGCGTGAAAAATAAAGTATTTTTAGAACACATTTATGAAAATGGACTTATATGATAAAAAAAAAAGAAGAAGATACTAAATCAATTAAATATTTCAAAAAATAGACCGGCCGTAATTATTCCTAATAAAAATGTTTCAAAATAAAACTTTGGAATCTTTGTCCAAAATTTATTTCTTTAGAAAAGTTTGGATAGAATGTGTCGCATGGACACATTTTAGTAACCTACTTTTTTTCTTTTTCTTCTTGTTAGAGTATAGCCTATTTGGGTGGAAGCGAGGGAGTATATAATAGAGCCATTTAACTTTTATAATCACAAGTTTCCAATTCTGTCACTCCAATTAGAGGAGACCTTGAAAACAAAAAGAATTTTTTTTTGATTCCCTTTATTTTAAAATTATCATCATCCTTTTTTTTCATCCGTTTTGAAAACTTTCTATTTTAAGAAAAATATTTTTATCACTTTATCCTTACTTTTTCTATTTACTTTAATTATGACCATATATTCAAAGAAATTAAAGAAAATTACCAATTTCACCAATATTTATAATATATCAAATTACATTTTCTTAAACGATGTGCCAGATTAAAAAAGACGATGATTTGTAAACAGAAAGAGTATTTCTATCTCTACTTCTATATATACTACTCTCGACGTTCCAAAATTATTATCCTGTTTGACTTAATATACGGATTAAGAAAAAACAATTGATTTGATTATTAATATTAAAATATTATATGATTTTTAAAAATTAATGAATAAGTTGTCCAAGATTAAAATAAGAATATAAGTGATATCTTTAAAAAAACTTTTAAACAAAATAATTATTAATAAAAATAAAAATAAGACAATAATTTTAGTACCCGGAGTATATGGTGGTGGTTGCCTCAAAATCTACCACTATAATCTATAAATAGAGTTCTTCCTCTATAGACTATAGGCTATAGATATAAATATAAAATCTACTTTCGCAGTTTCGCTATGATTACCAAATTTAACACTCACCTACTTCTTCACAATACCATATCAATATATAATGACAAATTGACAACTCACATGCAATGTCAAGGTCAAATGACAATAATACTACCTTACTGTACTACTCTTCTTTATTGAAAAAGTACATAAAAAAAATTCTTAATATCTTCATATTCTTGAAAAAATATATCAAAAAGTCTCACTAAAAAAATTATAAATTTAAAAAGTTCTAAATACAATTCATCAATCTAAAAAGTTTTTGAGTTAAAACTCTTAATACCAAAACTTTCAAACCTTAACGCTTTTACTAACTTCGATAAAGTATAAGGTTTATTTGAAATGAAACTTATTTTTAATTTTAATGATTCAATAATTAAGATAAATTCATCTAAAACTTAATATTTCTACTAACATCGTTAGAATATAAGGTTTTATTTAAAAACAAATTTATTTTTAACTTCAATGATGTTAATAATTCAATATTTTAGATAAAATAATAATAACATTAATAATTATTATAAAAGAAATAGCAACAAACAAATAAATTACTATTTCTAATAACATATTGAGATCTGCTTGGAACTGCACTAGCTAGCTCCTATTATGAGAGGAAATATGCATCGTGTTTTATTTTATGCATCGCAATATATGAACCGAGGCTTCGAAGCGCACATGTTCGATTCATACTCGTTCTTTTGCCTCAAAAAATGTCTTTTATTATTTAAAATATATATTTTAGACTTTAGCGGTTGAAATATAATGGGAGGAGACCGACCCAAATTTCATCCTTGATAATATTATCAAGAATTAAAGCCGGTTAAAAATTTTCCAAAGTGTACTGGTTCTAATACTCTTTAAGAGACCCATTGAAACAAATTTTCAGGGCTTTAGGAATGCTTTTGTTGGAATCCAGTTGGCCTTACTAGTGTGTGATGGTGGTGTCTTGTTAAGTTGGCCCATTTTCATCTTTCACTCACCAATTCATCATCTTTCTTATCTGTAAAGTTGATTTTGAAACCTAAAACGGGCAATTTGCAATTTGCAATTTGGGATCTCTTATCCATACCACCAAATTTTAGAACAAGGAGCAGAGCAGTCCTTGTTTTTGGTCTCTTTTGGCAAAGTAGTTCCTTTATTTTCATTAAAAGTTGAAATATTTGGGGTTCTGTTTTTGATGATTTTTTTCCAGTCTTTTGCTTTTTGTTACTTACCCACTCATCTCTCACTAACAATTAAAAAATACATAAAAAAAAGCAATCAAATTAGTTATTTGTCTGCCTCCAATCTCTTTCATTGTCTTTAAAGTGGGGTTTGACATGTACTTAGACTAATAGAGCTTTTTGGTTTATCGTTTTCAAAATGCAACTTTTTAAAATCCATTTATTTTCTTATAAGGGCTTATTTGTTGTGGCTGATGACTTATGATTTATATGCAAAATTTGGTGGTTGAATGACTTGGGTGATTGTATGATAAATTATTTGTTACTGGTTGTTAAAACTTATGAGTTGTTATAATTATTTGTTAAAAAAAAACTTGAAAATTAGTATTCATATTTATATATATATTTCATAAAAGGATGAAACGATTATAATCAAATATTTATTAATGAATAATTGTCTTCATGTTTAAAAAAAAAACCAAAAAAACTTAAAACCAACATGGCTTTTGACTTTTGGCTTTTGGAGTCGCTCCAAATATTTCAAAAACTTATTTTCATAAATATAGTAGTTGTAAATATAACATATTTTTAAAACGATTCAAATTGAAACGTTTTAAAACACTGCATATTTTTAAAACGCTACATTAAAATACTTTTAAAAAGAAAACACTGTATTTTTTACCAGTGTTCTAAAACTCCCGCTAGCTCGCCTATACCGCGAGCTAGGCCTCTCTAGCGACTATCTTAGTCGCCGCCTAATCGACCAAGTTGGTGTCTCGCCAAACCTCGCCGAACCTTCCATAATTTATTTTTGTAGCTTTGATTTTGTGGCATGCGAAGGAGAAGGAAGGGGGGCGAACTGGAGAAGGAATATGGAGTGGTAATGGTGATGCAGAGATGGAGGTAATGGGGGACGAACTGGAGTAATTTTTTTTTTTTTTTAGCTCTAAACTTGGCTGGTTTATTGCTTTGGGGTTGTTGAGAATTGAGATTAATGGTAGGTTTGTATATTTTTGTTCATTTTACAAATATAGACAAGTGTTTGATAAAATGACAAATATAAAAAAAATTAAATTTGTATTCAATGTGTTTGATATTTGATGTAAATTATCAAAAATGATAATTATGCCTTAATTCTAGGCCTCATACGCCCCGAGTCTCCTAGGCCTAGTGTGCCGCTAGCCTAACGATTTTTAGAACCTTGTTTTTTACTAACGTTTTGGTCAAAACGCTCCACGTAACAAACACTTAGTCATTTAAAAGATTACTTAGTTGATAAATTATGTATTAACAAACATTATACGTATTCCGTCCATACACACGCATCAAATAACTAAACCACAACTTTGTAAATTACCGAATACTCTCTCTGTTTCAGATAAAGAATCCTCGTTTGGACGTTAATTTTTTTAAAAATGACATTTTTGGTATCTCATTAGTAATAAAATAACACTTTTATTCTTTAATTTTTGAAAATAAACTCTTTAAGTGAAACATTCAAAATAAAATAATAAATTCTTTGCCAATAACGAAGAGAATAATTTATAAAAAAATAAGGTTTTCCGAGCATGACTTTTAGGATAAAAACAAAAATCGCTCAGGATTTGTAGTTTCAAATTCAAAACGTGTCCTAAAAAACATTATACGATGCACTCTGAACATCTTTTATTTATGTACAAACTTAATTGACAATTGGGCAAACGTCCATCAAAATTTGGAATCTCAAATATTTTAATCTGTATTTATGTTTTGAGTAAACTTTTTATCCATCGGTTACATTAATTTTTGTTTACAAAAACAACTTTTGGAATGTAACATGTATTAATCATAATCTTTGTCTTGATATTTTTAGATTTTTATTGATCACGTGTCGTCAATTAAAGATTAAGTAAGTCAAATGTAGTGACCGTAGACATACTTCTTTTGTCCTTAAATTATTGTTATGTTTGACATTTTTGAATTAAACCGAGTGGTTTTCAAAATGAAAATTTAATGTTTATTTATATATTTTTTCAAAATCATAAAACTAGTAAGATGTAGTATTTGGTACTACAAATTACATATTTTACCATTTTGAAAAAAATTACAAAATATACGTAGTTTTTATTTGAAAAACACCGATTTGATTCAAACAAACCAAATATAACAATGATTTAGAAACGCAGAATATACAATTTTTTTAAATTTAAGAATGGAGAGAATATATAAATTGTACTTGTGCTTTGAAGGTGACTCGAACTCTTAGACCTCTATAAATCTACTTTTTGTTTATATTTCAACCTAAAAAACTCCACAATTTGACATCACGGGGGCAAAAATGAAAGATTGCCAACTCTCTCTCTCTCTCTCTCTCTCTCTAGGAATAGGGTGGGATTAACTACATATAAAATTTATCCTTTATATCTCATTTTCTGCTATGTACAAAGTATGATGAGCTCGGCCCAAATTCTGGTCACTAGCCGAGCATATGTGCTTTCACGTAATAAGCACGTAGAGGGCAGAGACCATGGAATATGTTACCCGAGCAGGATAACCGGGTCTAAACTTTCTACATACATCCCGCGAGCAGAAATCTTCCTACCGATCTGATCGAGCAGGGAGCAAGGCTGCTCAAATAAACTAGATATATATTCCAAGCTTAACTGTCTGATAACTCTCGAGCCCGATATTTAAGCCACGACTCCGTTAGTTACGTGATCAATCCGTATTTATGGTCATAAAGACCTATGATCTCTCCATGGTAATGACTCAGTTCGATTTTCACTCCCAAAAGCTAAAGGGTTATATATACCTTACAATGCTTCTTTTCAAAGGTAAGCTCACTTTACACACCGAAACTCTGTCATTTTGTTTTAAACAAACTAAAGACTTACTCTTCCACCTGAGGAGTTTAGCGAGACATTGCCTTGCATTCCTTCTAAGGTTTTCTTCTTTTGACAGAGTTTTCACGGGATCATATCTTCACATAAGTCAAGATATCTAAACACCACAAGAAACGGTCCAAGACCAAATTGTGTAACATCAAAATACAATACCTTAATGTAGTAAATATGTAGTAAATGAGATGTAAAAAATAGATTTTGGGGTCTAATTAACCTCCCTTTAGAAATATAAGTCCCCAATTGATTCTTTTTAAGCTGTAGCACTCTTCCATATCTTTTCCTTTTGGATCTAACTTTACTGTTGGAAGAGGTCAAGTAGGATTATTAGAAAGCAACATTTGTACACATCTCTAAGGACCCCCTCCCCTTCTTTTGCAAATTAAGAGCTCTCCATTTCACAATTGCCACCTTCTACTTACCTTATCCAGGAGTCTCTGGAAAGTTCTTTTGCACCCTTTTTCTTTTTTTGGTCCTCTATTCTCTAAAACATTTCCACATCCTATCGAAAATTCCAAGCTTCAAAGTCAGAGAAAAACTTGATTATAATCCATCAAGCAAAATACATAATTGGGCCACTAAACTTTTCCACTTTGTACGATTCAGCCACCAAAAATTTAAAAATATTATTTTGGTCATCCAACTTTAGTTTTGTTGCAAGCGATCCCATTTTTAACGGACGTTAGCCCATGACGTTAACTTATAGTGAAATCCCCATTTTACCCTATCTAATTCGTCTTTTCTGACCAAGACTAAGTTATTCTCACAAATTACAAATTGTTATCAAAATGAAATTTAAAATCACAAGCAATTTAAAAGCCAAGTCATCCTAGTATGTATTAAAAGATAAAAATAACAAAGAAAAGGGCACTATCATTGTCAAACTCAAAAAAAAAAAAAAAGAATTCTTTTTAGTATATGTAATTAAATACATATTTGCCAAGTTCGATTAACCATCAGCATGAAAACAAAAAAACAAAAAAACCTGAAAATAACTCATGATGTTGAAGATGTAATAGGCATTTTTTATATTTTCAACCTGAAACTGCTTCTTCGTGTGTGTGAGACTCTGTTTCCATCTCCGGTGTGTGTGTGAGAGAGAGAGAGAGGAAAAGAGAGAGAGAAAAGTGAAGCAGTTGTCAATCTGAAGCGTCCCAGATTTGGAAATCAGTGAGACTTATAGGCTGCTTCCACTTCGGTGCCGTTGACATCCAGAACCCACAACATCATCATTGTCATCCCTATTGTCTCCGGTGTATGCGTGTGTGTGTGTGACTCTGTTTCTATCTCTAGTGTGGGTGAGTGTGTGTGTGTGAGAGAGAGAGAGAGAGAGAGAGAGTAAAGCAGTTGCAGATGGAACGTCCAAGATATGGAAATCGGTGAGTCCTAGGCTGCTTCCACTTCGGTGTCATCGACATCCAAAGCCCCCAACATCATCGTTGCCATCTCTTTTGTCTCTAGTGTGTGTGTGTGTGTGTGTGTGAATGCCCCGATTTTCGATTGATTCCCCGCTAATGAAAGAGCGGGTGGTTTCAAAATCTTTTAAAGCGTGTGGGAATACGATCGACCACATTTGTGGACTCAAAATATGATCAACAGAGTCGTCATCTTTATTTTAAGGAGAACAAAGAAAAACAAAAAATAACCAGATTTGTTAAAAGGGCTCGGAGGCTAATTTACGAGGTGGAAAGGGGTTAGGCACCCAACTCGCCCTTTCGGTTTCAAAACAAGTTTTTTTTTGGCTAAATATGCTTTTTTATATTTATTTAACAGTTGAAATAAATCATTTTAAATATATATTTGCATATATATAAGGAAATAATTACAAACTTACAGCAGCCTCCTTTCTGGAGTTACAAATACATTTATAAAAATTTGGCCATAATAATGGTTCATTTTAGTGTTATTTTCTATAGAATTTCGAGCAGCACAACTGCTTATTTTTCTTACATAGGACTATTCTAAATAACATTTTTTATACATAAAAAATAAATAAATCTTTAATAGACCTACCTCTTGAAGCGTGAGGATTTTATCCCGTACCAAGCTTCTTTCTGGTAGGCCCTAAGGTGTGCTCGCTCTGACCTTCAGGGAGAGGAAATATTTTTCTTTTTGATGGATTTCGGGCAACGTGACTGCCTCGTTTAGTTGTTTTTTGCCTCAGGATCCGGGAGGCATCTGCTGCTTGCTTTGGTATTCTTGGTGGTGGCGTCGAATCGAGGCCGAGAACAACTACTTGCCAATGCCGGTGGATTTGACGTCTGGTTCGGACAGGGCAACTGCTCTTTTGGGCTCTTTTGAACCAGTGAAATATGGCTGAATCCTAGCAGGGCAACTAGGTTTCACTTTGGCCGAAGGATTTTAGTGTTTAGGGGAGATTTGACAGAGCTTCGGGGCTAAAGGGGAAAATTCTTTCGGCGTTCTCTGACAAACTGCGTAGTGAGAGTTTATCTCACTGCGTGAACTACGTTTTTCACTGCATGTTCACTCTCTGAATTCTTAAGCCGGAGGCCTTTATTTATAGGTTGGGAGGAGGGCTTTCTTCGACATTAAGTTTTTCCTTTCATGCTTCATCGGTTTGTACCGTGTGCTGAGGAGATTGTACCTTAGACTAAGCTGAGCGATGATTTTGGAATTTGGCGGTGGGCGGCGCTAAGGGTCTTGGGCGTGGCGCCAACCTGACCTTTGCTTTCTCGATTTTTGGCACATTGGCCCCTTGCAATTCACTGTTTATGCATCATGCTTTTTCCTTTTTAATTTCAACTCTGTAACTTGACATTCGTTAATCCTTTTAACATGTCTTGATATTTTATGTCATGTCACACACCAGGGGTACAGAATTGGGGTGTCCACAGTGTGTCACAGTATGTGTGTGTGTGTGTGTGTGAGAGAGAGAGAGAGAGAGAGAAAGGAAGAAAAAGAGAAAGAGAAGTGTGAAACAATTGTCAGATGGAACGTCTCAGATTTGAAAATAAGTGAGTCTAGGCTACTTCACTTGGTGTGGAGTCGACATGCAGTAAACATCCATATGCTTGAAATCAATCGTACATTCCATGGATTAGGAGGGTCGCCTTTTTGGTCTTCTACAAACCAAAATTAGAGAAGTGTCATTTTTTTCTCCTTTGGATATGAGAGAATCGCCGAGAGACGAGATCGTTGTGGATATGGGGTTGCTAGGTTTTCTAATGTAATTATTTCTGTTATGTAGGCGTACAGTTGTAATAAGGCTAAATAGTCCACAATTTCGTACTAATACCGTGTGACGTGTGTTGCCCACTGTTTTTGGTTGGTGTGATATGTCAAGTCATTGGAAATCCCATAAACAAGTACCATCAATCTGGAAAATAGTTTCACAAAAATCCAATGGCTATTGTTGCACCATCTTCATCTTCATTGGGTTTCTTCGAGTAGTCGTAAAGTAGCCCCAAAAACACTATGTCTCAATGTCGTCCGCAACAACGAATCAACCTTGAAATCTCTTAAATTTGAAGCCTCTCTATTTATGTCGTTATTCTAGCTCAGCCTTTGGCACTCTCATGGATTTTACATGCACGATTAAGCCCATGCCATTCCTCAATTTTGAAACCTCTATCTTCGGGAAATAAAAGATTAACTCTTGACGAGGTCATTTCTCTCTCTCCTCTTTGTCTCTCTTTATATATGTTGTAGTCATTTTCGCGATTATGCCCAACCCTTCCTAAATTTTGAATTTTCTATTTCATGTCAAACAGATTCACATGGGTCGCTCAATCTTGCATCATGTGGAAATAGTCATTCTCTTCATAGTTTGAAAAAGCATCAACTTAAACCTCGATGGGTGGGCTAAATTGACTTTAGCCGTAAAAATTTGATTGTTCTAATATAACTGGATAATTAAAAGTGAACGTTTGTTCTATTGGTATATTAGTAGGTCCTGGAATGTGATTTTTACTCATACCAGTCGAAGACAAAATTTCACAGGTTCTAATTCTATTCAATTTATATGCCTAGGTGTGACGAAAGTGCTACTCTTCAATTCTTAAATTGATGTATGGGTTTAATCAAGTACTTATTTCTTTTCTTTTTCTCCAGATTTAGATTTGGTATATTTTGAACTTTTTTGGGTTTTGAGGTAGTACAAGAAATAACCTTGAACATTGTTTTGGAACTTTTGCATTTTTAAGTGTTGAAGAGTTCTCCCTCCATTTCTTTCTCCCTCTCTCTTTGTTAAATGTAAATGTGGATATATCCTGCTACACTGAATTGGATATTATATTACCTGTTACAATTTGCCTATGATATGCATGATATCACAAAGTCCATCCTTAATTCACTTAGTTAAGGTGTTGGAATATGCTTCTTGATAACTAACTTATCACCTTGCATATTTTGAATATTTTGATTTGCTTGTTCTCATTACCGTGTGTCATAACAAGTGGCTAAAAGGTCTGCATACTGGTTAGTGTGGCAGCTTGTTCGACAACACATAGGTCTTAGGTTGGGTCATCCTAATCTAGTCCTACCTTCTTAATGATGATTGAACAGACCAGCATTTCATATGCACTAGCACCAGTAGACTTCATGTAGCATCAAGGTTTTCGAAAGACTCGTCACCAACAGACTTGTCACATGCACTAAAGGATACTTTGAAGACTCGCCACCAGCAAACGTGTTGTAGTGTCAAAGTTTCTTACAGGACTCGTCACCAGCAGATTTATCAAGTGTATCACAGAAATATCTTGAAGACTTGATATCAACAGACTTGCTACGGTTTGAATGTTTACATCAACAACCAGCAGTCCTTCCTTACAAGAAGACTCACTTTTGAATATCACACCGGCAGACTTAGTTCTGCACGTGCTACAAAGAGACAGAACCGCAGTAGATCAAGACAAGACAAATGTGTTCAAGCTTCTGGCGATCCAAATCTTTATGAAGCGACACGGTGATCTTTAGCGGGACTTTCTCTCACTCACGTGGTCTGGAAAAGTCAAAAGAATCTACTTTATTGGATAGACCACCTGACAGTGCATCAAACGCTAGACTCGCTTTTCAGAAACCTATCAACAAAGTCTGACAGGCAACCAGTTCAGGATCTGCAAGACAAAGCTTTTATCCAACAGTCAAAGATCCAATGAACAACATCTCTATCCGACGGATTTCAACAACGACATTTTTCTAACGGATAGAAAAATCATCTTTATCTCTCAACGATCAATTGACCCCAGTCTATAAAAGAAATCTTCCATCTTCTTCAACAAATACACAACACACAAGACACACATCGAATCAACAAAGTGATTCAAGGCACCTGCAACAAGAACTTCAAAGAAGATGTAAGATCTACAAGAGATCGTCTTCACCAATGCATCTCAGATCGTTAAGAGAGTTGCAGTGAGCTTACCTAGACCTTAGCAAAACACTTTCTGTGGATTGCTAGGAAAAAAGACTTTGAAGAAGAAGAGAGAGATCAGAAACTCCAATAGACAGAGATCGATGTCTTGGTCAAGAACCCAGTTCTTGATTTGAGTTCTTCACCCTTCTTCGAAGAACTCAGCCTTTAGCTTAAGCTTCAGGACCTTACTCCTAAAGCTACAGGTCAAGCTCTTGGATCAATTTGAAGATTAATTTCAGATGGTGCCCAAAGAAGATGAAAAGCTGTCTGTAAATATTGCATTCATATCTTCAGATTTGTATTCACATACAAATGCTGTTGATTGTGCAATAATCAATCATCATAGAAGGACGAGTGCTCTGCACTCAAAGTGTCTTCTCATATCAGTCTCTCGTTCTCGTCTCCTGTTGTCCTCTTTACTTAAGAGTTCGTCTATGAATAATTAAGCAAAGATTAAGGCTTGAAAGGACGAGGACAGAAACTGTACATAGAATGTCTAGGCTAATGTAATCTACAATTTATCTTTGAATAAATTCAGATGTTCTTTCAACTAATTTATCTTTCAATATTTACTTCTCTATGAGCTTTTATAAATTGATTTATCCTTTGAAAAGCTACTCTCTAATGATTTCCTAAATCTGCATTTGGAAGAATGATTAAGTGTGTTGTTATTCTGATCATATATTTGTGTATAGCCACTTAAGACTTCCTTAAATCTAAGCCTAACTATTTCCGCTGCCTAAACTCTTTCAAACAGACTATTGATTTAATAGGCAGTTCACGAGTAGAGTTCATAACTCTTATTAGAGCAAGTCTGTTGTTCCTTGATACCAGCAGACATGCTCACCGTGCAAACTGTCTACGCCTTTAAAACCTATGCTTTATCTATATAAAAAGAAGAAAAGTTTTAAACGGCAACATAGGCTATTCACCCCCTTAACCTATTTCAGCAATCATGTGGACCAACATAAGGGATGGCAACATAAGTGTTGGTCCACAATGATGCTCAAATAAGCTAGAGGGGGTGTGTGTGAATAGCCTATGATGTCATTTTAAAACTTTTGTTGTATATACATTTAAAGCGTATGCTTTAATGGCATAGGCAATTAACATATTGAGCATGTCTGCTGGTAGTACAACAGCATACTTGCTCTCAGCAGGGTTTTGAACTTTTCTGGTGAACTGCCGGTAAATCAAAAGTCTTTTTGAAAAAGTTTAAGCAGCGAAAATAATTAGGCTTAGATTTAGGGAAGTCTTAAGTGGTAATACACTAATATGATCGAGAATAACGACAAATCCTTCTTCCAAATGGTGATTTAGAAATCATTAAAATAACTTTAAAGGATAAATCGTTATAAAAGCTCGTAGAAATCAGACTTGGAAGATAAATTATTTGAAAGAACATATGAATTTATTCAAAAATAAATTACATATTACATCAACCTAGACACTATCTAAAGTTTCTGTAAAGAGGGAAAATTCTCTACTTAATCATTCATAGACAAATTCTTAAGTAAAGAGGGCAATACGATACGAGAACGAGAAACGGATATGAGAAGACACTTTTGAAGATCATTTAGATAAAAATTATCTGAACGATTGAGTGCTTAGCACTCGGCCTTCTATGATGATTGATTATTGCACAATCAACATCATTTGTTTGTGAATACAAATTTGAAGATATGAAGGCAATATTTACAGAAAGTTCTTCATCTTCCTTGGGCACCATCTGAAATCTATCTTCAAATCGATCCAAGAGCTTGACCTTTAGCTTTAGGAATAAAGTCCTGAAGCTTCAACTAAAGGCTGAGTTCTTCGAAGAAGGGTGAAGAACTCACATTAAGAACCGGGTTCTTAACCAAGACACCGATCTCTGTCTATTGAAGTTTCTGATCTCTATCTTCTTCATCAAAGCTTTTCTTCCTAGTAATCCACACAGAAAGTGTTTTGCTAAGGTCTGGGTAAGTTCACTGCAACCTTCTGTGAAGATCTGAGATACATTGAAGAGGACGATCTCTTATAGATTTTACAGCTTCGTTGACGTTCTTGTTGCAGGTGTCTTCGAAGATTGATTTAAAGAAAAATCACTCTTCGATCTGTGCATTGTCCTTGTTGAAGAAGAAGGTAGATTTCTTATATAGACCAGGGTCAATTTGATCATTGAAAGATGAAGATGGATTTTCTATCCGTTAGAAAAATGTCGTTGTTGAAGACTGTCGGATAGATATGTTGTTCACTAGATCTTTGACTGTTGGATAAAAGCTTGTTTTGCAGATCCTAAACTGGTTGTCCGTCAGACTATATTGATAGGTCTCTGAAAAATGAGTCTGAATCATAATGCACCGTCAGGTGGTCTATCCAATAAAGTAGATTCTTTTGACTTTTCCAAACCATGTGAATGAGAGAGAGAGAGAGAGACAGAGTCTTGTAGCATCGACTATGTCAGGCTTCATAAAGATTTGAATTGTTTTTGAAGCTTGGACATATTTGTCTTGTCTTGATCTTCTGCAGTTTTGTCTCTCAGTAGCACGTGCAGAGCCAAGTCTGCTGGTGAGATGTTCAATTCTGATGAATGAGCCTTTTGTAGGAAAAGACTGCTGATTATGTCGTGAACATACAAACCGTAGCAAGTTTGCTGGTAACAAGTCTTCAAGGTACTTTCGTGATGCACATGGTAAGTCTGCTTGTGACGAATCCTTTGAGAAACTTTGACACTACAACACTTTTACTGGTGACGAATCTTCAAGGTGTCCTTTAGTGCATACGACAAGTCTGCTTGGTGACGAGTCTTATGAAAACCTTGATGCTACAACAAGTCTGTTGTGCTAGTGCAATGAAGTGCTGGCCTGTCAATCATCATTAAGAAGGTAAGACTAGATTAGGATGACCCAATCTAAGACCTATGTGTTGTCAAACAAGTTGTCACACTAATCGGTACACAGGCCTTTTAGCCACTTGTTATGACACACGGTAATGGGAACAAACAAATCAAAACATTCAGAATATGCAAGGTGATAAGTTAATTATCAAGAAGCATATTCTAACAATCTCCTCCTATTTGCTTGGAACCAAGATGACATACACTAAGCACTGAAGCATTTATCAATATATAGCAATAACATGCCCACAATGAATAATCATTTTATCTCAAGGCATGCCTTATGTTGATAATCACAAGAGCGATGGCTTCAGTATAATATACTATTGCTATTACAGACTCGATAAATAAAAGTACTGAACATGTAAAGCAATAGTAAAAAAACATTTTAGATCACTTAGGATATTTGAAAATGTTTAATCAGGATCTAAAAAGTTTTAGGTTCCTTTCTTGCATAAGGATTTTTATATTTGAAAGAGTGTTTTAGCAAGAAGGAAAGACAAGTCCTTTAGTGAATATTAGTTTAATTTTGAAAGTTTTTCAATTAAGGATTGCTAGTGATACCACTTCTTTTTTACATTTGATGTTTTTGTTGAAAATAAAGGATCTTTGTTGAAGATAAGACTCAACAGATATTTTTTAGTAAAAGAGTGTTTTTCAACAGAGGTGCCACAAAGGCTGAACGTGATTCACAAAGAATCAGAAGTAGGGGTGAAGTTTTCACCTTATATGTGTCTTCCATAGTATTTGGGCGGGAGAAATTTTGGTATTGTCCCAAGTCATGAACTCTCCTCCTAAGTTCATGAACTCTCCTCCTAAGTTCATGAACTCTCCTCCTAAGGTTGGTATTCTTCTATGTCTCTTGGACAATTATGTCATAAAATTTCCTCCTTAATTTGTGATTCTCCTTCTACTTTATAACTCTCCTCCTAACTTATAGAGGATATGTCATAACTCTCCTCCTTAATGGTTGCAAGCAATAGAGATAGAAGGGAGAAGGGGAGAAAAAGATAGTAGACAAAGAAAATGCCATTTAAAAGATGATTAAATTGATAAAGTACCAATTGAAAGATGAATAATACATCCTAGTTGGAATCCCCAAGCTACCAGTACTAGAGTCCAACGAATATTCCCTAGAATTATCAGAAAAACTTCTATAACAAAATAGCTCTCGAGTGATCAGCAAGTCTCTGGTGACATGAAGACGTTTTTCCTCGTGGATTGTGGATTGAATGGGCTGATAGGAGCTAAGGAAATGACTTATGATCCTTGCATACTTTCTAATGCCAGACCTATTCACTTGTCTGTGCAAGATGGACCGGTTGATGAGAGAGAAGATGACTTCGGACCAGTTGATGATATGAGAATCAAGAACAACAATGGTGTAGTTCCGAAGTCTTTTGGTGTCACTGCCTGAGCCTGCTTCGTGGAATAGAAGACATCGACTCAGAATTTCACCAATACAGTATAGGTCTAAGGGATAGTTATTAATGTCCCAAGTATTAATCAGGTCTAATAGAAGGGAGCTGAAAGACTTGGGATAGGCTTTCGGCATTAAAGATGATGTCAGTACCTTGAATACGAGCAACGAAACTCTTACCATCTCTTGCCAGCTGCATCCTTGAATAGAATTCATCAACCAATCGTAGGCTGTAGAATTCTTCACGAAAAGTAAGGATGGAGACGAGTCCAGAACTGTGAAGGAGATCAATAATCATTCCTCCAATAGTGCTGTCTAGGAGAAATTGTTCCCTTTGAATCGTATGACCTAGAATGTAAGACTCAGAGCCTATTCTAGTAATGAAGGAAGGTTCAGTGGGAACAGAAGAGCCAGAAATGCTGTTAGAATCAGCCATGAAGAAGTTTTTGATAACAAATTTTGAAGGTAGAGAACAATCGAAGGGCTGAAAGGTTGGACTGATACCGATTTTTGACCAAATATGAGACTGATACCAAATGATGCAACCAGTTGTTGGTCATTTAGAGAATACGAAGAATAGGAAGAATTAAAGTTTTGGTACTTTTGGAGGGCATATTTATTGGTAGAACACACTTATCAAGAACCACTGTTTTGGTATCCATTGTAGAACAATAATGATAGATGTACGAAGCGGCAAAGTAATCATGTCAAAGCTCGAATTTGAATGGACGTTTAACTTGGAAAGGTGGCGATTCATGATGACGATATTAAGTCTGTCTAGAAAGTATATTAGATATAGAGTCGGACTTAAATCGAGGTATCTCAATATCCAGATGTTAGATATCAATTGTTGGTGAAGTGTACTGGATAAAGAAAAGGGAAGTTGTGTGAATATCAATGACTATTTGAAAATGAATAAGATTTTTTTAAAAAAAAATACAACCCTTTGAGGAAATAAGATGTTTTGAAATTCTAAATTTTCCAAAAGATAGTTTACGAGGCCTTCTGAATCATCTACACAATCCTCAGCAATCTCTCAAATCTTTAGGATATTTAGAATTAAGACAATTTTCGAAAAATATTTCAAAAGAGTTTTTAAGTATAAAACATTTTTCAAAACAGTAATCAGATACCACTTGTTTAGTACCAGTTGTTGAAATATATTTGAAAATCTACCAGTATTTCCAAAGGTTGTTAAAGTCAAAGATATCTACACGAGAAAGTGACCAGCAAAGTTGGAAGTCTGCTGATATTAAGTTGTGAACAACAGAGATGAAGGTCTGCTGTTCAGATTGTGGAAATTTAATTTGCAGGGATTGAAGTCTGCTGATATCAACTGATAACACGAAGATGTATTCAGCAGTGATAGAAGTCTGCTGATACTCATTGGTAAAAGCAGTAGAGTGAAGGAGTAAACATCTAAAGTCTGCTTATACCAGTCAATGAATGAATGTATTTATCAGTTGTTTGAACATAATGTTTGATACTAAATGTTGATTCAAAGAAAAAATATCAAATATTGAATCGAAGGGTGAAGTCTGCTGCTAAGACATAGTGACAGTCAGAGTTGGAAGGCTGTTGACACTAATTGAAAGAGGGAATGTATGCAGCAAAGGTGAAAGTTATTTGATACCAATTGAAATCAAATTTGTGTTCAGTAAATGAAGATTTTCTGAAACCAATTGTTTGGATCAAATGGTTCAGAAGAAATGAGAGTCTGCTAATCTGTAGAGGTGGTGATTAGCAGAATTGGAAGTCTGCTGATACTTGATGTATCTTATGAGCTTAGCAGACATGAGAGTTTGCTGTATAATGATGGACAACTGACATTGAGGTCTGCTGATACCATTTGTGTGACGAATTTTTTCAGCAAATTATCTTTTTAGATGTCTTGGCTTCTGGAAGGATGAACCATAAGCTTCATCGGCATGATTAACTGATGACTATGCTCCTCTTCAATAGAATCCCAATTAAGTGAGAAGAGCATTAGAGGCGAAATGAAGGGTAAGAGTCATTTTAGTCATAGCACTTGTATCACAAAGAAACAAGTAACTCATTCTTAATTTGGCTAGAAGTACAGAGTTAAACGAACGTATTTTGCTTCTTGGTCAACAACTAAGATGATGATGACTATCTTTTAGGGAAAAAAGTCATCTGTTCAAGACAAGGGATGAAGGAAAGAATTTTGAGCAAAGTTGTCTTGAACAGAGGAAACAACAGACATGATGTGAATTGTAGAGGCTGCTCGTTCCTCGGAAGGTCATCATTCCAACAGCAGATATGAGGTCTACTGTTGTGAAGCAATTGAGACCTGATATTTAGGAGAGAATGAAGATTCACCAGAACATCATGGGTTCAGGTGAGATCTTCTATTCCTGAGAAAGGAGTTGCATATGAAGCAGTCCTTTCTGAAGAAATCCAAAATCATAGTAATTCGTATTCCAACAGTAATTCTTCTGATGAGATTTCTACCAGTACTCTTTAGATGTTTTTACGCGAAATAAGGTTCTTTTACTGAGTTAAAATCAATTTTTAAGATACCAGTTGATCTTAGTTATAATGACAGCAGTTAAAAATAAAGTTAGATCAAAGGATTGTCATTATGCTAAGAATCAACTTAGTCTTTTGATCACCAGAAGTTTTTTTTAAAAAATTAATATCTTCTGTAATGACTGAATTAGATCTACACAAATAGATCGGATTCATAAGACTATTATTTAAAAGATAGATCCTGGTTTTTTCTTATCAGAATTATATAATGTCAAATAAGATTACTAATGTTTAAGGATTGGTTTGCTGTTGGGTGAACAGTAGAGTTATGTTTGCTATTGTGGATTCAAAACAGAGGATATGATATAAAGTACAAGTACTGAGTCCATAAGCAAACATAAGATTTCATGCTATCAAAGAATATGCATATGAAAGCAAATAGGCATGAAGTAAAGTTGTCTTGAACAAGTTCTCATTTAGATCAAAATATAGTGGATTACAATGAGGATCTAATGATTACAAAATTCAATACAACTTCCGGTGACTTAACTACTCCTAGTAAACAACTAATCTAAACACCTGATACATTTCTAAATGTAAAAATGTTACAAGGAGATGTCTATGAAGACCATGGACCCAGATCTGTTTAAACCGATTGTCAAACAGAATATAGGTCCGGCATCAAGTGTTTGAATCGAAAGAGGCAGCCAAACAGGATCTCTACACTGTAAAAGGTGCAGATATGTGATCTTGTTGCCTGCTCTTCCTTCTCCCTTCAGCTAGCTCTTAAGCCCAGGTGATCTTCACAAGCAAGCACGGCTACCTTTTGAAAGTCGGTTGCCATGAATTGTGCTGATCTCAAGGGAGAATCATGTCAGCGAAAGAATATGTAGAAAGTCTACATTTCTAAAAAGGGGTAGCTGACATGCGCACGATCACTGGAATCTGGGAGAGGCATGTTAAATGATTGTTGAGGTAAATCTTTATACAAGAGGAATCCTTAAAACTAACCAAATAACTTTCGGTGGATAGGAAAGGTAATACCAAGTTGTTGAGAGAGAAACTTGAAAGGAAGAGATAATGTATCAGTGTTTATCATAGTGTTTGGGAGGTAGTTTGCAAGTGATAGAGATGAGGGAAGAAATGTCTTTATAAGTACTCGCTGAGGTAAGACGAAGGATCGGTGAATGAGATGAATTCACTAAGTTCGAAGAGTCCTTTCAACCACCCTCATTAAAGTCATATAGAGTAGTGGAGAGATGGTTATAATTTCTAGATATCCGGTAAAGTTTTCTTCTTGGAAAGCTAAAAGGTTTTGAAAATATAAAACAGCTTAATTGAAAAGATAAAAAGTTTTCAATAGAACAAAACAACTTTTTCTGAAAGATCTTGTCAAAACTTTTTTTCAGGAAGACGTTTCATAAAAGAGTTTGATTTTAAATAAGTGCTTTTACTTTTTCAAGATTTATGTTTTTACCGAAAATCTGAGAAATTGTCTTTTACTTTAAGAAATAGTCAGTTTCGAAAAGTTTAACCTCAACCTTTGTAGAAATTGCAAAGATACTCATGTATGTTGCACATTTTCTACTAAGGCGGAAACTCCTATAAGTCAGCACACAGAACTGAGCTTATGTAGTACTGCAAAGCAAGATTGTTCGTCAAAGAATAAGGTTTGAAGGTAACATAGTCAAAGCAGATCAAAGATAATCTAAAATTACTTTGATAAGAAGACATCAAATCAGTTGAGTAAAGTGAATCATACTTAATAGAGTAAAATATGAATCAAAGAACAAAGTATGATAAGCAGTTACTCAAGCTTTATATTTGTAGAGATGAACAGGGAAGGATAGATCATGCAAATATAAGGCGATTCAATAATGACATATTCATGATCTTGATTATTAATGAATCGTAGAGACAAAACAAAGATCAATTATATATCATAACCTAGAGAGAAGAAGATTCGACTGAAGCAAGTGAATAAGATCCTGCAAGTTAGTCAAGCATAATATTTTATGTTGTAGGAAAGAAAAATAAAATTTGCTTGTTGATCTTGAGAAAATTTGTATTCCTGAATGAAAATCAAGAAGATCATTAGCAACATTTTATAAGCTTTAGAAAGCTTTAGAAAAATCTAGGTACAGAAATAAGTTTTTCAAGAAAATCCATGGGATGAAAAAAAAAGGAATCTAGATCTTGAATATCTTATTCTCCTTTGGTCTTATGTGGTCATAGAAAGAAAAAGAGCAAGAAGAAGGATTGAGCACTAGACATGAGATGTACCTTAAGCGATAGTCAGGTTCAGATCGAGGTTGATGTTCTTTAGAATGTACCTTTTGAAATCTGAGCTAATAAGTCTGTAGTCGATGTTGCCTAAAGAATAGATTTCGTTTGCAACAACTTATGAGATCTTTGATACATATTTCTTAGAAATTGATTTCAAATAATTTTTTGAAATATAGGCCACGTTTCCAGAAACTAAATATCATATAACAGAGGGATCAATCAATGTTTCATGATATATAGTTTTTGACTCTTAACCTTTTTCATAAGAATAGGTAAGAATCATTAAAATTCTTTCACTGTAAAGTTGCAGAATTTTTAACTAAGACATTTCTTTCAAGAAGGTGTTGGATTGATAACAATCGTTAGCCTTATGTCAAGAGAATTTGAACTAGAAATCCTTTTAAGTTAAGCATCCATCGGAGTATCATACACCTGAGGAAAAGTTATTCATGGTGCCAATTGAGATATACATCTGTCATATGAATAGTTTTCCCATAATCATCATGGTAATTATCTATCTCAAAAGATTTTTGAAAACAAAATAATTTTTCAAAATAAATAAGAATTTCAAAAAATTATCTCTAATGAAATCCTTGTCAAAAGTCTTTGAAGTAAAACAACATTTTCTTTTGACATGCATTTGGGATGAGAAATGGAGGATCAAACTCTCAGGTGGTTAGACTTGACATATAGCTTGAAGAGCCTGGCTCTGATACCACTTGTTGGTCCACAATGATGCTCAAATAGGATAGAAGGGGGTGAATAGCCTATGATGCCATTTTAAAACTTTTGTTGTATATACATTCAAAGCGTATGTTTTAATGGCATAGGCAGTTAACATATTGAGCATGTCTGCTGGTAGTACAACAGCAGACTTGCTCTCAGCTGGGTTTTGAACCCTGCTGGTGAACTGCCAGTAAATCAAAAGCCTTTTTGAAAAAGTTTAAGCAGCGGAAATAATTAGGCTTAGATTTAGGGAAGCCTTAAGTGGTTGTACATGAATATGATTAGAACAAAAGTACACTTAATCCTTCTTCCAAATGGTGATTTAGGAAATCATTAGAGAATAGCTTTTCAAAGGATAAATCTGTTTATAAAAGCTCATAGAGAGATACAGACTGAAAGATAAATTATTTGAAAAAACATCTGAATTTATTCAAAGATAAATTATAGATTACATCAGCCTAGACACTCTATGTAAAGTTTATGTCCTCGTCCTTTCAAGCCTTTAATCTTTACTTAATCATTCATAGACAAATTATTACGTAAAGAGGGCAATAAAAGACGAGAACAAGAAACAGATATGAGAATACACTTTTGAAAGTCATTCAGATAAAAAAAATATCTGAACGATTGAGTGCATAGCACTCGGCCTTCTATGATGATTGATTATTGCACAATCGACATCATTTGTATGTGAATACAAATTTGAAGATATGAATGCAATATTTACATAAAGCTCTTCATCTTCCTTGGGCACCATCTAAAATCTATCTTCAAATCGATCTAAGAGCTTGACCTTTAGCTTTAGGAATAAAGTCATGAAGCTTCAGCTAAAGGCTGAGTTCTTCGAAGAAGGGTGAAGAACTCAAATCAAGAACTGGGTTCTTGACCAAGATACCGATCTCTGTCTATTGAAGTTTCTGATCTCTCTTTTCTTCTTCAATGCATTTCTTCCTAACAGTCCACTCATAAAGTGTTTTGCTAAGGTCTGGGTAAGTTCACTGTAACCTTCTGTGAAGATCTGAGATACGTTGATGAGGACGATCGCTTGTAGATCTTACAGCTTCGTTGACGTTCTTGTTTCAGGTGTCTTCGAAGTTTGATTTAAAGATAAATCATTCTTCAATCTGTGCATTGTTCTCGTTGAAGAAGAAGGTAGATATAGACCGAGGTCAATTTGATCGTTGAGAGATGAAGATGTGTTTTCTATCCGTTAGAAAAATGTTGTTGTTGAAGACTGTCAGATAGAGATGTTGTTCACTGGATCTTTAACTGTTGGATAAAAGCTTGTTTTGCAGATCCTGAATTGGTTGCCCGTCAACCTGTATTGATAGGTCTCTCAAAAGTGAGTTTGAATCATAATGCACTGTCAGGTGGTCTGTCCAATAAAGTAGATTCTTTTGAATTTTCCAAACCACGTGAATGAGAAAGAGAGAAAGAGTTTTGCGTCATCGACTATGTCAGGCTTCATAAAGATTTGAATTGTTTTTGAAGCTTGGACATATTTGTATTGTCTTGATCTTCTGCAGTCTTGTCCCTCAGTAGCACGTGCAGAGCGAAGTCTGCTGGTGAGATGTTCAATTCTGATGAATGAGCCTTTTGTAGGAAAAGACCGCTGATTATGCCGTGAACATACAAACCGTAGCAAGCCTGCTGGTAATAAGTCTTAAAGGTACTTTCGTGATGCACGTGATAAGTCTACTGGTGATGAATCTTTTGAGAAACTTTGATACTACAGCACGTCTGCTGGTGACGAGTCTTCAAGGTGCCCTTTAGTGCATACGACAAGTCTGCTTGGTAACGAGTCTTACGAAAACCTTGATGCTACAACAAGTCTCCTGGTGCTAGTGCATATGAAGTGCTGGCCTGTCAATCATCATTAAGAAGGTAGGACTAGATTAGGATGACCCAACCTAAGACCTATGTGTTGTCAAACAAGTTGCCACATTAATCGGAACGCAGACCTTTTAGCCACTTGTTATGACACACGGTAATGGGAACAAGCAAATCAAAATATTCAGAATATGGAAGGTGATAATTTAATTATCAAGAAGCATATTCCAACAATAAGTTGAAGCAAGAAATTCATTACAGTAAGTTAATTATACTTTCTAGAATTTGGTCTCTTTTTTGAAAAATGTCTAAGGTTGTTACATGATAGTTTTTGTAATGGATAATTAAAAATGAGCCATTAGTTTTTGCTAAGTATCTCGGAACTAAGGATATTTTTTTGGTGGTTTTGAATTTGAAAGATTTTGTGGAAATATACAACAAGATTAACATAAAAAGGTTCGATTTTTTCATTTATTTTTCATTTTGTGACCTTCCAATGTAAGTAGTTCATCGTTCTTCGTTTACGATTCTCTCATAAGCAACTATACTATTTGTTGAATATCATAAATGTCTCTGTTCATTTGTGAATCAAGTAAGGGATGCATGCTCAACGAATGAGTGATAACTCTTTTGTTGAAGTGATATGGGGTTTCCACTTTGACAATGAGAAACAATGTGTTGCCCTATGTTGCACAGACACGGATACGTGGACACGGGACACGAGGATACGTGATTTTCAAAAAATATAGGACATGAATACGAGGGGTAAAGTGTAAATATTCAAACTATAAGGACTAAAATGTAAATATTCAAAATATAAGGATCAAATTGTAAATATTAAAAACTATAACATAACATATTTCATTAAACGACAGTCACAATATACATCATAGCGATATCTGGTCATGTTCACTGTTGAGTGTAATGTTGATTGTTGAGTACTTAGTGCCTTAGTGGTTGACTGGAGTAGAGGAGAGAGACTCACAGACACAGACTCAAAATTAAAAAGAGAAGGAAATACTGAAATAGAGACTCACCACCAACGAACTGAAGAGTGAAGATAGAGACGAAGACGAAGACAAAGTAGATCGACGAGGACGAGTGACGATTCTGACGAAGACTCGAAGTCTTGAAGAGAATAATCACTGAATCGGTCACATAGGGAGAAAACGGAACAGAGAAGGTCGCCTTTGAAAGGGCAAGGGGCTCAGCCGGCGGCGTACGTTGTTCGGTGGATGGTCGGCGTCGGCGATGAGGGAATTTGAGGGGGCTATAGGGTTCGTTTTGATAAGGGATTTGAGTGTCCGTGTCCAGAAGTTCCGAAAATCTAAATTCGGCCCCAAAACGTATTTTGGGCCGAATATGTTGTGTCCGTGAAGTGTCCGCGTCCCACCCGTGTCCGACTTAGAATTCGCAAGCAACCTGCCGTGTCCGTGCAATATAAGTGTTGCCCACTGTTTTATTTGGTTTGTGTGATAAGTCTTTGGCATTGGAAACATAAATCAAGAAAACCCTCGCGATTTTCAACTTCTTACTGTTCTGAGAAAGGTTTTCTACATCTAACACAACCCAAACTTTTTCCCCTGCCTTTCTCCACCTTTTGTCTCTCCCCCAGAATCGAAGCTCCTACCGCCTCATGAAACTGTAAAGTGTTAGTTTTTGTCTCTTTCTTCTCATGGTTTTCTTCATCGAAGCTTTTTCCCCACAGAAACTCTGTCAGAAATGAAGCTCCTGTTGCCGCTGGATACTCCACCTGTTCGCCGCCCTCTACGCCAGGATCTGTAAGTTTCTCTTTCTTCGTATCTTTTGAATTTGAGTTTGAGTTTCAAATTCACATCTATAATTATTTGAGTTTTTCATATATTGGTTTGGTTATTGAAAATATGTTTTTTGTTGGGTTATTGAAAATTTGTTTAATTTGGTTATTAAAAATCAGTTTGTGGGTTTTAAGTCAAGAATTCTTCCAAGTTTTTGGGTTTGAGTTTTAGTTTCAAATTCAAATCAATAGTTATGCCTTATAATCAGTAGTTTGACCTCTGGTCATATTTTGTAATTTGTATCGAAGACTATTATTACGTGGATTAGGGTTACGTAACTGAAATCTTATATTACTATATCTTAAATGCATAAGGAATTTGGCACTTTTGCTCCGAGTTGAACAAAAAGGCCCAACATGGATACTGGAGGCATGTGATATATATTCTAATTCAGCCATGACCAGTTGGAGAGCTACTCTAAAATTTTATGAAGGCGTAGCTCGTAATGGATGAAGAACCAATTGGGCTATGCAAGAGTACTGGATAACTAAAAGGTATTGAAAATCAATTTGTGGGTTTTAAGTCAAGAATTCTTCAAAGTTTATGGGTTTGAGTTTGAGTTTCCAATTCACATCAAAGTTTTTGAGTTTGAATTTGAGTTTCCAATCCACATCAGTAGTTGTGTGTTTACTGTTTAGAAAATCACAGAATTTTCATAGATTGGTTATTGAAAATTCAAAGTAGTTGATTCGTGGGTTATAACACCACAAAGCAGTAGTAAAGTAGTTATTCCACTACATCACCATCTGTAATTCTGTATACTAATACCAATGGCACAAGTTTGAATTTTAGTATAATGTGCAATATAGTTGATTTATTTATCGGTTCCAAAACTTTGTTTCTTTTAATATTTGTTTATTTCCTATTCCATTTTATTATTGGTGTATATAGTTGGTTCATGTGGCCAGATAATGGTTTCGTTGTGTACTGTACATTTATCTAACCCCTACAAGATCTTAGATAAATATTAATTTATTTGTAAATTGTCAGCTACATATATTAATCAAGTCTCGTACTGTCACCGTGTCATAGACATTGAATTATTTGGGCCAGTTTTCCTTGACCCATTATAAACTGAATTTGCATTTTGTATTATAATTTTTATCATCCAAATAATATGGAATGGGGTAAGGTCCATATAAGGTTTTTGATGTGGCAAAATGCACAGCTTGGGCCGTCCTTTAGATGGGTAGGATATCTGGGCTTGTAATCGTCCTCCTTGAGCCTGTTAAGATCACAAGAACACACGAGAAGAAATGCTGAGGCAAGGCCTCGCGAAACCCCTCGGCGTGAGAGTAAGTATCGAGTGATTGTCAAAGGGTAAATTGTGAGTAACGAGACTCAAGAAGTGTGTGTACCTTGTTGATGATTATGGAGAGGTATTTATAGGCCTCAGGTGATTGAATCCGTCTAGGATTCGGTTTCCATAATTCTGAGACAATCAAGGAGGAAATCCCTTGATTCTAGGCGAAAGCAGGCGGTTGACCGAAGTTATAGGAGTTGATAAGGCAAGTATTCCGCCTAAACAGGGAAACCTTTGACTTGCCTTGGAAAGCAAGCTACAGGCGTCTCGTGTTTGATGTGTGCTCGGGCGGCGGGGGGCTCTGTCCGGCTATTCTGTTGTATTGATCCACAGGACTTGTCGATGCGAAGATCGGCCCACAGTCGGGCGAGGCAAGGCGGTGCCCGACCGGTAAAGTAAGTCGATTCCTTTGCTAAGCGTGTATGAGTCCGATCATGGTCCACAGTCGGACGGCGAGGCCTTGCCCGCCCGAGGTTTGAGTGAGGATTACGGCTTTCGGTGCTCGGCCAGGCGAGTGGGCCCCATAGGTACTATTCAGTGGATAGCACGTGATGTTAACTCGTGCCTTGCTCGTGACCGGTTTGGGCGGGCGTATCGATGGCCCCTAGCTTCTGTCAGCGGTATTCATGCTCGGGCGGGGAGGCGTTTAAGTTGGATATTAAATGCGGGCTCCAACACTTTGTGAATTTTTAAGAAAGACAAGGAATTCGGCGAGGTGAACTTGAGGCGTGTTCGGGAAGCTTTGTCAGGCGTGGCAGTGGGGCGTGAAGCTTGGCGTGGCCGTCAGTCAGCGATGGGGCGAGGCGCGGAGCACGAAGGGCTGCATTTAATGATCTGTGATGATGGGCCGCCCATTCCAGGCGCCTCTTCGGGTTCTGAGCTTTCCCCCGCGTTTGCTAAAAGTCCAGCCTATAAAAGGCGTATTCGACTCCTTCTTTCCCTTTTACCGTCTTTGAAGCTGTGAGTTTTTAGAGAGAGAAAAATTTTAGCGAGCCTCAGTCGTTGTTGCCGTCACATATTTCCCCAGATTCCGGTAGAGGTTCCTCCCTGCTTCCGGTATCTGCTCATCTCTTCGCGTCTGCAGTGCTCACGCCGGCTCAAGTCAGTGCTAACGCCAGTCCCAATCGTCTTCCTTCCACTGCTTCATTGGTGACCCGGTGTTCCAGAAAATAACGGTAAGTTACTATCTTCCCACTTATTCGTGTTTTACGTTTTTACGGTTTCTTTCTTCCACCTTTGCGACTTTACTAGGGTTTTAGTACATAAGACCGCCTTTAGGTAGAGATCGGGGAATAGAACCCGTAGTCTTGCTTCATAGGCGGGCGTGGCCTGGGTTGACTAGACTTAGGGTCTCTTCCTTTCTTCTTCATTAGTTGCGGGCCGAGATTCTAATGGCCATCTTCCTCGATCTCTTTTTAGATGTCGACATGTCAGACAATGACCGCGAGCCTTCGGCTATGGGGCGGAGCGACTCTCGCTTTAAAAGTCTCCTTCGATCGGGAGTGTGATGAGGGAATCGGATGCGTGGTGGGCAGGTTGGCGTGTCGTGGACCCGTGGTTGACATAGTCGATTCTTCAGCGAGGAAGATTCGGCGAGGATAGTGTGGCCGGTGGTTTGTGTCGGGCAAGGCCTCGGCGACAAAGCGGCTGCGGGGGGTTCGGTAGGGCGAGTGATGGTTGGCGGAATAGATTTGGCGGGAGGCTTGAGGCGATGAGGCGGAGAACAACTGCCGCTTGCTCGGCGCTTTAAGAAGCTGGCGCTCCCAGTGGAAATGGCCCCCGAAGAAGAAGAGATAGGCCCACGACAAGGTCCCGTTGCTCGCTTCTTAACCCGAGGAGGGTGGCCCCAGTAGTAGTTCCCGTTGAGGAAGTGATCGAAGAGAGGAGGAAGGGGAGGAAGAGCCCGATTGAGTATGCGTGAATGCGGATGAAGGCCGTTATGCGGCTCATTTGGGCCACCAGACCACGGCGGACAAAGTGGCGGCATGGCTTCGTCCTTGGTGTTGACAATGCTTACTATCGAGGCGAACAAAATGGGCGTCCACTCAGAGTCACCCTACTCCCTTGAGCGAAAGGAAATGAGCTCTTATTTTTCGCCGATTTCTTTCGTGTCGAGACTCGTCTCCAGCTAGAGCCATTCTGGTAGATTTTTATTCGAGACGAGGCAGTCAGTGCGTCGATGTTGAACACGGTCCGTATCCACGGCCTTCACGGTGGCGGCAGTACATTGGGGTTTGAGCCGGATATGTTTTCTTCTGAAAGTTGTTTATCTTCGCTTAGAAACACGGGAGGGAGGATAGGAGTGAGGCGAACTCAATTTCTTGATTTGTTGTCAGAGCGTCCACAGGAAGGTGGACTCTTGGGGCAGAAGGGTCCTATTTATTGAATCGAGATTCGGTGGCGTTTATGCCCGCAAGCTGGTGAAATGAAAGATCCCAGGCGTCTAAGCAAGAATTTAGCTCGGGAGAGGCTGCTTGCGACTAGGCTAGTTGAAGGCCGCCCGTGGGCGTGATAGAAAAGAAACGAGGCGCGTCGGCCAGCAGTTTCTTCTTATTTGGAAAGAGTTGATGTGCGTAACTGGCGCTATCTTTGCTTGGCGGGGGTGATGCGGTGAGGTCCCAGGTGGAGCCACTGCTTGATCCACGTGCAGAGAATCCTCACCTCTTGGGACTGCCCCGTGGCCGAATGTTTAAGCATGAATGCGTTGAGTGCCAGCAGTAGGGACACAGTGGCAATGCCGACCAGTCTATGAAGACTTGACGGTTGTCTGCTAGATCTTTAATAATTTACATTTTGCTCATATTCTTCCCGAACTCATCTTAATTCCGTTTTGCTTTGCCTTGTCTCGGGAATGAAGAATTTGGTGTTGAGGCGGAGGAAGAAGGAAGGTGACCCGGTGAGGCGGTGACAAGATTAACCAACAGGTAGAATTGCCCAAGTGCGGATTACGCCGCTTGAAGAAAACCACGGACTTGGGGGGCCCTGAGTCGAATCGAAAGCAAGTAGGACTAAAATTTATTCTTGGCATACAAAAAGCGACCTCTGAGAGAAGTTGTCGCGGCTATTCACGTGAGCGCAGTGGGATTGCCCATTGCCAACATCCTGTGGTGCTTCTGCTTGAAGGATGCTAAGGCCGAGGTAAAAGGAAGAAAAGCCACTAGTCCTCCTCACACTTTCGCGAGATTCGCCGCCCGAGCCTCGAGCCGGTCAGTTCATACTCCTCCCACTCGGTAGGGATTGCCACTTGGAGGCAGTAGGCTTCAGGATGCCCTACTACAGCTGCCGGAGCAGGTAAAAAAATCTCAGGGGCGTTCCTGTTTGGGGCATTGATCTGCATGTCAGTGGTAGCCCATGAGGATTGGTGGGCGAGGCGTCATTGAGAGGAGCTATGCGTGACTGGCCTGGATCGAGATCTTTAGGCCACGTTTTGGTTGGAAATGTAGGACTGCAGCGGCGAGGAGTAAAGTAGTTGGCCGTCGTTTATCTCTTTTTCTTTCCGTTCGATTCATTTCCTACGTTCGCAGATTGCTTCCACGTGGACCAATCTTTACGATAGGTATAACGAGAGAAGGCTCAAGGCGGAGGCGATAACGGCCGGCGTGAAAGGTGAAAAAAGTCGGCAGTAGCTTCGCTGGCCGATGAAGCTAGGCAGAGCCTGGCGGCCAAGAAGAAAAGCTGAGCTTGTTTGGCGTAATCACGAAATTGGTCGCCCGAGCAGCGACTTACTTGCTGCCAAGGCGAGTTGGTCGGCGGGTTAAGAAGAACCGAGCGGCCACGGAGGAGAAAGTCGAGCGAGCTAGCGCGATCATCAAGCAAAGGATCTCTGCGGGCGAGAGAAGTTCCCTTAGAATGCGAGTGAAGGATGGGAAATCAGTGGAGGAGTTGGTGCGGAAGGCTGAAGGAAGTTGAAGAGTCGCGGTGGAGGATTATAAAATCCAAAGCTTTTGAGAGCGATGTGGATGCGGCAATCCTTCCTTACTTTGCTCACGGTACCCATCATATCTTGAGAATGCTCGCCGGCCATGGCGGGGTGGGGATGAAGGCGATGGCGAGTGGGCCGTGCTCGGACCACTTATGGCGAGTGCTCGCCCTTCCCACTCGCTAGTTCCTTACACTCAGGATGAATTGGCCACTTTGGCGGATAAGGCGTCTTTGGCGGGAGGCGCCACAGGTTCCCTTTGTGGGCCGAGGTAAATGTACGCTCGTTGATCAAGCCTTGGAGTCGAAGATGAGGTTTTGAAAGATCTTTGGCAGATTGAGCGAGTTCGAGCTAAAGGCATTGAAGATGAGGCTGCCCAGGTAGGCTGAAACTCCAATACCAAATGCAACATCAAAGTGGTGCCAAAGAGCTTCTCTCCTCCTCCTCAGAACAAGCTTAGGACCTCTTCGGCTGCTTGGCGCTAGTATTTTGGTTTCTTTTTGTAATCCTTGATTCATTTGCAATGAGATTTCACTTTTTGTTGACAGATTTTTCTTACATTTGCTTTTGATTCAACTGTTTGTTTGCTCGATAACTGTTTTCTCACTTGCACATTTTTCCTGTCATTCGTTAATACAAACGCCGGTGCTCCCCAAAAAATCTATCGAGCAAAAATGTATAAATTTAACCAAGTACGATTATAAAAATAACAGGACTAACCAGGCAATCCAATTATTTAAACTGAGATGTTACTCGAACAAACACCAGGCATGAATGCTTGGATCTGGCCAAGGCTTGGAGCTGGTGAGTTTCCAGAAGATTGCCAAGCGGGCAAGGCCCAGCTCTCAGTTAGCAACCAACAACCGGGCATGGCCTTTGTTCGATGTGGGTAGTTCGAAGCGGCTGTTGGTATATCTTCCGGGTATTGAGATATACGGTTAACAGTGTTGCTCGGTCATTATAGGAACAGAGGTAGTTAATCGTTATCTTGCGGGGAATGGACTCAGGAGCTTGAGCATCTAGTCGTGAACCGGGCATGGCCGCCCTCTCCCACCTGGAGAGGATGAATTCACAGATCTAGGGATTTTAGAATTTTTGACCGCCAGGCGTGGCCTCGTCACGCGCTCATTTGGGCGGCCAGTCTGTCAAACAAGTACAAACAATTGCAGAATAACAGTTCACTGATAACTCTGAAAATTCTGAACTGGTAAATATGACAACAACTTGCCTTTTATTGATAAATGATCGATGACCCTCAACAGGACTGAGGTCTTGCCCTTTTGTTTCCTCGATCTAGGGATAATACTTTTTAAGGTGATCTGCGTACCAAGGATACTTGAGTCTTTTCATACGAGTGCAGGTGTGTTAGTGCCTCCACTTATTATTCAGAGTAACTTCGGAAAGGACCCCCGATTAGGAGACGAGCTTCCCAGCTACGCAGATGGCCAGGTTACTTCAATTTTTCGAGTACTAGATCCCAGCGAGAGAGAAGCTGCGCCTCGAACTCTTTTATCATGAGCTTTTTTGCCTCGTTTGTAGTTGACCATTC
>CM028381.1:73418554-73453639 GCA_013146195.2 Codonopsis lanceolata
GAATGCACACTAACGGTTGGATAGAGTGATTCGTAGTACCTTAAGATAGGAGTTTTTTTTTTTTTTAATGTTTAAGGATGCTAGTAGCTCCTTTGTTTTCCACTTGGTTGTAGGTTAAAGTCCCATGTTTGAACTTATTTTGGATGTAATGAAAATTCCTCAAGATTAATATAAATGCCTTATTTGAATGTGTATCGTTTGATTTGTTTGGTACCTAAATCCTCTCCGTCGATGTCAAGGAACTTTTGTGAATAACCGACAAATGTCAAAACGTCAAAATTAATTCACCTACTTCCCTAATACGAGTATAAGGTAAGTCGGGATCGTATCCTGAGGAACGTCGAAATTATTCATTTAGAATTTTATTAGTAACTAACGAACACAAATTTGTATTTTTAATTAACTACGGATAAACTTAACAATTAATTAACGGAAAACTTTTGCAACTAAACTTTCGATTAACAATTAATTTAACTCAACAAAAATTAGATCCGACCAATGTGTCAATTTCATCTCGCATTTTATTTCGATCATTGATGCAAAGATATCTTGTAGGATTTCAAATAAACCGGTTAAAAATGTCGACAAGCCTAACACTCAATCCTCCTTACCGTATTGATAATCAAGAGGCGCTCGTTAATTACTGTCTAACCGAGTTACAACCTCCGAGAGGCGCTAAGATTTAATAACTCGGTTGCATTAAGAAGGAGACCCGATTCAAAGCCACACATATTAAAGCAATAGCATGTAACAATGATTATCCGTTCCCGTAACACGGTCCGATTATGCTTGTGATGCCTAAAAGGTGTATTACTTGCCACTTTGTTAAGACCGAGGACAATTACGGATCAACGGTGTTAACTAGCTTTAGAATATTATGCTAATTAATATTACGGCCATTAAACATTAATGAGACACAATATTCTTCCTACGTGTAAAAGCGGAGATCAAATAAATATTCAAAACCCGCAAGAATTAGATCAATTAGATCTCACGAAATAAAAGGCTTGAGACTTAATCTCTCATTATTTGGAAGAAGAAACTTAGTTAATAAACATAATTAAAACAACTTACAAGAAAAACCAAATGATTTGTTCAGCGGTATGAACCTCGAAAAATTACAAGTTCTTACACTTTTTCCTCACAATTGTTTCATTTGTTTTTCTGTTCTTGACTAATGATCTCACTAACCTCTTGGCGAAAATTCCCCCCTCACTGATCAGAAAATCCATACATAAATATGACTCCACTCTCCCACCAAACCACTACTTGGTAGTTTTAAAACTACCGATAACTTCCAAACTACTTGCAAATTAGTATTTCCATTTAATACACAAAGCTAATTAGACGAGAAATAATCGTATCTTCTAACCGGCCCAACAGTCGTCTGCTTGAAACTTCAAGTAACTCACGGCATGCTCAGCTCGAAATATGAATATCACGTGCCCGTACTTGACATCCCAAGTTTTCCCTCTTTGCTGAATCCAACACTTTCCTCTTTGTACCATTTTGCGGCCTCTGTACCTACATCATAATCAACACAAAAACCACCCAAAAGTGTAATATTTTGCTCTAAAATAAATCATAAACCGGCTAATTTTATCACACTTTTGGGTTCCATAAAACCATGGCGTAATAACCATTTAAGCCTTAAGGGTTTAACATTAAAAATAAAAGATGTTAGGTAGAAATATATCTCTACTTTGTGTATGTGACACTTTTTTATTCATGAAACAGTATTAGATGGCTCGTGGAGGTCGCTCGGGCGCAAGAGGGCGTAGTCGTGGTCGCGGACAGACTAGTCGTGGGGGGAGAGTCGGGGAAAACTCTCTCCTCGGGGTTGCGGGTGAGGAGGCAGCCGGAGTCAACGTTAATGGTCAGTCCCAGTCCCGAACCCAACATTTATGGCTCTCTTTCAAACTCTCACTCCAAATTAGTCGCCCCGGCAAATATGGGTCAGGCAAACACTACACCACCACCACAACCAGAACAACAACCATCACTACCACCACCACCCCCACGTAACCCCAACCCGCCCATAACTGACCCGCCGCTGAAGCCCAGGCATCCACTAAGGACCCTTGAAGCTTTCCAAAGGCGTAAACCTAAAACCTTTTCTAGTGCTTTGGCACCAGAAAGAAACAGAAGAATTGTTGAAAAATATGGAAAAAATATTCGGAACCATGACTTGTACAGATGAGCAAAAGGTTAGATTTGTCACCTTTGTGTTAGAAGGTGAGGCTAGTGAGTGGTGGGAGTCAGATGAGAGGACTGCCCAAGAAAGCGGTGTGGCCACCTATACTTGGGAGATGTTTCGAGAAGCTTTTAACAAGAAGTATTTCCCTCGTAATGTGCGAGAACGGAGGCTAATCGAGTTTCTCAACCTGGAGCAAGGGACTATGAATGTGGATGAGTACAATGATAAGTTTACGGAGTTGTCGAGATATGCTCCTAATTTCTTTGAGGATGAGGATCAGAAGGCAAGGAAATTTAAGAGAGGACTCAACAGTCAAATCAGTTTTAGGTTAACAGCTTTGAAGTTGCCAACTTATGCAGAGGTTCTAGATCGGACTCGGATGGTCGAGCAGGAGTCGGCTGAGTACCGTAGGAAAAAGGAAGATAAGAAGAGGACCTCGGAGGACAGCTCAGGGAGGTACCGAAGACAGCCTGGTGGTCAAGGAAGTGGTGGTTACGATAACAAGAGAAGGGCTACTGAAGAAAACCATTTCAAAGGGGGGGCTCAGCCGTCAAGGAATCAATCTCAGAGTCATTATCAGGGATCGAATTTTAATCAGAGAGCAAACGATACGTGCCGCACTTGTGGGGGTTGGCATCCAAACAAGCCTTGCTATCGTGGTTTAGGGGCATGTTTTAACTGTGGTAAGGTAGGGCACATGATCAGGAACTGCTCGGAGCCGCTCAAAAGTACTTTCAACAAGGGCTCGGGGAGTGGCGACAAGGACAAACCCAAGGCACAAGGAAGAGTTTTTTCTATGACATCTAATGATGTTCGGGCAGCCAGTGATGTGGTGACAGGTATTGTACATCTCTATACCCGCAATATGTATGCTTTAATTGATCCTGGTGCCACCCACTCTATCATTTCTGCTGCTCTTGCACGTCGCAAGAAATTATCTCCCCAAGATCTAGATGTCGAGTTGGTCATAGATACCCCAATCAAGGAATCTATTCTGGTAATTACAGTGTTTAGGTCTTGCCCTCTGAAACTCGGGGATAAGGAGTTGCCTGTTGACTTAATACATTTAGACATTTAAGATTTTGATATTATACTTGGTATGGATTGGTTAGCTGCTTTCCATGCTAGGGTGAATTGTTTTGAAAAAGAGGTGGTGTTTTGCATTCCTGGTGAGCCAGAGTTTAGGTTTAATGGTTCCAAACCAGTGGGCATGTCAGGTTTTATTTCTTTCCTAAAGGTAAGGAGACTTTTGAGTAAGGGTTGTCAGGGATATCTAGCTTCCATCACCGATACTCGTAAGGAAGGAATTAGCCTTGAATTATTTTTAGTAGTTAATGAGTATGAGATGTGTTTCCAGATGACGTACCCGGTCTACCACCAGAGCGAGAGGTAGAATTTATGATTGACCTAGTGCCTGGGACGACACCCATCTCTAAGGCACCATATAGGATGGCGCCGGTAGAACTTAAGGAATTGAAGGAACAGTTGCAAGAACTGTTGGAAAAGGGGTTAATTAGGCTGAGCGTTTCACCTTGGGGCGTTCTGGTGTTGTTTGTAAAGAAGAAGGATGGGTCTATGAGGTTATGTATTGATTATCGGGAGTTGAATCGAGTTCTGATAAAGAATAGGTACCCTCTACCAAGAATTGATGATTTGTTTGACCAGTTGCAAGGTGCTCGTTACTTCTCCAAGATCGATCTCCGATCAGGTTACCATCAGTTAAGGGTTAGGAAGGAGGATATTGTTAAAACGGTGTTTAGAACCAGATATGACAACTATGAGTTCCGGGTTATGCCATTTGGGTTGACCAATGCTCCAGCCGCATTTATGGACTTGATGAATGGAGTATTCAAGAAGTTTCTTGACCACTGTGTGATTGTGTTCATTGATGATATCTTAGTTTACTCTAAGACCAGGGAGGAGCATGAAGAACATTTGAGAGTTGTGCTGCAGATCTTAAGAGAAAAGAAGTTATATGCCAAATTTAAGAAGTGTGAATTCGGTTAGAAAAAGTAGCTTTCTTGGGGCACGTGGTATCGAAGGATGGAATCTCTGTGGACCTAACTAAGATTGAGGACGGTAGTAAATTGGGAGAGACCAACAACTGTCACGGAGGTTAGAAGTTTCCTGGGGTTGGTCGGTTATTATCGCCGATTTATGGAGGAGTTCTCGAAGATAACAATACCCTTATCTAGATTGACCAAGAAGAATGTTAAGTTTGTATGGACAGATGAATGTGAGGCTAGTTTTCAAGAGTTGAAGAATCGGTTGGTGTTGGCTCCGATCCTTACTTTACCATCTGGGTCAGAAGGATTTATGATCTACAGTCATGCGTCGTTAAAATGATTAGGTTGCGTCTTGATGCAGAATGATAAGGTAATTGCTTACGCTTCCTGACAACTCAAGAACTATGAGAAGAATTATCTGACTCATGATTTGGAGTTAGTAGCTGTGGTGTTTGCGTTGAAAATTTAGAGGCATTATCTGTATGGTAAAAAATGTGAGATTTATGTCGACCATAAAAGTCTAAAGTATATATTCACTCAAAAAGAGTTAAACATGTGACAGCGAAGATGGTTGGAACTACTTAAGGATTATGATTGTACGATACTATACCACTCAGGAAGGCCAACGCCGTTGTGGTGGCGACGCTTTGAGTCGGAAGAACCAAGGAGCTTGGCGGTATGATCACTAAGGAAAGGAGAATTGTAGATGACCTTGAATCCTTGGGAATTGAAGTCCGGGTTCCAGGCGGTAGGGGACTTTTGACCGCAATGGGTGTGCAACCATCACTGTTAGAAAGGATTAAGGCAGGTCAGGCTGTGGACCCAAAGTTGATGAAAGTCTCGAAGGGCCTCGAAGAGGGTCGTCATTCAGATTTCTGGGTTAGTAGTGATGGAATTCTACATTTTGGATCCAGAGTTTGTGTCCCCTCAGACCCAGAATTGAAGAAGGAAATCTTGGAGGAAGCACATAACTCGAGGTTCGCGGTACACCTCGGTGGTACCAAGATGTACCGAGATGTACGTGATTCTTTTTGGTGGGACAACATGAAAAAGGAGATTGTGAAGTTCGTCTCCAAGTGTTTGGTATGTCAGCAAGTGAAGATCGAGAATCAGAAGCCAGGAGGGTTATTGCAATCGTTGCCGGTGCCCGAGTAGAAGTGGGAGCATATCACCATGGACTTTGTGATAGGGTTGCCTAGGACCTTGAAGGGTCACAATGCTATATGGGTTATTGTGGACCGATTAACCAAGTCTGCACATTTTTGGCTTTTCGGGTTACGGATTCTTTGGAGAAGTTGGCAAGGTTGTACATTAACGAGATTGTCAGATTGCATGGGGTTCCAGTCTCGATTGTGTTAGATAGAGATGCAAGGTTCACCTCTAAGTTTTGGGTCAGTTTACAAAAGGCTTTAGGTACAAGGTTGATCATGAGTACAGCTTTTCGCCCACAAACAGATGGTCAGTCAGAACGGACCATACAGACACTAGAGGACATGTTGCGAACGCGTGCTTTGGATTTGCAGGGCAGTTGGGATGATCACTTGACGTTGGTGGAGTTCACGTATAACAATAGTTATCACGCAAGTATTGGAATGGCACCGTACGATGCTTTGTATGGACGGAAATGTCGATCACCTACCTGTTGGGATGAGGTGGGTGAAAGGAAACTTACGGGACCCGAGTTAGTGCAGGCTACAACAGAGAAGGTGCAGTTGATTAGAAGGTGACTTCTTATGGCACAGAGCAGGCAGAAGTCGTATGCCAACAACCGTCGTCGGGGACTTGAATTCGAAGTGGGGGTCATGTGTTTTTAAAGATCTCGCCCACGAGAGGAGTTATGAGATTTGGTATTACAGGTAGGTTGAGTCAGAGGTTTGTTGGACCGTTTGAAATACTCGAGCGGGTGGGAGAAGTTGCCTATCGTCTTGCTCTACAACGTACACTCTCCGGAGTTCACAATGTGTTCCATGTATAGATGTTAAGAAAGTATATGCCAGACCCTAGTCATGTGATCGCGTATGAACCCTTACAACTTCGAGAAGATTTGAGCTATGATGAGCAACCACTCCGAATTGTGGATCAGAAGGGCCAGGTTTTGAGGAAGCGAACTATTCCTTATGTAAAAGTTCAGTGGAGTAACCATACCGAAAGGAAAGCCACTTGGGAGCTCAAGGAAGATATGAGAGAGAAATACCCCGAGCTATTTGTTTGACCAGGTACGCTAAGTTTAGGGGACTAAACTTATTTTAAAGGGGCGAGAGTGTAATATCCCTAATTTTTTATAGTATTATTTTAATTGGAACAAATGTACTTGGGCCTATATTGGTTTAGTTGTCTTGGGCCGGTATTTATGGTTTGGCCTAATTTGAATGAAATTAATAATTTGGCCTAATAGTGAATAAATAGTGAGCCTACTTCGTTTTGATACACAAATGGTGTTGATTATTTTAGTTTGGGCTTGAGCCCAAATCGGTTTGCCATTTGATAATAATAATAGTAATAGTAATAATAATAATAATAATAATAATAATAATAATAATAATAATAATAATAATAATAATAATAATATATGACACATGTTAATAAATACAACAATTATGAAATAAATTGAGGGGGAGTGGGTGTTAATGAAGCGAAAGGCGGACTTTTTAGCCGTGAATGAATGGTGAAGAAGGTCGCTCATGGTGGGCAATGGGAAGCAGATTGTCCCTAGTTCGACATTCACAAAACAAGAAAACCGATTGAGAAAGTAAATTGGGAAGAGTGCGAGGAAGTTTGGGCGAAATCTCGGAGTGAAAGGTAACATGGAACACCGATCCACCGCAAGAAGTCACGAGAAAGAGCATCGATTTGAGGTACAATGTTGATCTTCGATTTCTCGAAATTGTAATTCCTTACATAGTATTATTGGGTTGTTTAAAGAATAAGGAAGGAAAACAAAATTGAAAACAAAATTCGGGATGGTAAGATGGAATCGGGTTAAGCATTGTTGTGTGTTAGAGCCTTAGAGGAGTATTGGAGGAATTTCTTCTCAAATTAAGGACTCAAATGAATAAGGATTAACAGGAGGTAGGTACAGGAAGGGAGAAAATAAGAAAAGGGAGGAAAGAAGAAAGAAAGAAGAGAGGAGGAGTTTTGGGTGATAAGGGGAAATAGGGTGGTAATGATAAGTTTAAGGGAGGAGGGCTGGGTGTTTTGGGGAAAAGAAGGAAGTCCACAAAAGGGAATGTGTAAAAGGGGGAGGTTAGACAAACAAGGGATGAGGGTATTAGTGATGTGATGATGGCGTGTTTATGGGGGAATGAAAGGAGAAAATAAATAAAGAATAAAAAAAGAGAATGTGAGGTTTAAAAAAGTGTGTCTTAGGTATTTTACTAACCACTAACAAGTTGATTTCTAAAAGGAAAAAAAAAAGGTTGCTACAATTCAGTTTAATTACTTAGATACTAGTAAAATATTATTTGAAATAATTTAGTTTTGTTTTGTTGTTCTCTTTGTATTGGATGTTAGATTTGGGCTAGTACGAGCAGTGGTGACTTATACGTACAAGTTAATTATTCACTACATTATGGTAAGGGATTATACTTCTTAAGTATTTTGATTGTCCTATTTTATTCGGTAGGTTTCCATTATAATTTTATTACCTTAACGTTTTTTTGTAAACGCATACTCGGCACTCACCGATATTTGCTTTGAATTCCGTCGAACCTATTTTTGTTCATACTCCGAAATTTATAATTTTTGTAACACTTGTTTGACTTCTTTGAAATATCAATTCATTGGAAAATGGATTACATATATATTTTTGGACGTTTGACTTTATTGGAACTCTCATGTGATCACTAAGTAAAATAAATTGTTACGTGAAATATGTAACACTAATGAAACGATGAAATTATTTAACACCACTGGACATGTGATGAGGTTATCCGGATATACCTTTAGACCCGTTGGGGTAGTCAGCTAGGTTGAATTGACCACTTAAGCGATCGTGGAGTCTACGTGTATTCCCTGTTTTCAACCGGTATGGGACGGTTGGCGGCAATTGGATATCTCGTATTTGTTTTGAGCCTTATCCTTCACTTGGAATTCCTGATTAACATATTTGTGTTTGATTTTACTATTTCCACATCTGGTTAATGCAATTATGGGTCTTATTAAAACTATTTGACTTATTGGCGATATATGTTTATTGTGGTAAACTCCTCCTTAGAAACCGGAGGGGTTGTATATGAACTTGCTGGGCATTGTTCGCTCACCCTTTTCTACTTTTTCTTCAGGTCGTAAGTAAATGTGGGACCCTTTTGGGCTCGAGTGGACCATGTGGAGGGTGACTCGTGCAAGAATAAATTCCTTAGCTTTGCCGTTCTGTAACGATTATTTTAATGAAAAATTATTTGTTTTGGGATTAGTGGAGCCAATTACATCTTGGGATTTGTAATAGACAGTAATGTATTTTGGTTAGAAAAATTGTAATGTTTTATATTGGATATTATGTGGTTTAGTATTTGGTAATGGTGACATGGCCAAATTGTGAGGACCGCGATGTCGGTACCGAGTTTGGGGTGTTACAATATATCATCAATATCCTCAATTTCATCTCGGTTCCATATTTTTCTATTACACATAAAGTTAATTGAAATCTCATGGTTATTGTTTCCTGCAAGGCTTTTTGACTTGTATGATCGTGTGATTTTTCTGGAACACCTTCACTTGATTGGGGTTTTCCAATCACCTTCCTTTTTCAAGGATTTTTATAATTTGAACCAATGGGTCGTCCACACTTCAATCGTGTCTTAGATTCATTCGCCATATTCTTATTGGGTAGCCCTTTTGGAATTTCAATTCGAGCAGGAGCATTAATAGTAGCTATATGTGACTTTGTCACTCTCTTTGTGTCTATAAATGCATCTGACAATGGATTTGCTATATTTTGTAAGTGTATGATCTTTCGAACTTCCAGTTCACGTTGTTTTGTGGGAAGGTTAAGGTGCAACAATGATGATGTGCACCATTTGGTATATTTTCCCACTTGTTTTTCTTCATTTCCTAAAGGTGGGAACTTTTCTTCATTAAAATGGCAATCGAAAAAACGTGTCGTAAAGATGTCACTTGTCTTTGGTTCAAGATACTTGATTATCGAAGGGGATTCATACCCAACGTATATTCTCAATCTTTGTTGTGGTCCTATTTTTGTGCGTTGTGGTGGAGCAATGAGTACATATATCGCAAAACAAAAACTCTTAGATGAGATATATTCGGTTCTTGATCGAATACTAGCTGAAATGGGGAGTACTTAAGATATGCACTTGCTCTAAGGCGAATTAGTGCAACAACATGTAAAATAACATGACCCATACAAAAGTAGGAAGCTTTGTTCTCATCATCAATGGTCTGGCTATGAGTTGGAGACGTTTGATCAATGATTCAGCCAAGCCATTTTGTGTATGAACATGTCGTACTGGATGTTCAACATCAATGCCTATTGCCATACAATAATCATTGAATGCATGAGATGTAAATTCATCAACATTATCAAGTCTAACCTTCCTTATCATGTAATCTGGGAATTGTGCTCTCAATTTGATTATTTGTGCAAGGAACTTGGCAAATGTCGTATTGCGAGTTGATAATAGACATACGTGTGACCATTTGTTAGAAGCATCGATAAATACCATAAAGTATTGGAATGGTCCACTTGATGGATGGATAGGTCCACATATATCACCTTGGATCTGTTCAAAAAATGTTGGATAGGTCAACTTTGGTTGATGATGGTCTAACTATCAACTTTCCTTGAGAACAAGCATCACAAGAGAGTTCATTAGATTGAAAAATCTTCTGGTTTTTCAACGGATGACCACTGGAATTCTCAATAATTCTTTGCATCATTATTGAGCCAGGGTGTCCCAACCGTTCATGCAAAGCTTTAAATGTTTCCGTAAACTTCGGGGTTACAGTAATATATGATTCAAATACTCATATATTTGTACAATACAATCCTGATGATAGGGCAGACAACTTTTTCAATACACACTTGCTTCCGGAAGTGTTTGAAGTAATGTAAAGATATTCACTATTCTCTTTGTTCATGGTTTCAATATGATATCCGTTCAAATGAATGTCTTTGAAACTTAACAAGTTTCTTTGAGATTTAGGAGAAACAGTCCATTACTTACTATGAATTTCGTGTCTCCATGCATTAGAAAAATTGTTTTTCCAAATCCCTCAATTATTTTTGCACTACCAGATATAGTATTGACGTTTACCTCGTCAATCTTCAGATAAGAAAAATATTTCTTATCTTTAAGTATAGTATGTGTAGTAGCGTTGTCTGCAAGATATAAATCACATTCTTGGATATTGGATTGAGACATAATTATGATCTATTTTGATATAAGAGAGAGAAAAATAAGAATGACATTATTGACGAACTATTACACACGGTAAAACATAAGCAAATAGTTTATTATTCATACAGACGAAAAAAATATTTAAGAAGAGTTATTTTCTTGGCAGTTGAGTCCATCGGTCATATCAACATCCACATTAGCAACATCATCAAGGTAAAAATAAGATCTTCAGAATCACTTATCATGAAATTTGTCTCAATGTTTTTCTGTTTTCGTGATTTTTTATAAAGCTTAACTAGATGTCTCGATGTATGACACGTACGTGACCAATGACCTTTCATACCACATTGTTAACAAATGTTTTCATTATTTTCTTTATGTATACCATTGTGATTCTTTCCACGTTTTTCTTCGTTATCGATCTTAGGTTTGAAACTTCTGAAACCTCTTCTCACTCCTCCACCACGTCCTCGACCATGGTCACGCCCACGATCTCAACCACGATTATAGCCTTGGTTACATCCTGAAATGGATTCATGGTTACGCACATGGTCATGATTAGTTGACGTTGCATTTACTTCTGGGTATGGGCAGAGCCAGTGGGACAAGTTTCATGATTTTTCATTAGCAACTCGTTATTTTGTTCAGCCAAAAGAAGATATGAATTCAGTTCAGAATATTTTGTGAATCCTCTTTCACAATATTGTTGTTGTAGGATCACATTTGTGTTATGAAATGTGGTGAATGTCTTTTCCAGCATATCATACTCAGCGATATTTTCACCACATAATTTCAACTTAGAACTGATGTGAAATATGACTAAATTATATTCACTAACGGATTTAAAATCCTGAAAGCGAAGTGTAAGCCAATCATAATGAGCTTTTAGGAGAATCAATGTTTTCTGATGATCATATCGTTCCTTCAGTGATTTCCAAATATTTGCAGGATCTTTGATAGTGAGGTATTCTGATTTTAGATCCTCATAGAGGTGGTGGCAAAGGAAATTCATAGCCTTTGCTTTGTCTTGAGTTGATGTTTCTTTCGATTCATCTATCGCATCACCGAAACCTTTAGCGTCTAGTATCCATGACAGATAGTGTTTTCTAGTGGTGTCTAGCGCTTCAAATTCAAGTTTGACAAGATTTGACATTTTGATGGACTAAAAAGAAGAAACATATATATTAATAAAATTCTAATACGAAAATTTATTTAAAATATAATAATTATTACATGTTGGAGTAAAACTATTGCTACTGCTAACAGAAAATACATAATATAGAGATAAGTCGATAACAAACAAAAATATGAAAATCGTTTGGAGAGCAATTGACATTGAGAACTAGTATGGTGCACGCGATAACTATTATGATAATAAATATCAACATTGAGTTAAACATATTGTAGAAGTGAATATAGTATTGAGAGTTTGTAAGGAGGTAATAAAAATATGAGTGAACTATTGAGATGTTGGTATATTTATGGAGTAAAAATGACCGTTTATGACCGTTTAACTAGCTGTTGGAGGAGAGAGAAAATATGTAAAAATTCTGATTTGATAGAATTGTATTTATATTATGTATAAATATAAATCTTATTAGGAGCAATAAGTTGTTCACAAATAAAGTAATTTTACATATTATTATTATTGGTCCACACATGATTAACTATTATTTGTCATGCATATTTATTCACATCACGCTACACGGCAAGCCTTTCGGGTGGATGTTTAAAAGTTAGTAATAAAGTTATCTATATAACGAATTGAAAGCATATATATATATATATATATATATATATATATATATATGCATGTGTGTGTGCGTGTCTATATATATTTATATATATTCAGTTTGTAGCTTGGAGTTACTTCCGTTCAAACATCAATGAACATATAGTTTATACGTAAAAGAATAAATTATTATTTCGTCATCGCACCATATATTATAGACGGTGGCTCAGCTAACCTTTTCTTAATAATGGTGATATATGATATATATTAAAGTAAACCAGTGACATAAAATAAAACATATTGACGAAAATTCTTACGGATGGAAATGTTAGGATTAGAGCGTTCATGATGATAACGTGTTATGAAATTAGTACACAATGATACCGTTTACCAACTAGAACGAAAGGGATATTATAGAGAGAGAGAGAGAGAGAGAGAGAAAGAGCATGCTTTTAAGAATTTCAAGCGGTGTACATGATAACTTCAGACTTCTCGGTATTTATAGCCGAGCAACACACATACAACCATAGAGTTTACACTGTTGTGCCATGTTTTTTCAATGCTACGCTACATCTAGCTACCTAGCTCTTTTGACTAAAGCTTGCTATTCATAACAAAATGTAATTTTCTAAAAAGAAAATATTAAAAAGTAGATACTCTTTTTCAAACAACCTAAAAAAGAAACTACAACTATTTTTAAGAAACGAATCTTGCTTCCAAAAAATTATTGGTTGAACCGACTGTAAACACCCCAATTTCGTACCCCTGGTATGTGACTGACATAAAATATCAACAACTGTTAAAACTTAACGAATGTCAAGTTGCAGGAGTCAAAAATGCGAAAGGAAAAGCAGAATGCGCGAAATAATGAACTGCAGGGGGGTAAAGTGACAAATTTTGAAACTTGGAAAGCATGCTGGTGCCGCACCAGCCCATCTACTGTGCGTTGTCTGAGAAGAGAAATAGTACAATCCTTGAAGCGCAACGTACAAGCGGCCGATGCACGGAAACAAATTGAGAAATTCCCGCTGCCCCTCTCCATCGCTATAAATGAGACCCCGCCTCTCATTTCACTCGCTCGCTTTACGCGATTTTAGATCGCAAGCGGCTCGCTCCTTCGATAATATTAGTACGAGGTGTGAGATAGGTGAGTGGAAGCCCCTATAGTCTCCAAACCCCGTCCAAACTCGCCAAATCAAAAACCCATAGGTTATAAGTGATCCCTAGCCTAGTTGTTAGGTATCCACCTCACATCCCCACCCGTAAATCCCAAAATAAGCCAAGCACTCCGCCTCGAGTAACGAGCTAAAAAAGTCAAAACTAAGTCTAGGTTCCGCCCAACTAGAAAGGCCAAAACCTACCCAAATAAAGTCACACTCGCCTCGAGTTGATAAGCCCAAACTTCAAAAATCAAGCATTCTATCAACACAACAACACACACAAACAACAAAAAGACTCCCTCTCCCGGGCGACGTAACGAAGACACCGCCGCCTAAAAGGTAATACCTTTAAGAGCGTATTTTATTTCATTTGTATTTTTTGTCTTTCATTTATTTTTCAAAAGTTGTTATTTAAATCTGACGCAATGTAGTCCATATAAGCCGTTGTGCTGTCCGGATTAGAATAGGAAATATTATGTAAAAGAGCCGTTATAATGGCCAAATATTCTTAAATATGTTTGTAATTATTGGAAGGAGACGGTGCGAGTCCAGAATAATGTAGCCACGAATGTATTTGTTTAAATTTCTCTTGTCAAAATAATACCTTATTTATTTGCTAGATAAATATAACAATAAGCATACTTCAGCCAAAAACGTTTTGAGACCGAAAGGGCGAGTTGGGTGCCTAGCACCTTCCCAACTCGTAACTTAGCCTCCGAACCCGCTTCCTAAAATCTCGGTTTTTTTCGTTTTCCTTTATTTTTGCCTTAAAATAAAGGTGGCGACTCTAAAACTTTCAGATCCGTGGGGCCTCGCAACATTCCCTCTTTGCACTTTCCTCGTTTCTCCCCAAAAAGGGAGATACGGGAATGGAGGGGTGATGCATTCCTCATATCCCGGTATCCCCTAAACAAGGGATAACTTGATGCGGGAAACCCATAGCTCCCATAGTGATATGAATGGGCCATAAGGCTATTTTTAATAAATCCATAGTGGGGGCGCAATATCCTTTTCTTGCACTTCTCTATTTTCCCCTAAAGAAAACAGGGGAGAATGAGAATGGAAGGGTAATGCATTCCCATATCCTGTTATCCCTGAAATAAGGGATAACTTGACATGAAAAACCATTAGTTCCCATTTTGGATAGAAAATCCACTCAGGGCAACCGAGGCACATTCCAACGTGCTAATATAGACAGCACTCCTCTCGCACTTTTGATTTCGTCTTCCCCTAAACAAGGGAGGGTGGAACGAGAGCAGTGGTGTCCCGCATCCGCACGTACACGCACCCCTATCCAAGGGCACGCGGGGCGCGGGTCGCACCCCGGGAACCTCACACCGACACACAAATTAAGAAGAAATAATTGACTTTCTTATAAATATTTTGGATAAAGTGTATTTTTCAATGATGTGTATGTGAGAGTGACTGTAACGCCCCCAAAATTTAGGCCCAACTATAGGGACCCACATAATGGCCACGTCACTAAAAACCTCAAAAATCATACTACAACCCAAAACGTAAATAATATATCTTCCACTTAAACATCAAATATTCGAACATAAATCCCTTAATAAAATTTACTTACAATAAAAACATATGTCTAAATAAATCTCCCAAAAATCCAATTAACGGTTATAAATAATAGTTCAAAACATAACGAAGTTTTAATCTCTCAAATTGGACTGAACCAAACCGAACAAAAATTTTCATGTTTTCATTCCTTACTTATGTCCTGAAAGAAAAGGAGTAGGAAAAGGGTGAGCGAACAAAAGCCCAGTAAGTTCATATACAACCCCTCCGGTTTCTAAGGAGGAGTTGATCAGGAAGAAAGTCAAACGATATATAATGTAAACAATAAAAAAATGGAGATGTCAAAGGAATTATTTTTCTTGATATCCACAAGATTAAATACACATTGATCGAAGAACAAATTAACGAGTTCGCAAGAACCAATCAAATCAATATCAAATATTAAGGAGGATGTTATGATCACGTAAGCGGTCATTTTAGACCAAACAAAAGGTGGCTCCAAGGAACCTCAAATATCAAAGTACCTCAAAAGGGTCAAAAGCAAAATGGTATATCCGGATTACCCCACCATAGTTCCTATGGTGTAATGTCGCCTTAACAGGCCAAATGGTCATTCAAATTATCTTAGTGATCATAACAGAGTTTTTCAAAAATATAATACAATTTCAACAAAATCAAATACCAATGATAACCGAATAAAATATCGCACATCGAGTTTAAACAATTTGTGAGATTCATAAAGCAATTCACAATTAAGAATAATGAAAGGACGGATACGACGGGATTTCAAATTCAAATACCAACCAAAGGTCGGCACACGTTTTCAAGGAAAGGTAAATGTCAAGGAGATAGCGGAAGCCTAACATTTTGGAATTAAGAATTCAAAATAACCTAAATGATGTATAATTCCTTACCTTAGTGATGCTGTGAAAATTAACCAGAGTACAATGTACCTCTACCCGCGCTTAGCCGAATCTAAATCACAATAATACAAAATAAAATTCCAAATTTAGGGACTTTCTTAGTAACTTTTAAAATTTAATACATAGATAACAATTCCTAAATTTATAATTAATTTAATTATTTAGGATCTATTTTTGTAACTTGGGCAAAAATCTGAAATTATAAAACTTAATAGTATACTACCAAGATTAGGTGATGAATCTACATGCAAAACCCAAAACCCAAAGTATATGGGATGAAGCTGTAACTCACGAAATCATTACTTGTTTACTGCTTGGTTTCCTTTCTTTCTTTGTTGTTGTTATTATTATTATTATTATTATTCTTCTTCTTCTTCTTCTTCTTCTTCTTATTATTATTATTATTATTATTATTATTATTATTATTATTATTATTATTATTATTATTATTATTATTATTATTATTATTATTATTATTATTATTATTATTATTATTATTATTATTATTATTATTATTATTATTATTATTATTATTATTATTATTATTATTATTATTATTATTATTATTATTATTATTATTATTATTATTATTATTATTATTATTATTATTATTATTATTATTATTATTATTATTATTATTATTATTATTATTATTATTATTATTATTATTATTATTATTATTATTATTATTATTATTATTATTATTATTATTATTATTATTATTATTATTATTATTATTATTATTATTATTATTATTATTATTATGTTATTATTATTATTATTATTATTATTATTATTATTATTATTATTATTATTATTATTATTATTATTATTATTATTATTATTATTATTATTATTATTATTATTATTATTATTATTATTATTATTATTATTATTATTATTATTATTATTATTATTATTATTATTATTATTATTATTATTATTATTATTTATTATTATTATTATTATTATTATTATTATTATTATTATTATTATTGTTGTTATTATTATTATTATTATTATTATTATTATTATTATTATTATTCTTATTATTATTATTCTTATTATTATTATTATTATTATTATTATTATTATTATTATTATTATTATTATTATTATTATTATTATTATTATTATTATTATTATTATTATTATTATTATTATTATTATTATTATTATTATTATTATTATTATTATTATTATTATTATTATTATTATTATTATTATTATTATTATTATTATTATTATTATTATTATTATTATTATTATTATTATTATTATTATTATTATTATTATTATTATTATTATTATTATTATTATTATTATTATTATTATTATTATTATTATTATTATTATTATTATTATTATTATTATTATTATTATTATTATTATTATTATTATTATTATTATTATTATTATTATTATTATTATTATTATTATTATTATTATTATTATTATTATTATTATTATTATTATTATTATTATTATTATTATTATTATTATTATTATTATTATTATTATTATTATTATTATTATTATTATTATTATTATTATTATTATTATTATTATTATTATTATTATTATTATTATTATTATTATTATTATTATTATTATTATTATTATTATTATTATTATTATTATTATTATTATTATTATTATTATTATTATTATTATTATTATTATTATTATTATTATTATTATTATTATTATTATTATTATTATTATTATTATTATTATTATTATTATTATTATTATTATTATTATTATTATTATTATTATTATTATTATTATTATTATTATTATTATTATTATTATTATTATTATTATTATTATTATTATTATTATTATTATTATTATTATTATTATTATTATTATTATTATTATTATTATTATTATTATTATTATTATTATTATTATTATTATTATTATTATTATTATTATTATTATTATTATTATTATTATTATTATTATTATTATTATTATTATTATTATTATTATTATTATTATTATTATTATTATTATTATTATTATTATTATTATTATTATTATTATTATTATTATTATTATTATTATTATTATTATTATTATTATTATTATTATTATTATTATTATTATTATTATTATTATTATTATTATTATTATTATTATTATTATTATTATTATTATTTGGTTTGTGTGTTTGACTTTCAAAACCTATAAACTATCATCTTCATTGTACTTTCCTCTCATTCTTCCTACACCATTCCTTTTAATTTTTTTCTTTTCCTTTCCTTCTTTACCTTCCGGCCATCCAAACTCTATCTCTCTGTTTCTACTTATTTTCAAAAATTTCCTTCTAGCACTTCACCCATCCAAACTCTATCTCTCTGTCTCTACTTCTTTTCAAAAATTTCCTTCCAACACTTCACCCGTATTCTTCTTTCTGTATTCATTCCTCCCCTTTTTTTTCTTCTCATTATTCTTCCAATAACAATATCAGTAACATCTCTGTTTCATCTTTTTTTTTTTGCCTTTTCATTTCCTCTTCATTCTTTATGACTGTCAAGAACAAAAATCAAACTAACCAACCATTGCCGGCAACTCTACCATTTCAGGATATTTGCAGAATTCATACAGGTCAATTATTATTATTATTATCATTATTTTGAAATCAAGGACGTATCCATTGAAACCCAAATTCCCAAAGGAGTTTAATATATATCGATACAACAGAAATTTGAAACAAAGCATTCGGATTCGGAAGGGACCTTACCTCGATCAAATTCTGCGTCACAACCGAGATGGGCTTTCCTTCTTCTGCCGCCGTCTCCCTGCTGTTCGTCTTCTCCGAAAGTACCCGTTCATATTTTTTTTTGCTGTGTGTGTGTGTGTGAGTGCCTAATATGAGAAAAATAGTTTACTCACTCTCTTTCCCTTTTTATTTCCAAGGGGACGATTCTTTTGCCCACCGATTCGTCTCCTTCCATTCTTCTTCCAGCGAATTCTCTTTCCAGCGTCTCTTGATCTGCTTTATTTTTCTTTTCTTTTTTATTATTATTATTTTTAATTAATTTATTAATTGTAACCAAACTTAATCAACTTTTAAAAGAGTTTATTGGGTCGGCCTAATTCCAAATGACTCACACTAACCGGGTAGAAGCCCAAACAAATTAATAGTACTAATGGCCCAATTTTGGGGATTTACCGCCCAAACAAAATAGGCCCAAATTATATTGAGGTTAGCCCAAAACAATTCACAATATTAATAATATAATTAATATTTTTATTCCAAAAATTTGGGTATATTACACTCTTACCCCCTTAAAAAAAAGTTTAGTCCTCTAAACTTTACGTCGAAATAACCAAGGTTTTGGAATACAATTTTATTCAAACAGTTCAGGGAACTTCTCTCGCATATCTTCTTCCAGCTCCCATGTGGCTTCTCTCTCCATATGATTACTCCACTGGATCTTGACATATGGAATAGTTCGTCTCCTCAATACTTGATCTTTCCGGTCAACAATTCGAACTGACTTCTCATCATAACTCAGGTCTTCCCGAAATTTTAACGGTTCGAACTCAATCACATGGTTCGGATCTGAGACATACTTCCTTAGCATAGATACATGAAATACGTTGTGCACTCTAGATAGTGTAGGCGGCAAGGCTAGTTTGTAAGCGACCTCACCAACCCGCTCGAGTATTTCAAAGGGTCCCACAAATCTTGGACTAAGCTTTCCCCGTATACCAAATCTCATGACTCCTCTTGTGGGTGAGATTTTAAGGAATACATGGTCTCCCACTTCAAATTCGAGTCCGCGTCGACGATTATCTGCATAAGACTTCTGTCGGCTCTGAGCTATAAGAAGTCGTTTTCGAATCAACTGCACCTTCTCTGAAGTAACTTGCACCAACTCCGGTCCTATTAGTTTCCTTTCGCCCACCTTATCCCAACAGATAGGCGATCTGCACTTCCGTCCATACAGGGCTTCATAGGGTGCCAAACCAATACTTGCATGGAAACTGTTATTGTAGGTAAACTCCACCAAAGGCAAGTGATCGTCCCAATTACCCTGCAAGTCCAACACGCATGCGCGAAGCATATCTTCCAAAGTTTGTATTGTCCGCTCTGACTGACCGTCTGTTTGTGGGTGGAAAGCTGTACTCATACTCAAATTTGTACCAAATGCTTTTTGTAAGCTACCCCAAAACTTCGAGGTGAATCTAGCATCATGATCTGAAACTATCAAGACCGGTACTCCATGCAGCCGAACAATCTCATCGATGTACAACTTTGCCAACCTTTCCATCGAGTCAGTAATTTTAAACGCTAAGAAATGTGCAGACTTGGTCAACCTATCCACAATGACCCAAATTGAATTATACCCCTTCAAAGTTCTGGGTAACCCTACCACGAAGTCCATAGTGATATGCTCCCACTTCCATTCAGGTATCGGCAAGGACTGCAACAATCCACCTGGTTTCTGATGTTCTTTCTTCATCTGCTGGCATACAAGACACTTACTTACAAACTCAGCTATATCCCTTTTCACAAACTCAGCTATATCCCTTTTCAAATTCTGCGTCACAACCGATGGGCTTTCCTTCTTCTGCCGCCGTCTCCCTGCTGTTCGTCTTCTCCGAAAGTACCCGTTCAGATTTTTTTTTTGCTGTGTGTGTGTGTGTGTGTGTGTGTGAGTGCCTAATCTGAGAAAAATAGTTTACTCCCTCTCTTTCCCTTTTTATTTCCAAGGGGACGATTCCTTTGCCCACCGATTCATCTCCTTCCATTCTTCTTCCGACGAATTTTCTTTCCAGCGTCTCTTGATCTGCTTTATTTTTCTTTTCTTTTTATTATTATTATTTTTTTAATTTATTTATTAATTGTAACCAAACTTAATCAACTTTTAAAAGAGTTTATTGAGTCGACCCAATTCCAAATGACTCACACTAACCGGGTAGAAGCCCAAACAAATTAATAGTACTAATGGCCCAATTTTGGGGATTTACCGCCCAAACAAAATAGGTACAAATTATATTGAGGTTAGTCCAAAACAATTCACAATATTAATAATATAATTAATATTTTTATTCCAAAATTTGGGTATATTACAGTGACGTTATCATCCAAAGCGAAAATCAAATCAATGGTGAAATTGTAAATTACTTTTTCTTAAAAGAAAGATTATAAAACATACAATTTTTTTTTGGAACTACCTAAAAAAGAAGAAGAATTTTTTTTGGAACATAAGGAGTAGAAAATATTCAATGATCCCGGAATCACTATTGTGCCTGAGTGATACAAAGTGGACCTCGCTTTTCTTTGAACCACTTTGACACAATTGTGTCATTATTGATCTGTGCATCAAGTAGGCTTGCCACGTGATGATGTAGAACCATGAAATATTTTTACATCAAAATACATTAATTACTCCAATCGGTCCCTAAATGAGGGCCAATTCTTAGTTTTTTAAATTAAAAAAAGTTGAATTTTGGGTCAATTTAATATCAAAATGTACATTAATACCCTTAAAATTCGCATACAACTTTAAAAAGTCCATACTAGTTAATAAACATTTTACAAAAATTAACATTCATTTAACAGGAAAATTTTATAAATGAACATTCATTTAGGAACAATGGAGTAGTAATTTTGCTAATGTATAGAGTGACGTTAATGATCACACATCAACAATATTGCTCTCCACATAAATAAAGTTGTTGATTTGATCTAGTTTGATTAATTTATAATATTACTAACGTGATATTGATGTTACACTCAATACGTGACCCATGGCTTGGACCTATTGGGCCGGGTAATTCAATACCTAATACCAACTATTGTTGGAGGATTGATAAATATTAAATACTCACTTTGTCCTCAAATTATTGTCAACCTTTTTTTTCGTCCGTAAAAAAAATGTTTTATTTGCAAGTTTCTTTTTAAAACCACACTTTTAACATTTTATATTTACTTTAATTATGAATCACATATAAATAAACTATATATTATAATAATATTAATAATCAAATCAATTATTTCTTCTTAATCGAAGAGTTAAACAAAATAAAAATTTAGGGATGGAGGAGTAACTATATAAGTATTGTGATATTCTACAAAGTGAAAAAAAAAAAAAAAACTCTCTGATTTTCTCCTCGATCACACATGGAAAATCAACTCAATCCTCACCAATCACATTTAATGTGCTGCCCAAATTCATTTGTCACTTGATTCAAGCCTCATGTCAGATGATCATATCCAAGCGTTGCTTGCTCTGCCAGACTATATACCACATATAGGTTTTCAGTTTGGAAGTATCATTTTCAATTATCAATCTATTATACAATGTACTCGTTCATAAAAAGAATTTAAGACGATTATTTTACTTTATATCAAACTACCGAGATTGATTATTTTACTTTATATCAAACGACCGAGATTGCATATTTATACTTATATTAAACTACGTAATTTATTCTTCAGACATGTGTCCTCGAATCGACTGAGAAGATTCCTAATTTAATTTAAACTGTTTTTATCTCATATATAAATCTCATCTAAACTGTTTTTATCTCATATAACTGATTTTAAATAGGTCTCTATTTAATTTACGACTTATTAAATCGACTTAATGGATAAAAATTTAGATAAGACAGTTTTGTAGATATCTATAATACAATACAGCTTAGTGTTTACTGTTTTACGGTGATCCAACTCCTTATTTCCCCTTATATGTGCGAATGACTACATTATTATTTTACATTTACTCTTTTCTTGAGATTTTAAGGTTTTACAGCTTAATATTTTACGCTTTATAGTTTTACAGTTTTATGATTGCAAAAGTTTGTATTTGTATTTTTTTTCTTTTTAATTGTTATCGTAATTAACTTAATCAATTAAATTTTTTCCGACCCGTAATTTCATATGCAAATTAAATTTTTTTTAAAAAAAATGTAAGTTTTGTAATTTGAATTTTTTTTAACTGTTATCGTAATTAACTTAAGCAATTTAATTTTTGTCCGACCCATTTTTTCCGGCCGCAATTTCGTATATAAACTTTTAATTAATCCCTCAGTTCCGGACAAAGAGGACCCGTTTGAAAGTCAATTTTTTTAAGAAAATAATATATTTAGTAGTTCATTTCCACAGTATGTTTTTTTCAGCCCGTTTTGTCCGGCCGCAATTTTGTATACAAATTTTTAATTAATCCCTCTGTTCCAGGCAAAGAGACCCCGTTTGAAAGTCAATTTTTTTAAGAAAATAATATTTTTAGTAGTTCATTTCCATAGTATCTGCTTCATTTATTGATAAATTTTCAAATTGGCGCCGTGCCATCGGCACGGGTAAGAGTACTAGTTTATAATACAATATAGCTCATAGTTGCACATATATAATTGACTAAAGTTATTTAGGGGCTGAGATTGATTCCTTTACTGAGATCCTACGGTCATTATCACTCCCCGAGTTCACATGTGTGAACGGCGGTTGAACAACTACCCACTCTCTCTCTCCAACTCCCCCCACTATTTACGGTTGGTGGCCGCTAATCCTTCCTCCACCAAACCCACGTCCCTTTTCTTTTCGATATCTTAATTAATTAATCAATTTTATGCAAAAAAATCTTAAGTTTTGTAATTTGAAATATTTGTTTTTTTCTTTTTAACTATTATTGTAATTAATTTAATCAATTTATTTTTTGAAACTGAATCCCAATTTAATTTATGTCTAAATTTTAAATATTTCTATTTTAATTTTTTTCTTTTTAATTGTTATCATAATTAACTTAATCAATTTAATTTTTTTCCAGCCTACAATTTCGTATACAAATAATTTTTTAAAAAAATCGTAAGTTTTGTAATTTGAAATATTTATTTTTTTTCTTTTTAACTGTTATCATAATTAACTTAGACAAATTATAAGTAAATAGTAATTAATTTTCACATTATCTGCTTCATTTATTGATAATTCACAAACTAGCGTCGTGTCATCGGTACGGGCAAGAATACTAGTATATATACACAAGGAGCAGCTCTAGTGGTAATCCTAATCCGTCAAATAAAGTCTCACTCTCTCATAGCTTACTTCACTAATACATTGTAGGTCGGGGTAGGGGGACCATCTTTCATTTTTTGCCTAACATAAGTGCTAAACATAGCACGTCAAACATGCTAAACGTAACGTATTTTAATGTGTATTTTCTATTTTTTTAAACAAAACTTTAAGATATGGAAAAAAATAAGGCTTAATTCTCTATCTGATCACCCTACTTTCATAGAAATTCCAATAAGATCACTCTACTACAATATTTCACACTTTGGTCACCCTACTTAACAAATAATATCAATATGGTTTAGACAGTGGATGCATTAACAAAATATCTTGAAAAGACATAAATTCCCCTTAACAGTGACATGTTCCGTGCACATGAACTTTGAGGCCTCCTAAATAAAATCGAAGTACCCGACTCTGTCATTTTCATTTGCATAAGAGAGAGCGAGATCAAATACGAACTCGAACAAAGGAATATCAAATAGTTGATTGAAGATCGAAAAATGAAGAGTTGATTGAAGATTGAAGAAAGAGTTGCAAGTAACGCACTCGAACAAAGGTAAGCTTATAACCTCTAAACTCATCGCTGGAATAAAACCCTAATTTGTGATTAGATTAGGGCTTTTGAAAGCGAAAATTATGAATTTAAATATGTATTGTTCGATTATACTTTGATGTTAGTTCAATTAGGGGTGTTTTGTTGTGTAGAATCTTGCATGTTTAAAAAGATTTACTTAAAACCATTAAGACAACTAGTTTCCTTTGATTAAATTCCTTAAACTGTTTTACTTAGACTTTGTAGCAAGTCTAAGATTTCTCTGCTGAAACCTTTAGCAAATAAGACGCCTACTATTGTTTATATATCCTTTTGACTTTGTTAAGTAGTCCTTACTTGCTTCATTCTTTCTGCCTAAAAGCATATGTCATCAGCAGCTAGCATCTATTGCTGCTGATAAACAGTGTCAGCACATGTTTATACATTCGAAATTCTCTATCTACTGTTGAAACATTTAACCTTCACGCGCTTATATTAAATTATTATTTTGGTCATATTTTTAAACAAAAAGAACTATTCATGTTTTGTCAATAGAAGGCTTTCGTATATGTCTTAAATGTTCTTCTAAAGTATAGCATAACCTAGCTAACCACTCTCTTTATTATTTCATGCTATGAAATACTCTTTGTCTCTCTGCAAGATTTCTGAGCATTCAATGAAAGATCTTTATCATCATTCTGTCAAGAAATTCAAGATTCAACATTACTCTCTCAAACGAATACAAATCTGAAGATGTCTATAAAACATTTGAAACAAAGGTTGAAGAAGACACTTTTGCATAATTACATGCTAAAAACTCAAAACATCTCAAAATTCTCAAAGCACTCTGATAGAGACAAAGTCGTTGAAGTCTTCATTCAATCTCAGTTCTTTAATCTTTCTTTGAAGAGCCTCTTCTCTCAAACATCAACTAGATAGTCTTACTCGTATTAATTCTTCTCTAGTTCTTGTTTGAACAATCACTGTTTCGTTTGTTCCTTATTCTTTCAAATCTTCAAGGAACCTTTGATTGTTGTTGCACGAGTTTGATTATTTAATAATCATGCTTCTTAAACACTGGTTTTTGTTGTACACTAATCCGTTAGAGATCACTTAGAATATATTTAATCTTAGTGCACTTCAAAATCCAAGTTTGACCAACTTGGTAGTGGACGTAGCAGTTTATACTGTGAACCACTCCAAATACTTTGTCATTGACTATCTGCTGATACAACTGTTCTAACACTTAAGCAGCTTCTATCTACTTAAGTGTCAACCATTTTCATTCTTGAATCATTTACTTAATTGTCTTATATTTTGTTCTTCAATTCAGACATTATACATTAGTGATCAAAAGAAAACCAAACCAAACTGTTTTACATTCAACAGCTGCTACTTGCTGATTTTGCTTCAACTGCTGAATACTTACCATTTCCACTGCAACTCTTAAAGGTTTTCAAAACAACCCCTAAAGTTTTTAAAAGGCTATTCACCTCCCCTCTATCCTTATTTCTTTGCCTTCTGGACTTACATGTTGTAATATTTTTGTTTTGTAAAATTTGGGGTTTAGTTGTGACAGTTGGAATTACGGCTTTTGTGTTTAACGTGTGTATGCATGCATGTACTCAGATTATATAGGATATTTGTTGTAATATAATGTCTTGGTAGACTTTTTTGTTTATAAAGCTCCAATTTTTATGTCATATATGGTCCCCCATTAGTCTGTACATTGTGTTACTTGACCCCCTTCCCTACTTTAGTCTTTATTATAATGTAATGTTGCAATAACGTTGTCCCCTTTCCCCAACACTTTAGGTTTCTTTTATTTTCTTTTTAAGTGTTTTGTCTGATTATAAGCATGCTCCCACCAGTGTTTTGTTTTTAAGGCTTATAATATACTACTTTGTCTAATGATCCCCCACCCTTTTTCCTATTATATTTGCAGTAAATGATGGTAGTTGCTGTAATTATGGGGGTAATTTTTTACATAAGAAACCAATTAGGTATATGGGGAAGGTTCACTATTGGAAAGACTTAGATTTACAGGAATTGACAATGTCTGGGTTGAAGGAGAGGGTAAGAGATGAGTTGGGTGAGAATTATATCAGTTGTATATGCTATCGTGTAGGAGTTGAGACTGTGGAAGACACTGAGCTTAGGCCATTATCTAAGCTTGAAGATTTTGAGGATCTGATAAATCTAGGTGAGGATAGGGGACAAATAGAAATCTATTTTGAACATGAGGTTGATGAGAAAGACTTAGAGTTTGATGCTGATTACGTATATTCTTCATCGAGTGGGGATGAGTCTGGATATAGTTTGGAAGATGAAGACTTTGAAAACTTGAGTGATGAAGAGTTACTGATAGCTAGAAAAATTTTGAGAACAAATAAGGATAAGGGCAAAGGTCTCGTGAAAGAAAAGCTAAGGGTTTAAAGAGGAGAGGATATTCATATAATTTTGCTGATCATGAAACTCCAATGGGAGGAGAAACTCAGAGGAGGCTTCCAGTTTTACTGAATGAGGATGATAATGAGATGATGTTTGATGATAGGGATGCTGAATTTCCTCCTGATTCTGATAGTGTGAGTGATGATAATGATGATGATAAGGTGTTGAGGAATGTCAGACCTAAGTTCCCTCGGTACAACAAAAAATGTAATATGAAGAATAGAGAATTCAACTTACATGAAACATTCATTAATGTGCAGGAGTTTAGAGATGCCATTAGGGAGTATGGTTGTCGGAATGCTTATGACATAAATTTTTTAACCAATGATAGGAAGGGGGTACATGTTAAGTGTGTGAATTCAAATGTATGCACATGGGAAATATGGGCAAGCTGTATCAAGGATGAAACAAATTTTCAAATTAAAACTTTGTGTAATGTCCATCAATGTGGAATAACTTATAAGAGCAGATGTTGTAGTGTTGGATGGGTTGCAAAAGAATTTCATGATAAAATCTTGAATAACCCAAAATGGAAGTTAAAAGAGTTTAAGAAAGAGGTGATGGAAAGATTTGGATTGGATGTTAGCAGGAGCATGTGTATAAGGGCTAGGGCTAGGGTTCTTGGTGAAGAATTGGGATCGTTGGATGGCTACTATACCAAACTGTGGGATTATAGGAAGGAATTAAAGAGAACAAATGAGGGCAGTACAGTGGAGATAGAAAAATGGGTTCATCCAACCAATGGAAATGAATATTTTTCTAAGATTTACATTTGTTTTGATGCATTGAAAAAGAGGTTTCTTAAAGGGTGTAGGCCTGTTTTGGGGCTTGATGGGTGCTTTCTAAAAGGAATTTGTAAAGGTGAATTGCTTGTTGCAATAGGGAGGGATGCAAACAATCAAATATTTCCTGTGGCATGGGCCGTTGTTCAAGTTGAGAACAAAAATTCTTGGAAATGGTTCATTCAAATGTTAATTAATGACTTGGATTTAGGGAGTGGTAATGGGCAAGTTTTACTCACTGATCAACAAAAGGGTCTAACTGATAAATGTGCATATTGTCTATATTTTTGGATACTTTGGGCTTATTTTCCTAGTCAATATTGCATTTATCATTGCTAATTTAATTGTTTTGACTCATTTACCTTTATTTGTCTTATTTAGGCAGTTTTGCAAATTTTGTGCATTAAAATCAAGCTTTAATGATGAAGTAAAGGCAAATTGAATTCCAACATTTTTCATGGGCAGCAGTTACTTTTCGTAGGGTGGAAAACTAATGTCAAGAATTAAATTGAAGATTTCCAGCAGCAATCGCACCATAGGTGCGAAATCTTTCGCAACCTTCAATCGGGGCAGCTCAAGAATCACTTCCAATATTTTCCAGTTTGACCCCTTTTTATGTATCTAGAATAAATGTCATCTAAAGGGGGATGGAGAGCTTTAATTTAGCCTCTCATTTATCTCTCCTTTATTTCTCATTTATTGTCATTTTATTTTGGTTGACAAGGGGAAAGGAAAGGCTTAGTTTTACCCTATATATAGCTCCTTCCTCCCCTCCTTAGAGATAGAGAATTTTACTTCCACACTCTCCTCTCAAATAGTTAGATAGGCATTTTAAAGTAGTTTTATATTTGAGTTTGTGAATTCGTTCATTGCAAGTTCTACTTCTTCCCTTCTCTTTGTTTTTATTTTATGATTATTCTTAACATATTTATTTTAGTCATTTTAGTTATGTGTGAGTAGTTTTCTAATTCTAGGATTAGGTGTAGCCCGTAATGGATTTATAAATAAAGTTTTTATCTTTCCGTTTACTTGAATGTCACCCGTTTTGATTCAATTTTAGTTTTATTAATAATTGTATAAAATTGTAGTAGCGAGAGACTGAAAGGTGAAACTACTACATTTATACAATAATCTTAGTTACTGAAGTGAAGGACCGAAAGGTGAAGCGTAAGTAACGGAACTCTAATATTGAACTAGAAATTCATGAGAACGAGAGTTGATTAAATTTCTAGAGGCTTATAGAATTATAGGACATAATGGGTTTAGTTTAATTCATTGAGAGAGACATCGGATTTGAATTAATCTAGGCACGGTTGAGAGTAGTTTGAAAGAATGCAATTAACTATTTTTATGCAATTCGTCTTCAAAATTTGACATTCATTACGAACGGAAAGATTATTACGAAATTTATAAATTCATTGTTGTGCTGAACCGAAATCCTAGAAGCTTTTTTTAATTATTGTTTTAAATCCAAAATCTAATCTTGCATTTTAATTTAGTTAATTTAGTCTTGTTAATTTAATTTACTCATCGCATCAAAAATCTTGAAATCAATTAGTCTATATAATTTTAATTGTAAGTTCTTCGGTACTTGATTCAAAGTCCCTGTGGAATCGACATCCTAAATACTACACGAATAGCCGTGCGCTTGCGGTAGAATTTAGTGATCAATTGAAAATCACTCAACACTAACGGAGGCAGTACATGAGCTACTGCCTTTTATTGAGCACATAAACTGTACAAGACATATTTACATCAATTGAAGGAAAGATTTCAAGGGAGGTAAACTAAGAAAAGCTTTCTGGGCAGTGGTGTAAGCAAGTACTGAGAGTGAAATGAAAGAAGAATTATAAAAGATGAAAGAAATTGACCAGGCTGCTTATTATGAGTTTATGAAGAGGAACCTTGAGCAATTTTGTAGGGCTTACTTCAGTACTGCAATGAAAGTGGACAATGTTGAGAATAATATGGATGAGGCTTTTAATGGAACAATTGTTGACTTTAGGGTTAAGCCTTTCATTTACATGTTATAAGAGATTAGGTTGTATATGATGGGTAGGCTGCAGAAAAGAAGAGAGTGGATGATGAAATACTTTGATGATTACTGCATTGCAATCAAGAAAGTCATGGAAAAAAAAACGCGATGTGAAATTTTGGAGCTCAATCTACAACGGGGATGGGAAATTTGAGGTGGCCTATAGAAAAGAAAGTTATATAGTTAATCTCAGTTAGTGGACTTGCACTTGCAGAAAATGAGAAAATGGCATTTGAGTGGAATTCATTGCTCCCATGCTACTGCAGCCATTTACCAAAAAGGTGAGAGGCCAGAAAATTGCTTGGATCAGTGCTACCTAAAAATAACTTTTCTGAAAGCTTATGGTTATTCTATGAATCCAATTAGTGGAGAACATCAATGGCCAAAATCAAGCAAGACTCCTTTGCTACGTACTGCAAATAAGAAAATGTCAGGCAGACCAAAAAAAAAAGGATTAAGGCTCCACATAAAGAAAAAAAAGGTAAGGCTTGTGAAGCAGGAAGTGTAACTAAAGTTGGACACAAACAAGGTTTATCAAGGAAAGGTAGGGTGATGAACTGCAAATTGTGCAATGTGGCTGGACACAATAAGAGAACATGCCCCAAAGCAAAGGTAGCAGCTAGTGCATCAGGATCACTTCCTAAAGATGGACCAAGTCAAACCATTCAAGTTAATTATGTTTTATATTTTCCTTACATATCACTACGAAAAAACTCATCATTGCCATGGACCAATTTCCTTGGCAAATTTTAAGAATTCCTTGGTAAAATGTGTTTAGCAAGGAAACAAATTCCTTGGTAATCTTCTAAGTTTTCCTTGGCAATTAGTGCCTCGGTGATTTTGCCGAGGAATTTGATTCCTAAGCAATTTACCGAGGAAATTTTCAAGGAAACCGTCCTTGGTAATTCCCAATCCATTATTCAAACAAAAAGTGGACTTTTCCTTGGTAAATTTTACCTGTGAAATTAGCTAGGAATAATTTTCCTCGGATTAATAAGCATTCAATTAATAATTTCCTTGGTAAATTTCCTTGGTAATAATTATTCAATTGTATATTAATTTCCTTGGTAAATTTCCTTGGTAATAATTAGTTTACCAAGGACGTTATTCCATGCCAAATTCCTAGGTAAAATTAGAAAATATTTATAAAAAAAAATTAAAAAAAAATTCAAATTTAATAAATATACAACTATATCTGGTACCTACTACCTAAGCTGATGGTGTAAAACAACAATACATATTCAAATAATTTACTGACATCCACATTCCTTCAAAATATCCCATGATCCACATTCATTTATAACAATAGCATTGATATACAAATTCAAAACAATATCGCAAACCATGAAACTAAAATACAACAAAATCATCAAATAAAACAAATATCCCTATTAAAGAAACCATGGAAGAAAGGAGGGGGCCAAAAGACATTCATCCAAACCATATCAAGGCAATTCGCACTCTCTTCAAGTTTCAAATCAATTCTTAGTGCTTTCTCCCTCATAACCTGTATGAGAACAACAGAATAAAGAAAAAAGGAAATACATGTGAATCGGGCTAGAAGGTGCATATATGTTGTGTATATGCATACAAACATGAAATAAAAGTGTGAGGGGGGGGGGAGAAATTAGGTAGATGAACATATAAGAGCTAGTTAGTCAACAAATCCCAACATCCATGATGAGATCAAGAAAACCTTGCTACATGGTTTGTATAACAAATGAAATCTTCACCTCATCTTGATGGTCTAAAAATTATATAATGAGGAAAAAGAAAGAAAATAAATTAAAGATGGATAAGCAACATGCACGTCGCATTGCTAGTGTGTGTGGGATGATTAGAACCAAAGAAGAAACTTTTCAAGCCCTGATGCAGTAGGTGACCGAATAATTTGTTTGTCATTTACATGACAGATTAGATTAGAATCAGTATCTCAGTTCTGAGATACAATTCTAAAGGTACTAGTACAGTCCATGTCACTCAAGTAACCAAAGTAACTTATATAGCCTAGATAAAAATGTAGAAACTTTTAAATGATCCTACCGACTACCGCTATATATTAACCCTATATGATAATTGCACAAGTGATACTAAAATAAATGTACAATTTTTCTCCCACGACATCTGCATATAACTGCAAAGTGTAACCGAAACAGTTTCCATTTCATCACTTCTGTAACCCCCCACACCACACGCACACACACCACACACAAAAATGAAAAACAGAAGTTCACATATTAAAATAGTTGCGTACCATCAAGCACATCCATTTTGAACTAGACCACCTAACAGGATCTGAGTCACCAATCCTAGTTATGATTCCAGTGCACCTGCCAAAGGCGTTGAGATGATAATCTTATCATGCATGGCAATATACCTCAAATGTAACAAAAAGTTCTAGTAATAAACACTCTGAATAATGCCTAATAATCTTTTGATGATGCCAATAATATAAATATTAAGAATCTATTCATGAACAATACACAACAATCTTTTTGAGAAAAAGTGTTAAACAATGATTGTTCATGTATTTATCAAGGCATGGCAACTAACCACAATGATCATTTTTATGTTCATTAGTTTTGCACTTTAGCATATACTATAGTCCAATGTCCAGACTACTAGTACTAACCAAACAATCCTAGGATAAAAAAAAGAAGTCAACCCCAAATTCATTGACTTCTCCTAGCCCATTCCTAGACGTGATGGTAGTGGTCACATTACGTATTACTAGCATCACTAATTAGCCAATTTAAAGTGCACAATACAAATTCCTTGATCATTCTTCTAAATTTCTTAAATGAAACAATAATAGAAATATGTATGATCAAGAGAGAGACAGAGAGGGAGAGAAAGAGAGATAGATTATTGGCTCTTTACTTGTGAACATGAACTCCATGCCTGGAACAATTCTCCGTTAACAATCATTGGTGGAATTAGGAAAGGCAACCCAACCACGGTAGAGCAGAACAACAACTCCATCTGTGAATACGTATACAATTATGACAATTAGTAAATGTGAAAGAAAAAAAAAATTGAGGCCAGCCTAAAGATTCAGAGATCATGTAAGATGAATTAGCATGAAAAAGTGATCACCTGAGTCGTGTCAGGGTTCATGGTAAATATTGCTTCTTGCAGATTACCCAGAAATGAATCCATGATTAGAGCACCCGAAACCATCACAACACTGATAACACTAAATTTTGGAGATAAATATTAACTAAACTAGTTCAAACAATTGCTATAGTAGCCATACATGTCCTAGCTAGAAATTTTACAGTTCATTATAAAAAAAATTCATTCAAAACATTTCTAATGTGAATCCTGTTAAAAAGAGTACTCTCAAGGGAAATATATAACTCCTTAAATCATTCGGCATTCAACTCTTCTCAAAACAAGGACTCATGACATGTGGTACCTTGAAGGCATTAAGAAGAACCTCATCAACAACCATCCACATCATACACCCAGCCCAAAGCCAGTACAAAATGGCAGTACCTTGTTAAATGCATCTGAAATATAAATAAAGGCACTGCTACAACAGGCTGCCAAAACAGAATAACATAATGAATCAGCACTAGGAAAAGCTATCACTATAAAAATTTATAACCCACTACATGGCTGAACATTTTGTATTCTTGTACTTTTAAGAAAGCAATACTTTTTTTTTTCTTTTGATCATTTATCGTTAGAAAGCATTATGTAAATAATTGTCTTGCATACTTCATACCAGGATAATCATTCCCAACAACACAAAGTTGGAATTTATCGAATGTACCATAAAGGTACAGTCTTTAACAGCCATTTCCCGTGTGTAATTTGATTAACACTAGACATTTTATGCTAAAAAATGACTTATAATACTAAAAAGTGATACTTTTTATTTATAAACGTAAGGGGTAGCGCTGAAATTAAAAAAAAAAAATCGATGGGTTAAGTTGAAGATTTGTAAATCTTGTCCCATTTCTACACACAAAAAAAAAATCAAATATAAAAGCATATTTAAATGAACAGGTTACTCCTTAAACTAAGCTGAAATTGAAAAAGTGATAAGAGAGAGATTCACGTATGCAGATATCATTTCCCAATAATGTGTTTAAAACTTAAAGGAGGTGGAAAATGTCGGGGCTGGGTTGTCTCCAGAAATCAAATGCCATCTCCTTTGTTAATAAGTTGAGAATGTGACCCACAGAGATATAGATTGTTTCTGCCAAGGAGCTCACTTTGTCTTGAAAACTGCGTCTTCTCCTCCCCTTCTTTTTTTTTGAGTTTGATAATTTTGGATTTGGATGCCTACTTTCAACATTTCTCATAAATAGCCAAATCTGTTTTGCATTGCAGCCAATACAGAGAGTGGCTTTAAAGACATGAATAAAAAAGAGATACTCTGTAAGAACCAAAAACTAGAAGATTCTAACAAACTCATATTTTCACCAAATAATTTCAATGAAGTGTCTTACTGATAAGCAAACGCCTTTGGCGATCTCTTCATTTCTTCCTTCCGAGTCGCTGAATGAGCCTGGCTGAATAAGGCTATAAACCTGTAGGTAATTTAACATTCAATTAGGAGTAAACAATTTGAATAAGCCAAATGATGCAGCAATTATTATATGAGAGAAAAAAACAAATGAAAAGACAGATTTATAAAGCTACAAGTAGGCAGTACCTATTCGTCATGTGGATTAAAACTCGCGACTTCTTCGCATTCAATTTAACCAGTCCTCATACATCATCCATCAAACTAGAGAGCATCATTTCCTTCGATTTCTTATCCATCTCAGTTCCGGCAGCAAGACACAGAGCTTTGTCAATCTCGCGCAATAAAAAGTTTTGTTATCAGTAATAGATAAACATCCCAAGAAGAGAGGCATTTCAAATCCTAAAAACATTTCCATATTGGATTATACTACCATTGATATAAATTTGAAAAGGAGGCAAAAAAGAAAATCATAACAAAAACTATGAACAAACATAAATTAAAAAAACTATTTAACACGAAAGGAAAACATTTGACAACCATACATGTCAATCAATTGATACTTCTAAATAAAATCTTGACATAAATGCTTGTTTTTCAAAAGCAAAGTGCAATGCCACATACGGCCACTTAACATTAGATTTTCCATGCTACCTCGAAAACAAGTGATCAACTTAAGACTTGATCATTGGACCAAGATTTTAATTCCAAATCAATAACATCGAGTACGTCATGTTTTCAAAAAAAAATTGGATGGTTCAGTAGGTAGCTTGTAATTGCATCCTAAAATGCAAAATTGTGTTCAAAAAAAAAGAGAAAGAAAACTACGGGTTTAGGGTACCATATACATCCATTATCCTAATATATATCCTACC
>CM028381.1:73453739-73492440 GCA_013146195.2 Codonopsis lanceolata
GATAAACAAGATATGAAGAAGAGCGAGGATAAACGTACACAAAGGGGTAAACAAGTATTTTTGTCCAAAAATTGTACCTAAAAATGTGCAAAAATAGGTGGATTCATTTTGAAAACATGTTTTCAAAAATATATCGGCTTGTAATTTTTTCAAGAAAAAAGGATTCATAGAGTATACGTAATCCATGTCATCTTTGATTTTATAAGACTTTTGGTGACTCCAATTTGTTATATATATATATATATATATATATATATATATAATGGCAAGAGTGGATTTCTCCCTCTAAAATATCACTTTTGAATTATTAACTTTTGAGATACCATTTCACTCTTTCTCTCTTCTATCATCTCTGATTGTATTTATCTTTCTCTCTCCCGTTTCCTCCTTATCTTTTCACTCATCACCACCATCTCCTCTCTTTAATTATATTTAATTTTTTCTCTCTCTTTAAACATAAAAAATAGTAACTAAAACAAAAATAATGGTTCCAGACTCAAGAAAAGAAAAATATAAGAGGTTAGTAAAATAAAAATAATTTATGGAACAAACCACTATAAAAATAAAAGTTATTGAATCAACAAAACAAAAATAATTTAACGCAGAGGTTAGTAAAATAAAATAATTTACGGAACAAAAGTTTAAAATATGAGTAAAACAAAAATATATTAGTAAAATAAAAATATTTGATGGAACAAAAATAATAGTTACAAAGTCAATAAAAACAAAAAAATTTAAAACTGAGGTTATTGAAATAATAAAAATAATATGGAACAAAAATTTAAAACAAAAATTTAAAAATAGCTATGTAAAACACAAATACATTAGTTACATACAAATATTTTATGGAACCAAAATAATAGTTACGGAGTCAATAAAAAAAAATTTAATTGAGGTTAGTAAACTTATAAAAATAATTTACGGAACAAAAGTTTAAAACAAATTATTAAAAATAGTTATATAAAACAAAATTACGTTAGTAAAAAAAATATTTGATAGAACAAAAATAATAGTTACAAATTCAATAAAACAAAACAATTTAAACTGAGGTTAGCAAAATAATAATAATAAATTACGAAATTTTTTTTTTCCGTAAAACTAATTCTTAAAAATAAAACAAAATAATAGTTATGAAGTCAATAAAACAAAAAAATATATAAGGAAAGTTATTAAAATCAAAATAATTTACAAACAAAAATAATAGTTAACAGTAAAAATAATTTCGTTATTTTCATTTTAACTTATTTTCTTATAAGCAATTTCTTTATTCATAAAATACAAATATAATAATTTAATAAAAATAATCATTCAAAAGGAAGAACTTATTTGAGTTCATATTTTATTTGCAGGGCGGAAAAAATTCAAGTTTGTTCGAAGACATTCATTATATAGAGTTTTTGAATAGTATAAAGTGTTCGGGGTTGTCAGGTCATGAATTGACACTTAAACTTAGTGTTCCAGTAATGATATTAAGAAACATTGACTATGTTACATGGTTGTGCAATGGAACAAGACTAATCATCATAAATTTTGAGGATCACATTGTTTAAACACAAATTTTGAAAGGAAGCAATGTTGGAGAAAATATTTTTATCCAATATTGTCATTAACCATATCCGATGTAAAATTGTCTTTCAAGTTCCAGAAAAGACAATTTTATTATGATATCATATACAATGACAATTAAAAAGTGTCAAAGTCAATAATTGCACGTATGTCTCTTTTTGAAAAAAACTAGTATTTAGCCATGGACAGTATATGTCGTAGTTTGTAGAGTAACAAATTATTTTGATTTGAAGATATTGATATGCGGTAAAAATGAAAAAACTAACTAATAAGACAATTAAGGTTGTGTATAAGAAATTTTTTAAAAATCTATAATGATTAGCCATAACCGATCCTCCTTATTTTTTGATGTATAATTTAGTTGACGTGCGTTTAACACACGAGTTAAATAACTAGTTATATGTAGTGATGTAAGAGTCATGTCGTATAATATTGGCATAATCTAAAATTTACTCACAAGAAACTAGATTATCCATATTTAGAATTAAATTAAGGATTCAATAATAATTTGGTCCAATCCCTTTTTTTCTTTTTTCTATCTGTTTATCTTTTCCAATTCGTTACTCCTACCGTTATCCGTATTAAGGGCCCGTTTGGTGCAGCGTTTTCATAGCACAACATTTTAAAAATAATGTATTTTAAAAACAATATGTTTTTCTTATTAACATGTTTGAAATACCATTTCAAAATGGTATTTTCGTAACTTGAGTAACTATAAAAATGACTGTTACACCCTTTTTAAAGCTATATGTCTTGCTTCTAATTCAACATATGTCTTTACATATATAGTAATACAAGTACATGTTACGTGACACTTAAAGTAAATTTTAATTAAAATATCAAAAATAATTTATTTTACATAATTAAAAAAATATATCAATACATACTTATCAAATCCAACATAAAATATGTAAAATAAAATAAAGTCTGAATTGTTCGACAAATTCTAACTATTATAAAACAAAAGTTATCCAAATTAAGTACATACATATAGTAACCAACGAGCTCACTCAACTGGTACAGCTCACTTCTCATAATGAAAAGGTCGGTTGTTCAATTCTCACTAGAGATACCATGAACTTTACGAATTTCAATAGAAAGATCGGGTGTTCAAACCTTTTCAGTGGCGACGTTGTTTTTCAAGCCTTACCAAAAGCCAAAAGGCTCAATTTAACTGCTTGCTTATCTTAACGGAGGGGTCGAGTGTTCAAGCCCTACCAGAGGCATCCTGGTACATCACTACTCTCAACCGAGAGATCGAATGTTCAAAGTCTTACTAGAGGCACTACTTGTTCTAACCATACCAAAGACATCATATTTATATAATTGTAACCTTTCAAGGCATTAAAATAATAGAAAAAAATAAGGATTGAGGTAAGGTCTATATTCCCTCCAACCTTTTAAAAAAAATCCATAGAAATAGTATTTTAAATCAAGTCCAATAAGAATTATAAAAAACTAGCCCCAACAGACAACTCAGTCTCAATTCCAACCTCCATCAACTAAGTCACAACACACAATCCAGGATTGTCTTCGATGCAAACTCCATAAAATTGCAGAATATTCTTATGCCCCCAAGTTATCAACTTCGGCAGATCTTTCTAGGTTCTACAGCTCAAAGTCATACAAATTCCCCTTGTCACACCCCTTGAGCTTCTCAAATCTCAATTCCAACCCATTGGCCCATGTATACTCCTTTGAATGTGTTGGGTCTAATATGATGGATGTATTAGAGAATAAATAATTGTAATTATTATTTAGTGGTTACTATCGTATATAGTTTATTTCCTTATATACTTTTTACCTTATCATAACTCCTACCTTGTATAGGTTTATTGTACTCTACTCATTGTGTAACTCTAATTTGTATCTTCCTATAATAGGTAATTCAATCAATGAAAGACTTATGCCGTTATTCCTATCATTTTTGAATTTCTACATGGTATCAGAGCTTTGCTCCTAACCTTCTTCCTCTTGCCGTCGCCGCCATCTAAACCCTTCCGCCTCCATGGCTACCGGCAACCAATCTCTCACCATCAAAAACCCCGTTGATATATCCAACCCAAACCTTCGACCTCATAAACATCTCCCACCATAACATCACCAAACTCACCTCCACCAACTACATCGTTTGGAAACTATAAGTTAAAGCAACCCTCATTGGCTATGACCTCTACAAATTTGTAGATGACTCACACCCATATCCGCCTCCCACCATCCTCGTCAAGGATGCTCAAACATCCAAGGATTCGTCTGCCCGACAACCATCCTCGTAAGCTTGGCAACTGTCCTCACAACCTCGGCTACCTTCCCAATCCTTGGCAACTGCTCCTCGCCAACGATGACTTTATCTTGGAAAGTGTCAAGGATGTCGCCAACAGGGCCATACGGTTACTCGCTACCCCAACTATCAACTGGTCACCACCACACCTCTACCTGCTGCCCCCAACACGACTCATGGCTTAGAGTGGTAACCCCGGGAACACCTAGCAACCACAAAAGACATATGGACACCGAGCTGGCTCCTTGACAGTGGCGCCTCTCACTATGTCACTAGCGACCTTGTCAACCTCTCTCAACACTGGCATAGACGACATGGTCATTGGTGATGGTACTGGGTTAACTATCTCCAAAACTGGTTCCTCCTCGCTTCATACACCATCACACGTTTTCCCTGCATAATGTTCTTTTTGTACCTAACATGAAAAAGGATCTCATATCCATACCTCAATTTTGCATCTCCAATAATACATCTATTGAGTTCTTACCATCTTCTTTTTATGTGAAGGATCTACTGACATGGATCATACTACTGACCAGGTAGTCTAAGGGTAGTGTGTATGAATGGCTGACTACAGCCCTCTCTCCTCGTCCCTCCGCTTATTATGTAGACTCCAAAGTATATCACCAAGACTGACATCATCAGTTTGGTCATCCGTCTCACCCCATCCAACGGCAGATTCTATCTAGCTTAGGTTTAGCATTAGACACTGCTCACAATAAACATCTTTCTTGTAATGATTGCTTATCTAATAAAAGTCATAAACTTCCGTTTCATCAAAATACCTTTGTGTCTACTTCCTCGCTTCAAATTATTTACGTACACTGATGTTTGGACCCCCGTTTTATCAACAATTTGGTGTTGGGCTATTTTTTGCGAATAGTAGGATATCTGGGCTTATGTGAAGGTTGGATTTTAGATAAAACCTGTCAAAAGAAGAGTGGCATAGAAGGAATGCAAGGTAGGGCCTCGCGAAACCCCTCCGGCGTGAGAGTAAGTCTTAAGCTTGATTGAAAGCAAAAGGATAGAGTTTTAGTGTGTAAAGTCAACGCACCTTTCAAATGAAGCATCGTGAGGTATATATAGCCCTTTGGGAGTGAAATCCTGGCTGAGTAGTTGTTGTAGAGAGATCTTAGGCCTTTAATGGCTATAAATGTGGGTTGACTGCATAACAGTCATGGCTAAAATCTCGGGCATACGAGTTATCCAATAGTGTGTTTACGATGAATATCTGTATATCCAGGTAGCCTTGCTCTCTGCTCGGACAGACTTACAGACGAATTCCTGGTCGAAGAGGACTCGGCATAATCAACTCGGGTAATCCTGCTCGGGTCATATAAATCCTGGTCTCTGTATCCCATGTGACTATCATGTGCAGGTACATGTGCTTGGCTCGTGACCAGGATTTGGGTCGAGCTCATTTGTGGCCCCATGGTCCTAGCTCGCCGAGTATTTATTCTTGGTACGAGGAGCATGTTTGAAGTAGTTTTTATTGTCTCTTAAAGTGGGGAGCAAAATACTTACTCAGTTTTGTTTGATTGATGTGATCCAATACAAGAGGAGCTGCTTTGTTGATGTCAGCTGTTGTGTTGAGTCGTTAGTTGTGGGAAGCTAGGAGGGATTTGTAGGGTGACGTCTGCTAGGTACAATGTCGTGATGGGCCACACCTTTTTGATGCGTGCATTGATGGCGGGTTTGATCGGGTGTGTCACAGCCTCTTAAATTCAAATTTCGGAAGGCTTTTGGCCGCGTGATTTGAGCACTTTCCCCCAATCATCTCCTATAAAAGGGGAAAAACCCTAACCATTTATTTTTTTTTATCGAAACCTTTGCCTCCAATCTTTCTTGTCTTCAAATCTACCTCAGACGGTGTTTCTCTGGCTTGTATTTGATTCTCTGGCTAACGAATTCTTCCTTTCCGCCTGCTGGTCAACCCTTTACTCGCTGACATCCCGATCTGATATTATTTTGACGATAGATGGAAGTCGTCTGCTCAGAGCGGGTAGCTATTGTGGGGCTTGGCCACCATTAACATGGACTTGATTGCTAGGTACGAGGAATGCAAGGTCAACAACTGGCCATGGTGCCTGGCCCAAAGCTGATTGAGCGTAAACATCTTGTTGTAGTAGTCTTTTTGGACCTGCACGATAGTGTCTTGTTGTTCAGCAGTTAGTCCGGGCGGAGCCGCCTGGCTACCTTGGCCTTTTTCTTGCTGATAATTTGGTTGGTTCCTCAAATCTCGGGCGCGAGGTTGCTGCTCGTTGATCACCTCGCAGGCATCCTGCTGACTTGCCTGAGTGTGACTAGCATGGTGGGAAAATTGTTCCTCTTCAATGTATGGAACGTCATCGCCATGAGCTGCACGCCAAGCAGCTATCTTTTGATTTCTCGTCTGCACTCCCTGTTGAGGTGCCTTTCACTGGGTGTAGCGAGCAGTGGCTGGTTCCGAGCCGGCTGACTTGCAGTCAGATGGTTACTAGTGGCGGTGTGATGCTTGCTACCCTTACCAGCCATTGTTGTGTTATTGTTTATCAGAAAACAACCAGGACAACAAATGAGAAAGCTTTAGCTAGAGCTTCGATTTCCCGGCAACTGAACCAAACTGATGATGCAAAAATCAGCCTTAGGCCGTCCGATTGATGCTTAGGATATCTGGGCTTGATTTTATGGATTGGATCTCTTCATAACCTGTCTAAGAATACGAAAACACCTTAGTTGGAATGCAAGGCTTGGCCTTTCAAAACCACTCCGGCATGAGAGTAAATATCATGTGAGAGTCAAAAAGTAATTTGACAGAGGTTTGAGGCTGTAAAGAGTGTGTCTACATTGTTTAGGGTTTATGGAGGGGCATTTATAGGCCCCCAAAGACATAGAATCCTTGTGGGATTTAATTCTATAGTTACTTAGTAGGCTTAGGAGGAAACTCCTAAATTACAGGCATGATAGGCGACTGGCCGCGAGAATGTCGGAGCAGATATAGCAAGTGCTCTGCTCAGATAAGTAAACCTTTGACCTGTCTTAGAGAGCAAGCCTTTGAGATTCTCTGCTCGATGCTTGCCCAGACTAGCATGGCTATGTTCGGTTGTATGGTACGAAGCTGGTGATAACAAGTATGATTCTCGAGCACGGCCCCCTGGTCGGGCAGGCAAGGCCTGTGCTTGGCCAGGTTTGGACGGGATATATCAATGATCTCTGCTTAGGTATCTTGCTAGCTCTGCTCACTAGGCTTGTGGATCCCATGCTAACGAGCTCGTGACTGGCACGTGGTGATCGCTCGTGCTTTACTCGTAATCGAGTTTGGGCCAGGCACATCACTTAAAATACCCTATTTCCATATAAAAATTAAATTAGGGTCAATTACCTTGAATTAATCAACAGTCAATCCATAATCCACGTGAGACCTTATCACCTGAATGGAAAATAAAACAATCACAATCCACGTGAGACCTTATAATTGTGCAATCACTCATTCATAAATTGAGTGTTCAACATCTCCATTTTAGCACATCTTGATTCCGTAGATACTCTCTCGTTCCACCCAAAGAGACGATGTTTGAAAAAGATTAATTATCAAGGGATATATAACTAGTATTAAAAGTTAGTTAAAATTACAAAAATACTTGAAAATAATCAATATGTTGATATCAATATGGAGGGTAAAGATGAAATGTTATGGAAATGATAAATATAATTTTTTGAAAGTAGACCCTTCAATTGAAATATTCTAAAATTGTATAGTGAATTCTTTGTCCGAATTGAAATGGAAGGAGTATATAGTTTGAATTTTGAAGTCAATTAAATCAGAGCGAGTACCATTAGTACTTTTTCTCGTTTTTTCTTTCCCACTCAAAGAATTCATCTGGATCACTAGACCCCTTGAAAACAGGAATCTTCATTTTAATTATTTCCAAATTATTTCCCTCCCTCCTTGAACCCTCTCGCCTTCCTTTACTGTGGTTCCCTTCTAACCCATGCTCATCAAAATCTTCATCTAACTGGTTAGCTCTTTGAGCCCTAGCTCCTAGGCTCCTCCCTTCACATATCCTCCTCAATTCTATCCAATCTCTCATCCATCTGAGCAAGCTTACCTTTCACTTGATGAACAAACTCACCCTTCATCCCCTCAATACTAGTAACGCCCCTATAAGTTCCATAGGATTAACTAAAGGAATCCCTTTAACTGGAGTTTCGTCTATCATGGTGATTATTTGTTGATTCTTTCCCTTACATAGGATTAACAATTTTGTATTTTTTTTAATAACAAATCCTAGAACTTTAAGATATCAAAATTGAAAGAACAAGACAACTAAAACAAGGATTGATGACCCAAGTTCAAAACAATTAGAATAAATCAAAACAACTCGATTTTTTTTACACGAACGCTAGCGGAATTAGGGTTTCAACAACTAGAACGATAATAACAACAAAAAAAAGATAGTATGAAATTAATGTACATAGGATCGCTCTGATACCAAATGATGTAAACTCAAGATCTCATAGAAAGGTTTTAGAATGAATGACTCTATGACTCAACGACTCAACGCCTTTTAAATGACACGAACTTTGGAATTGTGAATAACACCACATTTTAGATGACTCTCCAACTGATAAGTCAAATTCATTTATAAACTAAGAATCCATGATGTTTATAATCCAAGCTTCTAATCCAGAACACAAAATAAAATAACACAATTTTCTATCCAAAAAAGCGACTCAATTTTTATTCATCAACCAACTCCCAAAACAATGTTTAAGAATGATTTTATATAGGCTTACAAAATAAACCATAATAAAGAAAACTTTTAAACTTAAACTTTAGGCAAAAGAAACCTAATTAAAAAGAAACTAAAACCCGAAAAATATCGAAACAGTAAAATAGTAAAACAGTAACCGTAAAACAAAAAACCTAACTCGGCGGCCCAGCTTGCAATGCAGTTTACCTTCTTCTCCGAGAAGCAATCGGTTTCTTTAAAGAATAGGCCGTTCAAAATTTTTGACTTTTGCTAAATTTTCACTTCACCCCCTCCTAGTTTCAAAATAGTTTCTACCTTTGTCAATTAGACCCTTGAACTTGTAGAAATACTTTCTGGCATTGGTCAAGATCATATCAAACCTCCCCAATTTTGTGAACCAGGCCCTCAAACTCTCGTTCCCTTGCATTTTCCGCAATGGTACTAGCATCCCCAACTGCGGCCGATTTATAGGGTGACAGTCATTGGTTGTAAACGCTTAAAATCATAAAAAGGGGGAGTGATTTATGCTAATGTGATTTATTTGTTAGCAATAAAGATGAAGAAAGGATTATCAATATTTTAGTAATTTTCAAACAAACAGATATTTGAGGTAGGGGTAGTTTAGTCCATAAGGGCAGCAATTTTAACGTTGATCATAGGAGGTTGAGGGTTTGGATATTTTGTACTAAATTTTTAGGTTTAGGACTTTTTAGAATAGTTTAAAATATTTTTAGACTTTTTTGATATGAAAATTTTTATTAGAATTTTTAGTATTTTTTCCAAAATAGTCCATCTAAATGGCTTCGGAACAATGACTTTATTTTGTAATGGGCTTTCCCATCAAATTTTCATAATCAGGCTGGTCCACTTTCAATCATTGACTGATGCTCAAAATATAAAGGGGTTTTTTTAAAATGTACCGGCTTGTAATTATTCCTTTAAAAAATATACCGACTTGTAATTATTCCAAATATTAATTAGCTCATTGAAAAGAAAAAGCGACGCATATTAAAGCAGCTCTCGTGTTAATTTGTTGAAAAAAATGTGGACGGGTTCACTTTTTGAAATTATTAATTGTTAAAGTATTTCATTTTTACTTTTAATTGGAAAAAAATATTTTTGGTGACAAAATGATTACAATATCCTTAATAGGTGGGTTACGGAAGTTATTATTTTTACACCGCGATTCATCAATTTTATCACAATATTTTTTACATCACAATTCAATAGTGTAACTGCAATCTATTTTTGAACCGCAATTCATCAATTTTTATTAAATTAATTTTGTACCGTGGTTCAATAATGTAACTGGTAGTCTATTTTAATACCGCGATTCATCAATTTTAGTGCATTAATTTTTATACCGCGGTTCAATAGTATAATTGATAATCTATTTTGAACCGTGATTCATCAATTTTAGTGCATTAATTTTTACAACACTATTCAATAGTGTAATTGTCAGTCTATTTTTAAACCGCGATTCATTAATTTTAGTGCATTAATTTTTGAACCGTGATACAAAATCATAAAGAACCAGACCACGTCCTCTACCTGCTTCTTCCATCTCCTCCGTCGTAAGCCTTCTTCTTCCTCCTTTTTCTATGCCTTCGTCCCAACTGAAAAATTCTTCAACACAGCACATATTCTATTAATTATTAATTATTACTAACAGAAATTACTATTGACGCTTGACAACTTTATGTTAAAATAATTAATTTTAACATGAAATTAATAATTATTATATATCTATTAATTACTTCACTTTTAAAGTTATTTTGACGCCAACCTTTCAATTACCCATTCATATGATCAATTTTAATATTTACCTTATTTTAGTTTTGTTCAAAGTATTGTAATTAAAAAATTTAATTACTTATAACAATTCATCTTATACTAAACAATTGGTGAAGAAAAAAAAATTAAATCTATGCATCTTACATGTACTAAGAGCATCACCATTGTACCAAATTCACATCTTCTTATGTATCTTCTTATTAAAAAGACAAAATTACACAATGGTGATAGTCTTCTTAATATTGCCACGTAGGAGATAGGTAAGTTTTTTTTTTTTCCAATTTAGGAAGAAAAAAAGGAATCTTCTTAAGTGTCATGTGTGTGAGGGGGGGGGGAATGTATTAATATTTTTTATTGAGACGTGTTAAATTTATTTATTTATTTATTTTTGTGTAAGAAAATTATATAATAAAAATATATATTCTTAAATGAATAAGAAAAGAAAAATGTGTATATAACTGTAAAACCAAACTAAAAAAATAATATTGTGGCTAAATAAAACTAGCTAGGCAGGGATAGACAATCTTGTTTTGACTTTTTAGTAATGGTGCACTTACATCAAATCTCACATGACAAAACAATTTGAAACCTCGTTCATATTTTCTCGAATTTCGAGATTTTTATATTGAAACTTACTCCATCACTTCCAAATTTATTACACCCTTTCGTTTTCAAATCATCGTTTATGTTTTTTAGTTCGTTTTTAAATAAGTGTTACTCCCCCCGTTCCTTAATAATCGCCCTATTTGACCCGGCGTACAGTTTAAGAAAAAACAATTGACTTGATTATTTATATTGATTTAATATGAAGTTTCCTTTAAAACCCATATGTATATGACCCATAATTAAAGTAGATTGAAAAAGTAATGATAAAGTGGTAAAAGAGATGTTCTAAAAAGGTAAGTTTCAAACTGGACAATTATTTTGGGATGGACGAAAAAGGAAAAGAAGGCGATAATTTAGGGACGGGGGGAGTAAATCTCAAAACTTATCCTTTAATAAAATATTTTTATCACTTTATCCTTATTTTTTCTATCTACTTTATTTATGGCCACATACTCGATCAAGAGCATTAATAGAAACCAAATATTTTACAAATATTTACAATACATTCAATTTTTTTTAAACGGTATGCCGAATCAAAGTAGACAATATTTTGAAAATGGAGGGAGTATCTTGTTTGATTTGGTACATGAATTACGGAAAAAAACTTGATTATTAATATTGATACGATATATAGTTTCCTTTAAAATTCATCTATATGTGGTCATAATTAATGTATAAAGAACTAGTTTGAGAAAAATCGTAAAAGTGTTCTCTAAAAAGAAATTTATAAACAATACAATTTTCTTGGGACGGACAAAAAATGAAAACATGACAATAATTTTATAAAAGATAGAGTTTATAGTACGGAGTACAACATTATACTCCCTTAGTTCTCGACAAGAGTCCACCATACTATTTTGATGTATTTCACTTTAAGAATTTATTTTCGAAAAAACATACTCATCGGGCAAATAGTCCATTATTTCATTTTATGATGTTTCACTTAAAAAATCTACTTTAAAAAATTATAGTATACAAGTGTCATTTTATTATTAATGAACTACTAAAAATATCATTTTCTTAAAAAAATTGACTTTCAAACGAGAACTCTTTGTCCGGAATGGAGGGAGTATATGTTTATCATCTCTATAACATTTTAACTTTACCCTTTACATTTAATATTAATGTTTTGATTATACTCAAACATTTTTGTAATTCGACAAACTTTAATGTTATTTATATATCTTTTAATAATTAAAATTTTCAAATATAGACACTACGGATGTAACGGAAGGATAAGATACTTTAAACAGACCTCAAAACTAGAGTTGTCAAATAGGGCTAAAGCCCGCGAGCATGCCCACCGCGCTCCTAAAAGGGGCGTGTTGGGCTGATGTAATAGATACCTGTTTGGATGCGGGCCTTACAGGCTTTGCTCACGTGGGCTGCGGGCTTTCGAGGATTAGGGCGGGGCGGGGATTGGCTGCTCGTACATTCTGGACTCTTACACATTTGGAGTTATGCATCGACACTGAGCGAGAGAACAGCCCAGACCCATTTCCATCTGGCGTCTAAATACACTCCGGTGTGAAAATTAGTAAACACACAAATTAAATGAGATACCAATTTGACAGAGTTTATGTTTGTATATAAGTGAACATACCTCTTCCGTTTGTTGGAGAATGATCTATATATGGCTAGTCTTGAAGACTGGAATGTGGGCATTGAATGCCCGAGCAGGAAAAACGGGCACGACCATGGTCACGTCTAGAACGTGGGGGCAGATTCTCCTGCATTAACTCCACACGTTTTGGACAATCGTTGGCATAACTCCTGGACAGTCTGGTTATGCTCGCTGAGACGTCGGCCTGCTCGCTACACGTTTGGCCTTAGACGTCTGAGGTTTTAGTAAGTTTAATTAGCTCATAATTATCTATTTTGGTGCATGTTATAATTAATTGGATAATACTTTATTGACTTTTTTTAAATTATATGATACTAAATAATACAAATATTAATATTGTAATAAATTAAATTAATTATTTTATAGTATTAAAATATTATGTTGACCGAAATGCTATAATTATATATAATAGCCGAATTATTAACATTTGAAAATTAATTTTATGTTAATTAGTAAATAGTTTGATTAGTCAATGTTGTGTTTTATTTTAAAATAATAACTTAGTTTAATAAAAATGGCATTATATTAATATGATGTATTATATTATATATTATATACTACATCATTGTTTAGTCTTTTGCGGGAGAATAATATTTTCTCCAACTTAGCATATTGCGACGAAAAAATAGTTGGTTTTCTAATAGCACACAATTGTTGACCAAATTGATTGGGATTTAATATGTTACTTACGTTTCCTTCCTTCTTCATTCAGTCCGTCGTTCGAGAGATACTGGAGAGTGAGCACTGCAAGAACGAGAGAATAAACAGATGGTTCGATATATAATTTAATATTAAAGTTTATTTTTTAAATTTAACATCGAAAAAGTTTATGGTTTAATTTGTGGGTTATTTTAAAGTTATTTTTGTGTATTTTAATCAGACGAATTTCTATCTTTTCGGTAAGGAACTACTTGTTTATGTATGTTCATTGTTGCACGATCAATAGTCTATATATTATGATCAATATTTGATATACGTGGAATTAATTCGTTACTTATGATTAATTTGTGATTAATTGGTTATATTATTGGTTATTTGATAATAAGCCGTGCTTTGAAATATCTTTACAAGTTTTGATTGTTGACTGAGTTGGGATAAACTAGCTTGTGTGAAATACGTGAATTATCAATGTTAAGTGGTTGACGAGTTTACTTTATAGCTCGTCATATTTGTTACAGTTTTGAATAGTCAATAAAAGAACAATCTTTGTGAACAATACTTGGAACATCTGGTGGTGTTTGTTATGTGACAATAATCTTTTAGGGAAGTGTAGGGCGACCCCGGACTTGACATGGGGTGAAGGGCAGTGTAAGTCAAGTGTGGAGCTCTATGTGACCCAACCCTTGGCTAATGGCTATAGCGGAGGAAATACTCTTTAGTGGCACGACTGCTGAGGTTGTAAGGACTTAGCCTCGTGTCGACTTGGTACCCGGGTTGTTAATAATCTAATACTCTTGAAAGTGATCGAATGATGAGAACTACAACAACAATGTGTTATAAGGTCGGAAGTTGATGATTGGAGATGTATCTCAATCTTATATCCTTAATTGTGTATTTATACATCTATGTAACAATTTATTGATTAAATGTTAAATATCATGTTATAAACTCTCTATATGAACTGTCATCATGACACACTTGATATGTTGCATCCATTCATAGCATGCATAAGTATAGTGGAACCTTATTAAATTAAATCTCATTATTTGTTTATTTAATTTGTTTTCCTTAGATCACAGCCAGACAAGGAAGTGATCGTGAGCTGTTCAGGAGTGCCGGAGAGCAGGTTGTTAATATTTTGGGTAGTTGTAGGTCTTGTCGACCTACCTTTGTATAGAACTTTCAGCTATTGTAAACCTTCTTTTGTTGGAAGATTGGATGTCTTCCTGTTGTTTATGGTTCGGTTGGAGTTTGTATAACTCTGGATAATACTTTCTTTTGGTTTGTTATATTACTTATATATAGTGGCGCAGCCTGGTTGTTGCTGCTCTTCCAGTTGATGTTGGTTTTACTGTTTACAGGTGGTTTAGTGTTAATAGCAAACTCATCATGTCCAATTTTAGACTCTAGTTAGAGGGTTTGATTTTGGGGCGTGACAGGCTGCCTGCTTGATGACGATTAATAATAATAATAATAATAATCTTATTATTATTATTATTATTATTGTTCTTCTTTTTCTTCTACTTCTTCTTCTTCTTCTTATTATTATTATTATTATTACTACCAAAATTTGATAATAGTGTAAATGTTAATTTTTTTAATAAAAAACTTTAGAATTTATGAATTATGTAGTTACTTTAGAATCATTTAAAAATGATTTTTTAAAGAGATTTTTTATAGTTACTTTAGAATCATTTAAAAATTTAATAGTAAATGTTGATGAAGAAAATGATAATAACATTAATGGCATTTGAAGACACGTTAAGTATTTGACTTTCTAGTATTAAAATTCTATTTTTTTTGGACCTTTTTGATACAACAATTATTTTTGAAATTTTTTAGATATGAGAATTTTCTAATGAGACTTTTAGGTATTTTTCCTAGTTTTTAAAGTTAGGTATCCTAGAGTCAAAGCCATTTATTTAAATAAAAAATTAAATCAACATCCAAATGATTCAGTGATCATCCCGGAAGATTGCGTTTGCCGTGACTTCTCAACAAAGAAAAAGTTAGTCCGTAGCTTCACCTACGTGACCAAGTTGTTGCTATCTACAGTACATATTACCAAAGAATTAAATTACCGTGCACTTTCAACAAAGAATTTAATATCACTACTATACGTTCATTTCCAAGAAAATGTCTTTATTCCCTTGACGAAAAACAGATTAAAAAAGGAAATGTGTTTCTTGGAGACGTACGATCTTCATTCGGTTTTAGAGTTAATAAGCTTTTTATTGAATGGTTATGGTGAGAGCCGAAGATGAAGCCTCCTACTCCTCTTCAATATTATCATCTAGTACTAGTAGTAGTTGTTTATATGATGTCTTCTTAAGTTTCCGTGGTGAAGACACTCGTAAGACTTTTGCTGATCATCTCTATACCGCTTTGGTACAAGCAGGAATTCACACTTTTCGAGACGACGACGAGATTGATAAGGGACAGAATCTAAAGCCTGAACTTGAGAAAGCTATCAAAAAAGCTCGGGCTTCGGTTATTGTTTTCTCAAAAGACTATGCCTCTTCCACTTGGTGCCTCGACGAACTTATGTTGATCATCGAGTGCTGGAAGACCAATAAACAGGTGGTTCTACCTGTCTTCTACCACGTCGATCCATCCGATGTCAGGAACCAAACCAAGAGTATTGGAGATTCATTTACCAAGTACCACGAACAAACCGAAGCCGAAGTTGACCCCAAAAGAAAACAGGAAAGGCTAGAGAAGGTCAATGCATGGAGGGCAGCACTTACAACTGCTGCAGAGTTGACTGGCATGGTCCTCAAAAATCAAGCTAATGGGTAAAATTTCCTTACTTCTAACGATCGATCATACTTTTTTTTTTTTTTTGAAGTGCTTTTAAATTTGGTATGCTCAATGCAACAAAAGTAACTTTCCTTTAACATAGGTTCGGGTTAATTGCAAGAAAAAACTTTGTACTATTTTGCGAATTTCAAATTAAATATCGTATTTTTCTTTCCGACTTATTAAGTCTCAACCTAAAAATAAAATTACTTCAAACCTTCGACGTTATTAACTGTAGCGGAAGGGTGAAGCGGAATAGACAACCTAGACAAACTGTACGTGGCATATGGGATAGTTTAGCTGGTTTCCTCCATTTTCATGAAAATAATTGCAAAACAAACCTTGTATTAAGATGTTAATTTCAAATTAAACATATTATATACACACTTTATTTCCTTTTAAAAAATAAAAAATAATAACTGTTTTAAATTACTCCCAAAAATAATTGGGAGTGATTATAATACTCTTAATTTATCTTTGGCTTAATTTACTTCCGTAAGAGTTTAATGATAAGTATGCTTTGGTATTATTAATACAACACCGTAGTTTAATGATAAGTATGAATTATCAAAAGACATTAATACAACAACCTTTTGAGCTTTTTTCCAAAATACCTCTTTACAATTCATTTTGTTTTTTGTTAAACTTAAATCAAGTTACTTAAATTTAATTTTATCATTACTCTTATTTTTATTTAATATTATTCTTAAAAATCAAATTGAAAATTCCCAAAATACCCTTTTACGTGCTTTCATTTGTTTTTTGAATTTAAATTATTTTGTTTTTTAATTAAATTTTTGAAACCATTTTTTATTTTTATTTAATAATTAATTTAAAATCAAATTGGGATTAAAAAAATGCTTAATAGGGATGGGGGTGTTGGGTTTGTTGAAACCAGTCAAAGTTAAATGGGGGTTTGCCTCAAAATCAACCTAATACCAATACCAGCCCAGTCCCATTTGCCCAGACCAAACCCAACAAACTTTTTTTTGAGCTGTCCCTGCCCAGCCCCAACCTTGTATTATTTGCCATTTAAAGTTAAATTATATCTTACCAAGATTAACATTCCCCATTTGATTGGTTAAACCAATCCCTATTAAGCATTTTTAATTCCAATTTGATTTTAAATTAATTATTAAATTAAAACAAAAATTAAATTAATTTAAATTTAATAAAACAAAACATTTATTTAAATTTAAAAAAACAAAAATAGTTTTATGTAAAGGGTATTTTGAAAACATTTAAAAACATAAGATTTTATGGTAAGTTTAAGTAGTATCTTTTTATGTTATGTTTCATAATAGTTTTTAAAAATAATTTTTTTAAGCGGCAAAATAATAATAAGTAATAATAATTTCCATTACCCCCAAAATTCAAATATTTTTAAAGACTATTTGATAAAATATTTTTCATGTAAACAGAATTTAATCTTTACCATCTAGATCTTGAGTTCTTATTGCAAGTCATTTTTTTTATTACGGGATAACACTTTTTTGACCATCGTATAATTTGAGAATTTTAATTTCACCAACCTACCCCAAATTGGAAATTCCTAAATTGTATGATGGCCAAAAAGTTGTTATTTCCTTTATTACTACGAACTTAAATTCAGTTTAGGTATTATTGGAGTTTTTTTTTTTTGTATTAACAGAATTTTGAATTTTCATGTTTTTGTATGTCTTTTTTTGCTAAAGGTAAAAATTAAAGGAAAATATAAATGATTAGTCCATAGTCAAAAGTTGAAGTAATTAAAGAGGATTTGATTTTAAAATAAATAAAATGGTTATATATATAATAGGGTAAATTTAAAATAATTAGCTTCATGGTGCAAGGTTAATTTGTTTGCAATTATTTCCAAAAAAAATGGAGGGAAACCAGCTACAATTCTCCCGCCATGCCACTTAGGATCCACGTAGGCTGCCAAGTCACTTATCTGTTATAGATTATAACACCATGTAGAGGGAAGATTTTGAGAGTGACCCTAAACGTAACACCAAAATCCCTAAACGTTACACCATTTAATACATAAAATGATCTAAATATCCCTTTTAACATTTAATAGATACTCACTTTTGGTACACACTTACGTATATTTTATAAAACATCCGCTACATCCGCTAGTGTGTGGCAGATGTTTTATAAAACATCTGTTAGTTTGTAGAGGTTGTTTTGTCCGAAATTGAAAAAAAAATACAAATCAACCGTTTGTTCAGTAATTGAAAAGAAAAAATAAACCGAATCAAAATTAATCTAATTGAGATGCGAAATCATGCGAATTAACAATGGCGCGTAATCAAAATTACGTGAAGGGGAGGGAGGGAGGGTAGTATAGTTTAAATGTAAAGAGGGTAGTGAAGTAATTTTACTTTTTAAATGATGTTACGTTTAGGGATTTTGGGTTACGCTTTAGGTGTTTGTTTTTTAGTAGGTTAACTTAATAATTTTCTACCTATTTGTGTGAATTTTAAGATTATTTTGTGTTCTCATGCATTACATGTTTCTCAGGCATGAGTCGGGGTTCATCCAAGAAATTGTTGGTTTTATGAATCGCAAACTAGACCGAATGAACGTCCTTAAGGTTCCCCAATACCTAGTGGGAATAGACTCTCGCATAGCAAGCATTACTTCGTGGTTACAAGATGAATTGTCTGATGTCAATCCATATGTCCTTTGTGGGATGGGCGGAGTCGGCAAGACAACCATAGCAAGGTGTGCTTACAATTGTAACTTTCAAGAATTTGACTGTAGTAGTTTCCTTGAAAATGTACGAGAAAAGTCTAGAACACTAGAAGGTAAACTTACTTTACAAAATCAGCTTCTTTCTGATATCATGAATTTGCAGAAGCAAGAAATAACAAACCTTTCCAAGGGTACCTCAAAAATTGAGAAGGCTATGCAGAATAAAAGAGTGTTTATTGTTCTTGATGATGTTGATGACGTCAATCATTTGGATGAATTACTTGGCACACAAAATTTTTATCGTGGAAGTAAAATCATCATAACGACAAGGGTTAAATCACTCCCAAAGACTTATGGAGTTTTCAAGGAGTGCATGGTCAAAACATTAAACAAAAGTGAATCGTTAGAGTTATTAAGTTGGCATGCCTTTAAGTCTGCTACTCCCTTGAACGATTATGTAGAACAATCACACAAGGTGGTACAACTTTGTGGTGGGCTTCCTTTGGCTCTTAAGGTTTTGGGCTCTTCTCTATTTGGAAGTAGTACTGAAGTATGGAATGATACACTGAAACTATTGGGTAATAATGGTAATGTTGGAATTGATAATATTCTAAGAATAAGCTACGAGTCCTTGGAATATTGCCAGGACAAATGTTTGTTCTTGCACATTGCTTGTTTTTTTGTTGGAGAGGATAAAGATTACATAGTCAAGACACTGGAATGTGATTTTTCTATGATAGCTGGGATCCAACATCTCGTTAATAGATGTCTCCTCACTATAAGCGAGGACAACAAGTTGATGATGCATCAGTTACTTCAAAATTTGGGAAGAGAAATTGTTTATCAAGAATCACCAAAAGATCCTGGGGCACGTAGTAGACCGTGGCATCATGATGATGCCTTTAAAGTATTAAAAGAGAAGAAGGTAAGGAAAACATTACTTTTTATGCGTGTATATATATGAGTTCAATTGCCTATATGCCCAAAACTGATTATATTTCTATGTTACCTTAATTATCCTTTTCTCTTTGTTCCCATTTACCAGGGTACTGAAAAAGTTGAAGGCCTTACCCTTGACATGCGTTATGTGAAGGTGGATAAGTCTGTGAGGAAACGTCGATACAGTGATATTCTAAGTAGTTTATTCACCCCTACATACAAGAGTGACTTTGACATTGATGCGTTTGAAGGGATGAGCAACCTTAGACTACTCCAACTCAATTATGTACGGCTGCTTGGGAACTACAGTAACTTTCCTGGGAATTTGATATGGTTGCGTTGGCATGGGTTTTCTCTAAAGAGTATACCCATTGACATACCTTTGGAAAATCTTGTTACTCTTGACATGTGTCATAGTAAATTGGAGCAAGTATGGAAGGGGCTAAAGGTAAAACATTCGATATTACTTTCCTTTCCTTTTTATCTTTTTTGTACTTACCAGATGAGGTTTTTATATTGTTCAACTTTTGTTGTCCGTGTCAAAAAGTTCATTACTTGTTTCCATATTGGGATTTTGTTTTCCATGATAACTTTTGCTGCATCTAAGAAGTCGCTTTTGATTTATTTCCATGCAGCATGTCACATCTTTAAAGATCCTTAATCTCAGTCACTCACGTGAACTTGCAAAGGTTCCTAACTTCAAAGGTATTCCTAATCTTGAAAAATTGATCCTCAAAGGATGTACAAACCTGATTGAGCTTTGTGAATCCATTGAACATCTTAAGGGACTGACTTTACTTGATCTAGAAGATTGTGAAAATCTCAAGAAGCTTCCAACCAACATTGATACTCTTACATCTCTTGAGAAACTAGTAATCTCTGGTTGCTCGAAGCTTGTTGAGCTTCCAATGGGACTAAGGAAGTTGGGGTCACTGAAAGTGCTACTTGCTGCTCGAATTGTGTTAAACCAAAAACCCCATGAGATGGGACAGATGGAATGGTGGCACCGGCATGCAATTGTTATAGGACAGGTGTCAAGACCAAGAAATGGTCCTAAAGTCTCATTTTCTGGTTTACCAAGGTGTTTGAGAATATTAAGCCTAGCACAGTGCAACATAAATGATGAATCTTTCCCTAAGGATTTCGGTAACATAGCAATTTCGTTGGAATACTTGAATTTAAGTGGAAACCCAATTTGTAGATTGCCAGATTGGGTCAAAAGTCATAGTAAGCTTAAAGAACTTCAATTGATGTCATGTAAAAATCTTGAGCCTCTTCTAGCTTTGCCCAGTTCTTTACAATTTGTGAATCTGGGTCATACATCTGTGGAAAAAGTAACATCTTCAAGTGAGTTGGATTTAGTTGATATTTGGTTTGACGGTAACACAAAGCTAGTTGAAATAGAAGGTTATGGAAAGAAAGAACCAATTACAGAAGTTGACGATATAATAATAACCAACTTGGGATGGCGCTTGTGCGATATAGAGTCACTGAGAAATGTTAAGGTGAGACTTGAAGATAATAATTATTTGAGAGTTCCAATGAAGACTTCTATCCAGGTTCTCTCTCTCTCTCTCTCTCACACACACATACACACAAATTTCTTTTTCACAAACACACACAGACACACATACAATTGATTATTATCATTAATTATGATTTTTAATTAGGGATTGCACGAATGGGGAATATTTAGCACATATGTTCCGTTGGAAAAGGTTCCATCATGGTTCTCTCGTAGACAATCAATTAGTCGTGCAGGATGGTCAATACCCCGCGGAACATCTATAACCATAAATGTGCCTCATAATGTAAGGGTCCAGTGTTTGAATGTGTGTTCAGTGTACGAGTTTTCCGGCGGCCGTTTGGATTGTCCATGGACATATCCATCATCTATTGAAACTAGTAGCAGTTTAAAGGATTTTCTATGGGCATATCCATCATTTATCAAAATTAGTAACAAGACAAAGGGTCTTGCATGGATATATTGCCCTTTATGTATGGGGGTGGCAGAAGGTAATGGCGATCAGTTGGCGTGGTTAAGCCAGTGGAAGTTTGGTAATCAATTGGAGGCTGGTGATGAATTGACTGTTAAGGTTGACATGGGGGATGATAACCAGCTAAAAGATTACGATATCCAACTTGTGTACGGTGGGGAAGAAGAAGTTGACGAGAGCCAAAACAAAAGCACTTCTACTTGTTGGAACAACCATGTCATTGGTGGAGATTTGTCGGCTTTTCAACTGAGCACAGGAGACTACTTCATCCATCGAGGATATATTATACCTCACATGTTACAGTGGGCCACTAATCTTCCTGAGGATCAGCTGTGGAATATATTTGGAGACCTCGACTTGTCCAAAGGTATGTAGCTTTTCTTATCAATTTAGTTTCCATTCTCGAAGAAAGCAAAGAAACATGGGATGAATGGATATAGTTCCATGAAACAAGTTGCATTATATATTTTACTCTAACAAAAAATATATATGTCTGATGTGAAGATTTTTGGGCCTTAATGGTTGTAGAGTTAGAAAGCTGGGGATGGAGAGGGGCTGGATCTAGGGCAGCAGAACGCATTTATGTTGAGGGAACCTATGATTATCTCCCACGGGAGGCGAAATGGTTTTGAGCAAATCTTCTTTTTCTTACTTTGTGTGCGCGCGTGTGTGTGTGTGCGCATGACTATGTGAGCATTGTAATGTTTGACAAAAAACATAGTAAAATTCTTGTGTAAAGCTCTTTTGCAGCTAGGAATAATGCCAAGAAATCTCATTTTGTGTAAAGCTCTTTTCGAGTAGATTATTAATTCTTTGACTTTAAACTAATGCATGTGTTTTGACATAATTAACCTTTAAAATACTTGTAATTTGAAGTGGAGTAGTATATTTTATTTTCAAATTAGTACTTTTGCACATCAATAAACAAGGTAGTTATATTTTTTGTTTTCGCATTCCTAATAATTATGTTTAGTCAATTATGCTTATGACTCGCATCTTGTGTTCTATTATCACCAAAATAATATAAATAAGTCATTTGTCTACCAAAATTTCAGAAAATATTTGGAAATTTTATTACAAATGTAAACAAAATTTTATTTAATTTAAGTAGTTTCATTTCAAAAAGTTATATATATATATATATATATATATATATATATATATATATATATATATATATATATATATATATATATATATAAAGTTCTCCTTAAAGTTAGTGAGGAAGCTTGAGGTTGTAACACCTCACATCATTTGGTAAAAGTTACATTCTAGTTTCCTAACAAGGGAATCTTTTCAAATTCCTTCTTAAATGATCTGTTTGCAATTATCTACTCCATCCGTTTTAAAATAAGTGTCGTTTTATGAATTCGCACACAAGTGAAGGAAATTTATAAAAAGATTGATATACCCTAGGGCAAGTCTAATGTTAGGGGTCAAAACCAAATTTTGATACCTATGTAAGAGTATTAGGTGCTCCAATGGTTAAAGTAAAATGTATCAAAATTAGGTGTGGTACTAGGGAATATACCAAATTTGATGCCTCCCTTAGTACCACACATAATTTTAATACCCTTCATTTTGATACCTATGGTTGGAGATGATTATTTGATATCCATGAATATTAGTCAATAAGTATCAAAATTTGATTTTGATACATATATGCAAGTACCACCATTGGACTTGTCCTTATTTAAATCCATTCAATGTAGTTAAGTTGCACTAATATTTTATATTTCCTTTTAATTAACATCATTTAATTTTAAAGTAATAAATAAGGACAAGTTTGACAAAATATGAACAAATGTTTCTTGAAATCTTATAATGACACTTATTTTGGAGCAAAAAAACTTTGTTAAAACAACAATTATTTTGAAACAGAGAGATATTAACAATACTTAATTACAATAGTTATAGCATTGTCATTAGGTATTCACATCTACTATATAATACTTATAATTCTTCAAATATGACTTCTACTATTACTAACTAGTTTTTTTGACCCGTGCGTTAGACGCACGTCAACTAATTATTATATATTCTAAAAAATTTCCTGAAAGTCCAGTAGGCAACAATTAAGGCTAGAGGGGGGTGAATAGCCTTTAAAACTTTGAGGGTTGGTTTGTAAAACTTGTAAAATTGACAGCGGAAAACTGGTTTGATCAGTCAGCTGAAATTGGTCAGCTGGCAGACACTTTGAAAATGCCTTAAGCTGATGAAAGTTGGTCAGCTAGCTGACACAACAGTTTAAAAAGAATTGGCTTTTAAAGTAGATCACTGAATATGAAGAAGAAATTGAAGAACAAACTATCTGAAAAATCCAAGCAAACAATCGTTAGTAACTGGTTGACACTTAACAAGTTGTAAAACTTCTTAAGTGTTATGTCAGTTTACAAGAGTATGAATAATGGCTGACAAATCAGTTGAAGTGGTTCACAGATAAACTGCTACGTCCACTACCAAGCTGATTAGGCTTGGATTTTTGAAGTGCACTAATTTTATTAAAAATCTGATTGATCTCTAATGGATCAGTGTACAACAAAGACCAGTGTTTATGGAGAATGATTGAGAATCAATCAAACTCGTGAGACAAACTGACTGAATTCAAAAGATATGAAAAGTAATCACTCAGTGTTTGCCTAAACAATAACTAGAAAGATGTATACAAGGAAGATTATCTAGCTATGGTTTTTAAGAAGACTAAAACGCAGTGAATTTCTTGAAAGTATGAGGCTTCAAACTTCTATGTATATCTTCAAAAATTGCTTCCAGTGGGTATTTATAGATGAACTTCAAGAGTAACCCGTTAGGAACACATTTTGAATTTGAAAATGTGTTTGGCAGATACAAGATCACAAAAGATCCTGTGAAAGAATATCTAGCAGAATATCTACAAAAAACATACAAGTAAGAAAGTGTCAGTACAAGTATTTGATCAATCAAATAAGGAAATCAAACTGACACTAAAAACTCTAAGGTCAGTTTAAATGAATGACTGACAAATAATTTCAAGCTGACTAAAATAATTTTAAGTTCTTGGCTGACAATTAAGTGGAATGATTTTAAGAAAATTTAATTCTATGCAAGATTCAACAATCTCCTCCTATTTGCTTAAAACCATTCACTTGAAAGCAGAAAGCCAAAAATGCTTAAGTTCCTGCAAAAAAGATGTTAGAACAGCAAGCGGATAACATATGAAGGAAAGTAGCTTAAAAACTTAAAGGAAGGTAATTGTAAGCTACAAGGAAAACAAAGGTTCTAAAGTTGTTCAAAGTTTGAGATAATGAGAGATTCAATTGGCTGATGTTGATCCTTCAGTTGTCTTTTCTGCTTCAACTGATGGACCAACTTCAGCTTCTGGTGCTTTGTCAATTGCAGCAGCTTCACTTTCATTGACTTGTTCAACTTGTTTTCCACCGACTTCTTGTTACGCTTGTTCGACTTTGTTCTTTGTCCTTGTCGCCTTCCGGCCGATCGCATAAGCTGACGCTTTTTTTTTTTTTTGAGAAGCAGAGACGGCACCCTGCGAATTTTATTAAAAATAACCAAAAACCAAACATACAGGAGGGGGACAACCAGCCTGACCCAAAAAGGGGGGACAAAGGAGCCTTACCTCTAACAGAATACAACAGATAAAAAGAGACTATCTATGCTTACGAAAATTATGAAAACCTAACTGATCATGAACCAAAGCCTGTTTAACAGCTCTCGGAAGGGTTGACTGAGAAACATAACACTGAAAACCTTTATGAACATGAGCATCCGCAGCTAGCCTATCAGCAACAAAGTTCTGCTCTCGGAAAACATGCGCCACAGGGAAATCACCAAGATAAGAGGCACAATCCCGAAGATCATATGTGTACTGCCATGGCGTACTGTGACAATGAGAAAGAACCTGGAATGCAACCAAAGAGTCAGACTCCACTAAAACGTTCTCCATGTTCAAATTTCTGCACAACCGAAGCCCATCTCGCAAAGCTTTAACCTCAGCTCATGTATTAGTACCCAAGCCATAATAGGCCGAAAAAGCCATAACCAGACCTCCATGACAGTCACGCAATATACCCCCACCCGAATGAGAACCGGACAAACCATCGGATAAGTTTATAGAAGCCCGGAGTCGGGGGAATCCAACGAACCCAGCAACCCTGTTTCAGAATGGGAGCAACAACAGGGAGGCCGAGACACTCGAGGCCTAGTCTAGCCACATAAGAAGTCGAAGCCTTAGGACGAAATACTGAGAGCATGTCATGTAAATGTCCTTTGACACAAGCAACAATCTTACCAATTTGCATAACCTGATTATCAAATACCGTACTACACCTTGCCTTCCAAATTTCCCAGCAGGAGAAAACGAAAACACCCACACAACAGGCCCCTAACTGGCTCCGAATAGATATGTCACCACACCAAGTCGAAAAGAGGTGATCTACCGAGGTATAGAATCTGTTTCTGTTAAGACAGTTCGCAAAGTATCTCCACACACCTCTAGCAACTTCAGAAGATAAAAACAAATGAGTCAAGGTCTCACAAAGCGAACAATGGCATTTCGACATGCTTAACCGAATCGCTTTATATGCAATTGAATATCGACTGGAACAGCCCCGTGGAACAACTTCCAGATAAAACAGCTCACTTTGACCGGAATCCACTTCTGCCAGATAATTTTCGCCCACTGCCTATCTGGAAAGTGAGGCCGAATACTAGTTAAATAAATCGAGGACCGAAACTGCCCTGAATTAGAGAGAGTATAGACGAGTTGGTCAGAAATCCCAGCTTCACAAACTAAGTTGCGCGCAACAGTGTGCGTGTGAAATGGCATAATGGGGAGAAGAGTATCTAGGATTGGAAGGGCTTGACAAACTGTTAAGTTTGCATCCACTAGCCGATATCCTGCCAAAAAGAAATTCTGCCTTCACCAACTACCCATCTACTTTGAGCCAAAACCGTAGGAATATGAGACAATATTGCCTTCCACTGAGGAGCGGCCAAGTGACTGGAGGAGAAACCATTGACTCCATCATACTTTTTGTAAACAAATCGGGCCCAAAGACTCGCCCCTTGCAAGGCACTCCACGCCATTTTTGCATGAAGAGCCGCCATAACCAGATTAAGAGGGCGAACATCAAGCCCACCCGCTGAATAGGGGCGACAGATCGATTGCCATGAGACCCAATGAGATCGAGAGCTACCCGCCGAGCTCCAAAGGAAGTTAGCCATCTGAGTTTCAAGCCTCTTAATAAACGAAACAGGAACCCGAACTGAAGCCAAAGTGAAAATCGGAATACTACTCAGAACCGATTTGATCAAAGTGAGACGGCCTCCCATGGAAAGAAGACGACCTTGCCATCCTGAGCACCGATGAAGAATTTTGTGTTCAACATCTTCAAAAAATGATCTCTTCATTCTGCCATAAAAAATAGGGATACCCAGATATCGCATCGGAAAATGGTGACGGCTGCATCCCGACCAATCCGCAATACAACGAGACTTGGAAGCTGAACAAGAATCATGTACATAAAAACCACTCTTACCCAGGTTAATCAACTGCCCATAACTCATTTCATATTGAGCAATAATTTTGCGGAGAGCCAGAATCGAGCTTTTTCTAGCATTACAGAAAAGTAACATGTCATCCGCATAAAGAAGATGAGATATCGTAAGCCCACCACGACCATGATAAAAGGGGATAATACGATGTTCATTAATTGCCTTGTTAATAGAAACCGATAAGACTTCTTGAGCAAGAATGAAAAGCAACGGAGAAAGCGGGTCACCCTGCCGAAGCCCTCGCTCAGAAGTGAAGAAACCAAAGCTACCACCGTTAACCCGAATCGAATTCCAAACATTATTAACCAATCTGGATACTAGGTTACAAAAAGAGTGACAGAAACCCAAAGACTGAAGAGCTTGCTGAAGAAAATCCCATTCCAGCCTATCGTAGGCTTTAGACATATCAAACTTAAAGGCCACATTCCCTCCCCGACATTTATGACCAATTCTATGTATCAATTCCTGAGCAAGCGCAATATTTTCTTGAATGCTTCGCCCCTTCACAAAACCCGATTGTTCTCATGAAATAACGTCTGGTAGAACCAAAGCAAGACGAGACGCAATAATTTTTGAAATAATCTTACTGGAAAAGTTACAGAGGCTAATAGGCCGAAGATCGGATAAATTCACAGGATTGTCCACCTTAGGGATGAGAACTAAAGTAGTAGACGAAATACCTCTAGTTAACTGAGAACCCGCAAAGAACTCTCTCACAGCAGCTATAACATCCCCTTTAATGATACTCCAACAGCCCAAAAAGAAATGACCCGTAAAACCATCCGAACCCGGCGCACTATTAGGATTAAGATCCTGAACTGCCCTCCAAATCTCATCCTCTTCTGGCATCCGAATAAGATTTTCATTACTCTGGCTCGTAACTTTAGGGGGAATGGAATCAAACAAGGACTCGTCAACAGTGTGCTGGGTAGATGAGAAAAGATTGGTAAAATAAGAGACAGCCATTTCACCAATCCTTGACGAGTCCGAACTCCAAGAACCATCATCCATTTGAAGTTTAATCTTATTAACCCGCCTCCGATCTCTAAGGCTAGCATGGAAATAAGATATGTTACGGTCCCCATCATGCAACCAGCATTGCCTAGCCTTTTGTTGTATCAGCTCCGTGTCCCATGCTACTAATTGAGTGACCTCCTGTCTGATCAAACCCAACTGCTTAGAAATCTCCGAATCCCAGTGTTGTTGAAGATCTAATTCAAGCCTGTTAATTTCATCATGCTTGGAAGCCAGCTTGCGTTGAACATGACCAAACACTTGCCAGTTCCACCCCTTAAGGCCTTTACGCATCAAGAATCGGAGCTTTTAGACGTAATATCCATGGCAGTACCCGAAATAGGCCGCTCCCATTGCCTCATAATAAAATCTTGGAAATCAACATGGTCCAACCACATCCGTTGGAATCTGAATAAACCCTTAGGCTTTGTGAAACAAGGCAACTCCACTAATAACGGGAGTGGTCAGAATGGACTCTACTAAGATGGGAGACACGAAGTGCTGAATAAGAGGCGAGAAACAGACCATTCAGCAAAATCCGATCCAAATGCTGCCATATACGATGGACCCCATCATGATTATTACACCACGTGTACTGACTCCCCTCAAAACCCGTATCACATAATCCCGCCCGATTCTGAAAATCGTTGAAATCATTAATACTAGGCCAATCAAAGCCAACCCCGCCAAGTTTTTCACTAGTTTGAGCAATTACATTAAAGTCGCCACCCACAATCCATGGTTCATGATACTTAACAGATAAGTCTGATAAATTATCCCAAAGGTCCTGCCTATCCAATCTGTCACATTTCGCATACACACAAGAAATAAGAGTGCTGAAATTATCATCTATCAAACACCGAACCACATCGTGAAGTAGCAAATACTAGAGAAAGCCGGATACTGTCCCATAAGAGCCATATGTGCATATTACTAGGATTACAGTGAAGAAAATGTTGTAGATTCAATTTCTTAGATAGCTTAGCAATACGATCACCCTGAAGCTTGGGTTCGAGAATAACATATAACAGAACATTATGTTGAGATTTGAGAAGTTTAAGATAATCCCTCGTATCCTTATTACCAACACCCCGAGCGTTCCAAAAAATGACCGCCATAAACAAACTATTGTGAGGGGGAAACATGAGGGGCCTTTGCCGCAGCCCTAGTTACACGTTTGTTAGTGTCCCGGTAAACCCGATCCTTCACTTTCTGCAATAGAACCTTGCAGCGCTTACGAAATTGTTGGGTCTCATGATCTGATGGAGGGAAGTTTGTTAAATCGTCAATGGAGTTTGACCAGGTGAGCTTATGAGTATACCTTGGCATGCAAGCCCCATCGAAAGACAATGATCGAGAGAGAGCTCCTAAGCCCCAAACAAATTTCAACCGAACTTCCCGATCTAGCCTCATCATCCAACTCGATAACACTCCAAAGGGATTATGAGTTTGCACATGTGTATTTGCGATGAACGAGCATTAGCTGCTCGATCATTGAGATCCGTTCGAGGGACATCCTTTGAAACAGGCTGATCACCAACTACTTCCAAATCCACGACCTCAACAGTCTCATTGCAATCTTTTTGGGAAGAGGGTTTGGTACCAGCCACCAATTTTTCCGCCACGCCAACCCCAGGAATACTGCTTGGCCCCGAAACCACCTGCGAAGGATCTGAAATCCGAGCCTTGCCAGTATGAATCTCCGTTTTAGATGCCCCTGTCGTTTAGCAACCGGGCGCCACTGAGCCCTATCAGTTTTGGAATTAGGGGGAAAATCTGCCTTGCCATTAACAACCGGGCTTGGCTCCACAATAGGAGGAACATTAATGCGAACACCTTCAGAAGTTGGTTCTTTCCCTCTCTGGGAGGGTTGCCCAGGTGGTGGATTCGAATCTTTATGAAATCCAAAACGATGTTGACCTTTCCTACAAACAAGAACCGAATGCCCGAGAAGGCCACAGCCGGCACAGTATTGGATATTCCCCTCAAACTCAAGGCCTTGCCAAAAACCACTTTCCTTGGATGTCCCGATCCAAATACGAGATGGTAAAGGTTTTGAGACGTCTATTTCGATGCAAATCCGGGCATGCATCGGGTGAGATAGAGCCAACGTTTTATCGTCCGCCCGGAGAAAACGTCCAAAGGTGTTACCAATGCGCTTTAGGTACGAAGGGGTGAAGAAAGGGAGTGGAAGATGATGAAGCCTCACCCATACCGCAACATAAGTACTGTCCTTACCGAGGGTAAAATCCGGCGACCAACGAAAGGAACGGTACATATAGCTATTAATCATATGGGACTCCTTCGATAGGGCGATAACCAAATCCTCCTCCGAAGCTAGATGAACCATAACGTGACGAGGGTCAAGCAAACCGGCAACAAAGGGGCCTTTCAGTTTCCAGTTTGAAGCAATATGGTCACGAATTACAAACAATGAGGGGCGACCCACGTAAAACTTCGTATCAACAAAGATAAGGAATTGTTTCTCCGCCAATTCCATCTCCAAAGGCGAGAAAAGGCAACCCAAATCATTCTCCACTACCACTGATTGACGAGGAGCCAAGGGAATATCCACTAACGTAGGAGATACGTTAGGGTTTAAACAAGAGGTTGCGGCTGGTTGAGCAACAACTGATGCATACGAACCTGAAGCTTGAGGACCCGGCGAACTATCAAGGAGGCGATGGTGGAGGACCACCGCCTCGGATCGAATCTGGGGAGCCTCCGACGGAGAGCCGTCAGGCGGCATTGCCGCTAAGAAACCCTAATCGTATAGGAGAGAGAAAGCTAGAGAGAGAAAGTTTTGTACCGGATCTTAAAAAACATTTTATTACTTTTTTTTTCTTTCTCCTAAGGGGGGGGCATGGGAAGGGATCGAACCTGAGACCTCACACTTTGTGAAGCCTAAGTATTCTGCTTTTAGCCAGATAAGTATCAGGCCTTGCTTTCTGCTTCTTCTCCTCCTAAATGGTTTGAAGCGGCAGAAGCCAAAGATTAAAAGCCCTGTTGACCCATTCTTGCTGATAAAGCAATATGGTCCTCCAGTCATCCATATTAGCTTCACGAGGAACACCGCAACAATGGCAGCTTGTACCTCAGTTGTGATGATCTGGGTAAGGTTGGGAAGCAGAGAGGCTACTTGTTGTTGAAGGGTAGCAAGCTGGTTGGTGTGATGAGTAAAGGCTGACTTCATTTGGAGATGGTGGACATACAGAAGGTCCAATTTAGCTGACAAATAAAGGGAACCAGGTGGTGTAGGTTCTGGAGCAGGTGGCTGAGAAGTTCCAGGCTCACTAGAGAACAACTGAAAGGTATGGATATTAGCATCCTCAGGGTCAGGAGGGAAAAAGACATTCATAGGGTAGGCCGATTTGTGCTTGTGCTCGTGTGTTCGGGGAGAGGCATGTCTTCAGGAAAAACAATCTTGGTGCCTGTGGGGTGAAGCAGGGCTTTGGAGACAATCTGTCTTTGTTTTCTGGCTTTTCTACTGGCTAGCTGGGAAGGACTGAGAAGGGACTCATCTTCTGAAGTTGACTTGGAAGAATCAGATGAGGAGTCTAGGGAGGATTGATCCACTGATTTTTCAGAAGAAGAAGAATCGGAAGTATCTTCTGAAGAAGGCTCAGGTTGGGTAAGCTTATGTGTAGACAGAGGACTGACAGATAGGGTGAAAGAGGTATGAAGGGATAGATCAAGCAGGACTAACAGAGGGGAGGCCTGGTTTGGATGAGAAGGTATGTCAGCTGCTGGAAGAGGGGGAGAAGCAGCTGCAGTGTCAGCTGAAGAGATAATTATAGCAATTGAAGGATCAGCTAGAGGAACGGGTGCAGCTGACACAGTGGGGATATGTGCAGGAATTGTATCAGTCAAGAGAGGAATGGGAATGGATGGAGTGACTGACACAACTGTTGCTGGTAGGGGTATGGCTGACATAACTTGAGCAGAAGAAGGAGTGACTGACACATGTATGACTGTTGATGGAGTGACTTTCATGGGGATTGATGCTGGTGGAGCTGATACAAGTATGGTTGGTGTAGAGAAAGGGACAGTAACAGGGAGTATTGAGGTGGAGGCATCAACAGTGGGACAGAAGGAAGGTAGAGAGATGGGTTGCAAAGTACATGTTGAAGGTGGTGTTGGTTCTGCTGTGGTAGAAACTGGTAAGCCTGTGGCTGATACAACAAAAGGTACATGAGAAGAAATGACATGAGGAATGGTAGGAATGGACTCAGTGATCAAGGGTGCAGGATGACTAGACATAACATCTGGGAAGGCAGTGCTCATAGAAGCTCCTCATGGCATGGAGGCCATCTGTCTGTGAAGTTCGATATAAGCTTGGTTTACAGCATTAACTGCATCTTGAACATATTTATTGGCAGCTCTTTGGATTCTAGCTAACTTAGCTGGCTCTACAGTAGGTTGTTCCCAGTCCTGGTTTACTTCATCATCTTCAGGCAGGGCAAGCCTGCCTACTAGGAAGGGATCATTCGAGGGAAGAGCTGGTAGGTCATGTACTTTGTTGTATATTGTCCAGGCCAGAAAGACAAGTTCATCCTGTACAAATCTATCATTTGATAGATAGAATCTATTCCAGAGGAGGGGTAGAGGATCAAAGTACTTTCCATAATTGGCCACTTGGTCTTCCTGACTGAGATTGGGGGTGACAGGATACAACACATAAGGTCTTCTCTTTAGGTTGTGGTCAATGTACTTGATTGGATTGACAGGGAGTTTTTCAGACTTCTTCTCCTCATGGAAAGAAAGAAGAAACTGAACAAAATAAGGGAGATGGTCTATTGGAAATACCCAGTTAGAGGGAACGGGAACTGGATTGGCTTGGTAGTAGGAGTGTCTAGGATGAAAAGTGGGATTTCTAATTGGTGGGAAGAACTTGATTGGTGCAGTGTTTGGAGACCTTGGATTGGAAGGGGGAGAGATTGGTGCAGGATCAGTGATAGCAGGAATTGGGGAAAAAGGAACAAAAGTACCTGGATTTAGTTCAGGATTTCTTCTCTGTCTCTTTGGATCAATGTCAGCTGCTAATATCAGTCGTCTCCTTCTGGTCTGCCTTCTTTCAGGAACTTCAGCTTCTTGCATATCAGTTGGCTGACCAACTTCAGTTGGAGGAGCATCTTCATGGTGACCTCGTCTTTGGTGATTGGTTCTTCGACGACCTCTTGCTAATCGACCAGCTAACGACCATTGACCCTTGTTGGCTGACCACTTGGCTGAGCAATTTCAGTTCTTGCGACCATCATCATTTGGTGACTAGAGGAAAGCTTAAGTAAGAGCTTGGGTCCTAGTTCTTCTTGGTCGTCTGCTTGTCTGCACTGGGGGAACTTCTTGACCAAATCTGCTTGACACACTTGCTCGCCTGATATCAGCTACAACATACTTTTTGACTTTAACTGGTTCTAGGTCACCAATCTTGATGAGTTGATGTTGAAGAGTAGGAAGTGATCGGAGAAACTGATTTATAATCAGATGGTGGGTGAGTCTTGGATTCCCAGTAGCCATGTTTTCCTTGTACTTGACAATGTTGACTTTTACACATTCAACTAAGACTGCTCCCCAGTTCATCTCACAATTTTCCACAATGCCTTCCATGAGAAATAGCTGGGCTTTTGTAATCTTGTCATGCCCCCCGGATTTAATAATGAGGCACTTGTCCAACACCGTAGCCAGGGCATAGTGAAGTGGGGCAAACCGGTGCTTGTGCCTGTCAAAGGCAAGTTCTATTGGTACTTCACCTCTCATAGTAATCCACCCTGCTCGTTGGGTTTCATCAGGAATGGTATAAGTGGTTGAGCCATCGTCATAGAGATTAGGAAAGGCAGCAGTGATGGTTTCTGAGTCGAAGACAACAGGGACTCCTCTGATAGTGCCAATAAGAGAAAAAAGGTCGGCTGGGTTTTCCTCCATACCCATGAAGAACTCTTCAATCAGCTGGCAGCTATAGGTTAGAATGTTGAAGGAGAGTAGAGGCATTAACCCAGAAGCAGTGACAAGATGAATGAGCGCAAGCCCTAACGGTTCTTCATTTAGAGAGACAACGTCCAGAAGACATCCGATGGAAGTGTTCGAGGCCATTTTCCTGTACACACAAAGTAGTTAGAGAAGAAATAGAACAAATGAAAATGAGAAAGAAATTAAGAAGAAGGTTGTTGTTACCAAAAAGTCTGTAGCTAGGGTTTGAAGAGGGTTTGAGAGAGAAATGATTTTTAGTGAGAGAGAGATAAGTGAAAAATGAAGTTAAGTGGGTTTTAAATAGAAAAGAGATACGTATGGATGCTTATATGAGTTAGTGGGTTTTAAAAGTGAAGATATGGAGTGTAGTGATAAAGTACACAGGATTTTGGTTTTTGTGATAAAAATAGCAATTTATGACAGAGAGTTATTATCACAATGATGAGCCGTTTTTGTGAAAACACGTCATTTCAACCGCCAGAGTTGGTGGGATAGTGGAAAGGTCATTTTGGCTTTTCAAAAAATCTTTGCGAGTTCCAAGGGAAAATAAAAGGCGGGAAATAAATAAAGAATTTTTAATAAATTTTAGAGTAAGTCTTAGCTGAGATACGATCAGCTTTGATTTAAGGCTCAGAGGCTACCTGGACAGTGACTGTTAGTCACTGTGTTGTCAGCAGATAAATAGAGAGTAATGAGATGTCAACTGAACAATCGTTAGCAAAAAAATGTCAGCTGTGAATGTGTGTCAGCTATCGGCTGACAATATTTTGATGTTCAGTATGGTTCCAACCAGGAATGAGGAAACAATTTTGTCAACTGAAGGCTGTCAGTTGTGAAATTTTGTTGCTTAAGAACTTGATATGTCAGCTACTGGCTGACAAACTTTTGCTATGCTTACAATGTCAGGTGATATAGATTATCATCTACTGGCTGACCACATATCTTCATAGTATTAGCTGATATAATTTGTCAGCTAGATGAGCATTGACTGACAAACTGAAGAATACCCTGCAAAGATTTGACAATCCAAAAATATCTTTCTATGACATAATAAGCATTCCTAATTCTCCTCTTAAGAATTCAAACCTGTTAGATTTTAAGGCTTTTGTAAAAATGTCAGCTAATTGAAATTCAGTAGGAACATATTCTAGCTGAACATTGCCTTTTTCAACATGATCTTTCAAGAAGTGATATCTAATGTCTATGTGTTTGGTTTTAGAATGCATAACAGGATTTTTAGAAACTGATATAGCAAAAGTGTTATCACAATAAATAGGACATGTTCCCATTGACATTTCATAATCCAATAGTTGTTGTTTCATCCAAAGAAGTTGAGAGCAACGCTTAATATATTCACGTAGTTGAAGTGGAAACTGAAGCTTGCTTTTTGCATGTCCATGATATCAGTTTGTTTCCAAGGAACTGACATGTTCCATTGGTGCTTTTTCTGTTTACTCTGCAAGCTGCAAGGTCAGCATCTGAAAATCCAATTAAATTAAAAGAGGAATCTTTGGGATACCAAATGCCAAATTTTTCAGTGTCAATCAGATATCTGATAATTCTTTTTGCAGCAATCATATGGGATTCCTTTGGATTAGCTTGAAAACAAGCACATATACACACAACAAACATGATGTCTGGTCTGCTAGCAGTTAAATAGAAAAGAGATCCAACTATACCTCTGTACTCAGTTGTATTAACTGACTTACCCTTTTCATCAGTGACCAAGTGACATTCAACTCCCATTGGAGTATTTGCTTAATTTGCTTCTTGAAGATTGTATTTCTTGATTAGCTCTCTTGTGTATTTTGTTTGATGGATAAAAATTCCTTCTTCTGTTTGCTTAATTTGCAAACCTAGAAAGTAAGTGAGTTCTCCCATCATGCTCATTTCAAATTTTCCCTTCATAAGATGTTCAAATCTCTTACACAAAACTTCATTAGTAGAACCAAAAATAATATCATCAACATATATTTGAACTAGTAATATATTACCTTTGTGCTTTAAAGAGAAAAGAGTAGTATCGATTTTACCTCTTTGAAACTCTTTTTCCATAAGGAATTTGGATAGAGTTTCATACCATGCTCTTGGGGCTTGCTTAAGACCATAAAGAGCCTTTCTTAGTTTGTAAACATGGTCCTTCTTTTTAAGATCAAGAAAACCAGGAGGTTGCTCAACAAATACTTGTTCTTGTAGATCTCCATTCAAAAATGCACTTTTTACATCCATTTGATATACCTTGAAGTCCTTGAAGGTTGCATAAGCAAGAAATAGTCGATGGCTTCGGTCTTGCCACAGGGGCAAATGTTTGATCATAGTCAATGCCCTCCTCCTGTCTATAGCCTTGGGCTACTAATCTTGCTTTGTTTCTTGTAACATTTCCATCTTCATCCAACTTGTTTTTGAACACCCATTTTCTTCCAATGACTTGTTGATCTGAGGGTCTAGGCACAAGTTCCCAAACTTTACATCTTTCGAACTGATTTAGCTCTTCTTGCATGGCCTCAATCCACTGAGGGTCTTCCAAAGCTTCATCAATCTTTTTGGGTTCAATGGAAGAGACAAAGGCATGTGAATCAAGAGTTTCATTTCGGAGCTACTTCGGTTCTTAAGCCGAAAGGATCTCAATGATGTTTGAAAGCTGGATGATGTCTAGCTTCCCTAATTTCTTTAGGAAGATCGCAAGAGGTTCGGTTTGTAAAGGTGGAGAAGGATGAATGTCGACCGATTAGTTTCGAGTCGGTGTGTCGGTGACCGATCAATTGTGACGAGGATTAGGATTGTCACCGGTGACTAAAGGTTGTCGACTTCGAAGTTCATTCTGAATGTCTAAGGTTACTGTAGGAGGAGTTGAAGATGAAGGATTATTTTGAGATGTTCCAACACTGTTTCATGTCTCAAATATCTCAAAATTGTTAGTAACATCAGGAGTCTTAGAAGACTCAAATAAATTAGATTCATCAAAAGTAATATGCATAGATTCAACAATTACTTGAGTTTTTCTATTATAAACTCTATAAGCTCTACTATGCTTAGCATAACCAACAAAAATACCTTCATCTGCTTTTTCATCAAATTTACCTCTGTAATCACCACCATTGTAGTGAATGAAGCATTTGCACCCAAAGATTTTAAAGAAGGCAATGTTAGGGGTTCTACCTCTCCATATTTCATAGGGAGTTTTACCATGAAACTTGTTTATGAGAGATCTATTTTGTGTAAAAGCATGCCTTTGTGTTGGCGCCTTCGCCCAAAAAATATTTTGGCAATTTTGCTTCGCTAACATTCTTTTTTACCCGCTTCCATCGATGTCATGTTCTTTCTTTCAGCTATACCATTTTGTTGAGGGTTCTAATCATTGAAAAATTATGATCAATTCCATGATCATCACAAGAGGTATCCATGCCAAGATTCTTGAATTACTCATTATTGTCGATCTGACACTTATAATCTCACATTCCTTTTGAGTTTGAAGATTTCTGAATAGGGAAGTGAGAATGCTGTAGGTTTCATCCTTAGATTGCATCATTTCAACCCATGTATACCTGGAGTAATCATCCACAACAACCAAGGTATACATGTTTCCTCCCAAACTTGCAGTCGTAATGGGACCAAATAAATCCATATGTAAAAGTTCAAGAATTCTTTTAGTTGAAAGACATGGTTTTGGTTTGAAAGAGGTTTTGTTATTTTTCCTAAAATGCAAGCATCACATTTTTGTCAAGGAAAATTTATGGATGGCGACCTTTCACCAAATCTCCTTTTGAAAGTTTTGAAAGATATTTAAAGTTCAAATGTGAAAGTCTATTGTGCCAAAGCCATGAGTTTTTTTAGTACTGTTATTTAGAGAAAGTAAATCAATAGCAAAAACATTTCTTTTTCTGGAACCAGTGAGCAAAATTTCATTTGTGATGCTATTTTGATAAACAAAGGTAAAGCGTGAAGAGAAAAGTAGCTCATACCTTTATCTGCACTGTGAGATACTTAAAAGATTGTGTTTCAAACCTTGTACCAATGAGACATTTTCAATTATTATAGATCCTCGATAATGGATCCATACCTATAGTCTTTCCTTTTGAGTTGTCTCCAAAAATGACGTAAGGTCCTTTGGTCGCATTAATGTTAGTAAGGAGTTGGTGACCACTACCATGTGTCCGGAGATCCATCCAGCCTAATATCCATATGTCATTGATTGATCATCCGCCATTAAGCATACCTGAAATATGAATATTTAAATCATGGTACCCTTTATACTTTTGGGTCCAAAGGGTTAGTTTTCTTAGGTAACCAAACCCCGCTCCTCGAAATTAGGCATCTTGATTATCAATCAGTAGGGTTTAAATCTATACAAGCATTCATGTATTTGATGACCAAAAGCAGAACAAATATTACACTTGTGATAACCATGTTTATCGGTCATTTGAGTGGTTCTTTGATTCCTATGACTCGGCTTAGAGGTCTTAACAACAACAAAATTTGTGGCTTGAACTTT
>CM028381.1:73492540-73532857 GCA_013146195.2 Codonopsis lanceolata
GGACCTTATTTATTTGCTAAGTAAATGTGACAATAAGCATACTTGCCAAAAAGCGTTTGAGACGAAGAGTTGAGGTTAGTGCAACTCAACTCGTAACTTAGCCTCCGAACCAGCTTTCTAAAATCTGGTTTTCTTTTGGTTTTTCCTTTATTTTTGCCTTAAAATAAAGGTGGCGACTCTAAAACATTTTGGATCGATTGGGCGTCGCAACATCTTTCTTTGCACTTTCACGTTCTCCCTAAACAAGGGAAAATGGGAATGGAAGGGTGATGTATTCCTATGTCTGGTATCCCTAAAACAAGGGATAACTTGGCGTAGAAAACCCAAGCACTCATAGTGATCAAAATAGGCCATAAGGCTATTTTCATAAAATCCATAGTGGAGGCGTCGCAATATTCTTTCTTGCTTCTATTTTCCACGAAAGATAAAGGGGAGGATGGGAATGGAAGAGTAATGCATTCCAATATCACGTTATCCACGAAATAAAGGGATAACTTATGGGGAAAACCATAAGTTCATATTGGATACAAAATTCACTCGGAGCAAGGAGGCACATTCCAATGCTAATAGACAACACTCCTCTCGCACTTTGGTTTCGTCTTCCCTAAACAAGGGAGGGTGGAGCGAGAGCGGTGGTGTCCGCATCCGCCGCATCTGGCCAGCGCCACTTATCCAGAGCTGCGGGCGCGGAAACACATTCGGGAACCTCCACAGTGGCCACTCTGAGGGGCCGTTGTTTTATTTTAAAATAAATGGAGGGCTAGACTAAATAATCCATCGGCCGGCAGTCTCGTTAGATACTCGTTACGGGCATAAAGAGAGCCGCCACCGCCTCAAATAGTCCACGCCATCCTCTATGAACTCGAAAATGATCGTGGAAGAACGGCAAGTCGAAGTTCTCCCGCAATAGAAACCCTGGTAGCTAGGCGAGCAAGGCAAGGAATAACTCCCTAATTGTCATATGTGGCGCCCGAGGCGAAGGAACGACAATATTACGAGTGGCGGAACTCCCAAAGATAGCACAAAATTCTTCATAGGTTGGGCACATTTCATTCATCCCGGTTAAAAGATGATCTTGACGAGACCGTAACCTCGGACGCCCCCTCAAAGATGTCCCAGCTTGATCACGATATTCCTCCAAGAAAGAAGGCACCTAAAGCCAAAAGATGATCGAACTACCACGCTCATCGCCTGAGGGCAAGAACCCATAAGTCAAGGGCATTTTCATAAATTTCTAATTCTAAAGGGGTATGGTACGGGGCAGCCATTAGAGCAGAAATATAAAACTCTCTTTGACAGAAGATGGAGCAAATGAAAAAGAGAAGCTGAGAAAAGATGAAACAGCCGAGAAAAGACGAAGCAAGCATGAAGAATTCATGTTCGCCGAATCCCCTTTATAGCGTAAAATCAGAAAATCGACAAACTAAGCAAACAGTGGCAAATAGTGGCCAAGAAAAGCTCCCAGGAAACCAAGTTTGGGCGCCACCTTCATGGAGTTTGGGCATGGCGCCCAAACCTCTAGTAAGCCATGCCCAAACTTACTCCATTATTGTCCTGCTGTGTTGATTTCTGTCCAAATCACCAATTAATCTTCCGTCTGATCACGAGAAAGCCTATCAGATATTAAAGAGAGGCTATATGGCTCCAATTATGTTTCTTCGACAGAAGAGGCGGCCGCTCTTCCTCTACCCGCAGATCGCCGAAAAGCCCCTCGGCTAAAGGTGTATTCTTTCTAAATTTTTTCTAAAATACCGTGCCACTACCCTTAGAGTCGGTATAGCTTTATTTTCTGCATGTATTTTGAATATGCATGTTATTTTATCATATCATTTAAAAATATATATTGCATTTCATAATTCATATTTGTACAGATATTACTTACAAATGAAAAAAAAAAAGGAGAAAAGTTGACATGTGCAGGAAAAGAAGCTAATAGTCAAATGATACTCGCCGCTCAAGCCACCTCCCCGACTGGGCCCACCATGCCATCAGACTACGTGATCCGTCTCCGCCTGGCGCGACTCGATCCTACGTCCGCATCGTCATCATCATCATCACTGCGACGTCTGGTCTGCCGCATAGCATCATTGCTCCGACAAGAAAAGTCATCCATCAGACGCTGGTAGAGCTTGTTAATACTAACAAAGCCCCGCAGCAGTCTCTTGTATGTGGACACTTTGACCTGACAAGGCAAACAAAAAAAAAAAAAAGAAAAAGCATCAGTCAAATATAAAAAAAAAAAAAGAGAAGAGAGAACATCAAGAAAAAAAAAAGAGAAGAAAAAAAAAAACAAAAAAAAAAAACAACAACAACAAAAACAAAAGCAAAAAAAGAAAGAAAGAAAAAGAAATCCCCAAAGATGGAAAAGTCGAACAAAGACCTAGCCAAATCACCGAGCCAATAGCAAAGAATCAAAAGCCGTAATCGTAAGAAAGGTAAGAAAGATAAGATTTCTTATTTTGCTTTCATAAATAAAAGAAAAATCTTTTTCAAAAGGTTTTGTTTCATATATATATATATTATATAAAGTTTATATTTTCAAAAATTCAAAGCTTTTGGGAAAGCAGATTTTAAAGTTTCAAAGCTTTCCCTATGGGAAAGCCCATTTTCAAAAATTCAAGAGCTTTCCTATGCCGGGAAAGCAGAGTTTCAAAGCTTTCCGGGAAAGCAAGAGCTTTCCCTATGCCGGGAAAGTCAAGAAAAGCAGATTTTCAAAGTTTCAAAGCTTTCCTATTGGGAAAGCCCATTTTCAAAAATTCAAGAGCTTTCCAAAGCAGATTTTCAAAGTTTCAAAGCTTTCCCTATGCCGGGAAAGCCCATTTTCAAAAGTTCAAGAGCTTTCCTATGCGGGAAAGCAGATTTTCAAAGTTTCAAAGCTTTCCCTATGCGGGAAAGCCCATTTTCAAAAAATTCAAGAGCTTTCCTATGGGAAAGCATTTTCAAAGTTTCAAAGCTTTCCTATGCTGGGGAAAGCCCATTTTCAAAAAATTCAAGAGCTTTCCCTATGCTGGGGAAAGCAGATTTTCAAAAGTTTCAAAGCTTTCCCTATGCTGGGGAAAGCCCATTTTCAAAAAATTCAAGAGCTTTCCCTATGCTGGGGAAAGCAGATTTTCAAAGTTTCAAAGCTTTCCTATTGGGAAAGCCCATTTTCAAAAATTCAAGAGCTTTCCTATCGGGAAAGCAGATTTTCAAAGTTTCAAAGCTTTCCTATGCCGGGAAAGCCCATTTTCAAAATTCAAGAGCTTTCCCTATGGGGAAAGCTTTCAAAGTTTCAAAGCTTTCCTATGCCGGGAAAGCCCATTTTCCAAAGCTTTCCCTATGAAAAAAGTTCAAAAAAAAAAAAAGAAGCTTTCCTATTTTCAAAGAGTCCCATTGTTTTTATGGGGAAAATGCATCCGAGGTCCTAATGCCGGGCGAAACGCATCATCCATCCCACCGGTTGTTGTTTGTTTGCTTGAGGCCGAACTACGCTTGGTCCGATTCCTTTTATTAAGGGATACGAGGCGCTACATTAGTAGGTCCGACCATCGAGCATTTAATTTGCGATCCGCTTAAAAATTACGATAACCTCGCTATAACCGACTAAAAATGTCTAGATATGGAGGTTTGATAAATTGTTGCATTATAATCGCTACCATGCATATTTCTCCCTCGCTTTGAAATGAAACGAAATTGAGAGTCTATTCTAATCAACGATGTTCGCCTACTCAAGAAGTCGCGGTTACCCGTAGACTCCATCGCTGAGGGGCTCAGACACCCCAATTTCGATACATGACATGACAAAAATATCAAGAACTGTTAAAACATTAACAAATGTCAAGTTACTGTGGTCAAAATTGCAAAAGGACAAAGCAGATGCACAAAAGGACAAATTGCAGGGGTCAAAGTGTCAAAAAAGAGCCATGTTTGAGGTTTGGGCACCACCTACCAAGGGTTTGGGTGTGGCGCCCAAACCCCTATAGGTGGCACCCAAACCTCTTTCCCCAAAGATCGCTCATCAACAATTTGCCGAAATGCAATTCGTCCGAACGCGGTGTACAACTCTCGATGCACTGAGAGAAATCTCAAAATTCCTTCGATGTCCCAAGCCTCCTCCTATAAATAGAGGCCTCCGGCTCCTTCATTCAACCAATTCATCCAGAAAATTTCTCTGCCTCCGTTACCAAGAAATAAATACCGATAGATAAATTTCTAAAGCCTCGAAACCCCGCCAAACCTCCGCCAAACACAAATCCAACCTAGAAGTGTTCCTTAGCCCCCAGCCTAGGTATCCACCCCTTTTCCTGGCCCAAAATCGTGGATAGAGCTTGCTCGCCTCGATTTAAAAGGCCGAAATAGCCGCAGAAGTCGCTACTCCGCCAAATTTAGCCTTTTCCACCAAACAAACAACCGAAATAACAGCAGTTACCCCGCCCGATCCCGAGGCCGAAAAGTAACTTTCAGAGCTTACGCCGCCCAAATTCACACAACACACAACTTCAACTGCACTGCACTGCATCAAAAAGACTCTCTCTCCCCGAGGGACGAGCGAGCACACCCCTACGCCGCTTGTAAGCTTTTATTGTTAAAGTCTTTTATTTCTATGTAATAGTATTATTTCCATCCGCCCAATGTAAATATATAAAGCTTGTCGCCCGATTTTATTAGAAATAGTACTAAATGTAGCCGTTATTATGGCAAAATATTTTTAGATAAGTTTGTATTTATTTACTTTATTTATTCAATAAAGTCTTTATTTGTAAATGTATTATTTCCGGTCCGGTTCAATATCAAAATATAAGCAGCTATGCCGCCTGATTTTATTAGGAAATAATACTAAAAAGAGCCGTTATAATGGCCAAATATTTTTAAATGTGTCTGTAATTATTGGAAAGAGACGGCCGCGAGTCCAGTAAATAATGTGGCCACGAATGTATTCTTAATTTTCCCTTGTCAAAATAAGACCTTATTTATTTGCTAAGTAAATGTGACAATAAGCATACTTCACCAAAAACGTTCGAGATCAGGCGAAGTTGGGTGCCTAGCACCTTCCCAACTCGTAACTTAGCCTCCGAACCCGCTTAAAATCTCGGTTTTTTCTCGGTTTTCCTTTATTTTTGCCTTAAAATAAAGGTGGCGACTCTAAACATTTTGGATCCAAAGTGGGCCTCGCAACATCTTTCTTTGCACTTTCATGCGTTCTCCCCTAAACAAGGGAGAATGGGAATGGAAAGGTGATGTATTCCTATGTCCTGGTATCCCCTAAACAAGGGATAACTTGACGTAAAAACCCAAAGCACTCATAGTGATCCAAAATAGGCCATAAGGCTATTTTCATAAAATTCATAGTGGGGCGTCGCAATATTCTTTCTTGCACTTCTATTTTCCCCGAAAGATAAAGGGGAGAATGAGAATGGAAGAGTAATGCATTCCCATATCCTGTTATCCACGAAATAAGGGATAACTTGACATGGAAAACCATAAGTTCCCATATTGGATACAAAATTCACTCAGGGCAACCGAGGCATATTCCAACGTGCTAATATAGACAGCACTCCTCTCGCACTTTGGATTTCGTCTTCCCCTAAACAAGGGAGGGTGGAACGAGCAGCGTGGTGTCCCCGCATCCACACGCACGCGCACCCCTATCCAAGGGCGCGCGGGGCGCGGGAGCACATTCCCGGGAACCTCACATAGACAAATGACTTATTTATATTATTTTGGTGATAATAGAACACAAGATGCGAGTCATAAGCATAATTGACTAAACATAATTATTAGGAATGCGAAAACAAAAAATATAACTACCTTGTTTATTGATGTGCAAAAGTACTAATTTGAAAATAAAATATACTACTCCACTTCAAATTACAAGTATTTTAAAGGTTAATTATGTCAAAACACATGCATTAGTTTAAAGTCAAAGAATTAATAATCTACTCGAAAAGAGCTTTACACAAAATGAGATTTCTTGGCATTATTCCTAGCTGCAAAAGAGCTTTACACAAGAATTTTACTATGTTTTTTGTCAAACATTACAATGCTCACATAGTCATGCACACACACACACGCGCACACACAAAGTAAGAAAAAGAAGATTTGCTCAAAACCATTTCGCCTCCCGTGGGATATAATCATAGGTTCCCTCAACATAAATGCGTTCTGCTGCCCTAGATCCAGCCCCTCTCCATCCCCAGCTTTCTAACTCTACAACCATTAAGGCCCAAAAATCTTCACATCAGACATATATATTTTTGTTAGAGTAAAATATATAATGCAACTTGTTTCATGGAACTATATCCATTCATCCCATGTTTCTTTGCTTTCTTCGAGAATGGAAACTAAATTGATAAGAAAAGCTACATACCTTTGGACAAGTCGAGGTCTCCAAATATATTCCACAGCTGATCCTCAGGAAGATTAGTGGCCCACTGTAACATGTGAGGTATAATATATCCTCGATGGATGAAGTAGTCTCCTGTGCTCAGTTGAAAAGCCGACAAATCTCCACCAATGACATGGTTGTTCCAACAAGTAGAAGTGCTTTTGTTTTGGCTCTCGTCAACTTCTTCTTCCCCACCGTACACAAGTTGGATATCGTAATCTTTTAGCTGGTTATCATCCCCCATGTCAACCTTAACAGTCAATTCATCACCAGCCTCCAATTGATTACCAAACTTCCACTGGCTTAACCACGCCAACTGATCGCCATTACCTTCTGCCACCCCCATACATAAAGGGCAATATATCCATGCAAGACCCTTTGTCTTGTTACTAATTTTGATAAATGATGGATATGCCCATAGAAAATCCTTTAAACTGCTACTAGTTTCAATAGATGATGGATATGTCCATGGACAATCCAAACGGCCGCCGGAAAACTCGTACACTGAACACACATTCAAACACTGGACCCTTACATTATGAGGCACATTTATGGTTATAGATGTTCCGCGGGGTATTGACCATCCTGCACGACTAATTGATTGTCTACGAGAGAACCATGATGGAACCTTTTCCAACGGAACATATGTGCTAAATATTCCCCATTCGTGCAATCCCTAATTAAAAATCATAATTAATGATAATAATCAATTGTATGTGTGTCTGTGTGTGTTTGTGAAAAAGAAATTTAATTTGTGTGTATGTGTGTGTGAGAGAGAGAGAGAGAGAGAGAACCTGGATAGAAGTCTTCATTGGAACTCTCAAATAATTATTATCTTCAAGTCTCACCTTAACATTTCTCAGTGACTCTATATCGCACAAGCGCCATCCCAAGTTGGTTATTATTATATCATCAACTTCTGTAATTGGTTCTTTCTTTCCATAACCTTCTATTTCAACTAGCTTTGTGTTACCGTCAAACCAGAGATCAACTAAATCCAACTCACTTGAAGATGTTACTTTTTCCACAGATGTATGACCCAGATTCACAAATTGTAAAGTACTGGGCAAAGCTAGAAGAGGCTCAAGATTTTTACATGACATCAATTGAAGTTCTTTAAGCTTACTATGACTTTTGACCCAATCTGGCAATCTACAAATTGGGTTTCCACTTAAATTCAAGTATTCCAACGAAATTGCTATGTTACCGAAATCCTTAGGGAAAGATTCATCATTTATGTTGCACTGTGCAAGGCTTAATATTCTCAAACACCTTGGTAAACCAGAAAATGAGACTTTAGGACCATTTCTTGGTCTCGACACCTGTCTTATAACAATTGCATGCCGGTGCCACCATTCCATCTGTCCCATCTCATGGGGTTTTTGGTTTAAGACAATTCGAGCAGCAAGTAGCACTTTCAGTGACCCCAACTTCCTTAGTCCCATTGGAAGCTCAACAAGCTTCGAGCAACCAGAGATTACTAGTTTCTCAAGAGATGTAAGAGTATCAATGTTGGTTGGAAGCTTCTTGAGATTTTCACAATCTTCTAGATCAAGTAAAGTCAGTCCCTTAAGATGTTCAATGGATTCACAAAGCTCAATCAGGTTTGTACATCCTTTGAGGATCAATTTTTCAAGATTAGGAATACCTTTGAAGTTAGGAACCTTTGCAAGTTCACGTGAGTGACTGAGATTAAGGATCTTTAAAGATGTGACATGCTGCATGGAAATAAATCAAAAGCGACTTCTTAGATGCAGCAAAAGTTATCATGGAAAACAAAATCCCAATATGGAAACAAGTAATGAACTTTTTGACACGGACAACAAAAGTTGAACAATATAAAAACCTCATCTGGTAAGTACAAAAAAGATAAAAAGGAAAGGAAAGTAATATCGAATGTTTTACCTTTAGCCCCTTCCATACTTGCTCCAATTTACTATGACACATGTCAAGAGTAACAAGACTAACAAAGATCCAATTTACACTATGACACATTCAACCGTTAAGTCAAGAGTAACAAGATTTTCCAAAGGTATGTCAATGGGTATACTCTTTAGAGAAAACCCATGCCAACGCAACCATATCAAATTCCCAGGAAAGTTACTGTAGTTCCCAAGCAGCCGTACATAATTGAGTTGGAGTAGTCTAAGGTTGCTCATCCCTTCAAACGCATCAATGTCAAAGTCACTCTTGTATGTAGGGGTGAATAAACTACTTAGAATATCACTGTATCGACGTTTCCTCACAGACTTATCCACCTTCACATAACGCATGTCAAGGGTAAGGCCTTCAACTTTTTCAGTACCCTGGTAAATGGGAACAAAGAGAAAAGGATAATTAAGGTAACATAGAAATATAATCAGTTTTGGGCATATAGGCAATTGAACTCATATATATACACGCATAAAAAGTAATGTTTTCCTTACCTTCTTCCTTTTTAATACTTTAAAGGCATCATCATGATGCCACGGTCTACTACGTGCCCCAGGATCTTTTGGTGATTCTTGATAAACAATTTCTCTTCCCAAATTTTGAAGTAACTGATGCATCATCAACTTGTTGTCCTCGCTTATAGTGAGGAGACATCTATTAACGAGATGTTGGATCCCAGCTATCATAGAAAAATCACATTCCAGTGTCTTGACTATGTAATCTTTATCCTCTCCAACAAAAAAACAAGCAATGTGCAAGAACAAACATTTGTCTTGGCAATATTCCAAGGACTCGTAGCTTATTCTTAGAATATTATCAATTCCAACATTACCATTATTACCCAATAGTTTCAGTGTATCATTCCATACTTCAGTACTACTTCCAAATAGAGAAGAACCCAAAACCTTAAGAGCCAAAGGAAGCCCACCACAAAGTTGTACCACCTTGTGTGATTGTTCTACATAATCGTTCAAGGGAGTAGCAGACTTAAAGGCATGCCAACTTAATAACTCTAACGATTCACTTTTGTTTAATGTTTTGACCATGCACTCCTTGAAAACTCCATAAGTCTTTGGGAGTGATTTAACCCTTGTCGTTATGATGATTTTACTTCCACGATAAAAATTTTGTGTGCCAAGTAATTCATCCAAATGATTGACGTCATCAACATCATCAAGAACAATAAACACTCTTTTATTCTGCATAGCCTTCTCAATTTTTGAGGTACCCTTGGAAAGGTTTGTTATTTCTTGCTTCTGCAAATTCATGATATCAGAAAGAAGCTGATTTTGTAAAGTAAGTTTACCTTCTAGTGTTCTAGACTTTTCTCGTACATTTTCAAGGAAACTACTACAGTCAAATTCTTGAAAGTTACAATTGTAAGCACACCTTGCTATGGTTGTCTTGCCGACTCCGCCCATCCCACAAAGGACATATGGATTGACATCAGACAATTCATCTTGTAACCACGAAGTAATGCTTGCTATGCGAGAGTCTATTCCCACTAGGTATTGGGGAACCTTAAGGACGTTCATTCGGTCTAGTTTGCGATTCATAAAACCAACAATTTCTTGGATGAACCCCGACTCATGCCTGAGAAACATGTAATGCATGAGAACACAAAATAATCTTAAAATTCACACAAATAGGTAGAAAATTATTAAGTTAACCTACTAAAAAAAACAAAACACCTAAACGTAACACCAAAATCCCTAAACGTAACACTATTTAAAAGGTAAAATTATTTCACTACCCTCTTTACATTTAAACTATACTACCCCCTCCCTCCTTCCCCCTTCACGTAATTTTGATTACGCGTCATTGTTAATTCGCATGATTTTACATGTCAATTAGATTAATTTTGATTCGGTTTATTTTTTCTTTTCAATTACGAACAAAAAACGATTAATTTGCATTTTTTTTCAATTTCGGACAAAACAACCACTACAAACTAACGGATGTTTTATAAAACATCCGCAAGTGTGTACCAAAAGTGAGTATCTATTAAATGTTAAAAGTGTTATTTAGGTCATTTTATGCATTAAATGGTGTTACGTTTAGGGATTTTGGTGTTACGTTTAGGGTCACTCTCAAAATCTTCCCTCTCCATGGTGTTATAATCTATAACAGACAAGTGACTTGGCAGCCTACGTGGATCCTAAGTGGCATGGCGGGAGAATTGTAGCTGGTTTCCCTCCATTTTTTTTGGAAATAATTGCAAACAAATTAACCTTGCACCATGAAGCTAATTATTTTAAATTTACCCTATTATATATATAACCATTTTATTTATTTTAAAATCAAATCCTCTTTAATTACTTCAACTTTTGACAATGGACTAATCATTTATATTTTCCTTTAATTTTTACCTTTAGCAAAAAAAGACATACAAAAACATGAAAATTCAAAATTCTGTTAATACAAAAAAAAAACTCCAATAAATTAATACGTAGTAATAAAAGGAAAAAAAAAACTCAATTTGGGGTAGGTTGGTGAAATTGAAAATTTTCAAATTATATAAATACCGTAATAAAAAACATAGGTAATTAATAACTGCTTAATACAAATTTAAGTACGTAATTTAGTAATAAAAGAATTATGTTTAAATTAACAACTTTTGGGTTTAAGGACTTTGAAACCAGTCCTAAACCCATTCATTCCCACAAACCATCATACAATTTAGGAATTTCCATCTCCTCATTTGGTACAAAACCGGTAGGTTGGCTAATTTAAATTTAATTAAAATAAATAAATAAATTCAAATTGTTTTTAATTTAAACCTAATTCAAATCAAATTAAAAATTTTCTTAAATTATACGATGGTCAAAAAAGTGTTATCCCATAATAAAAGTAAATGACTTGCAATAAGAACTCAAGATCTAGATGGCAAAGATTACATTTTGTTTACTTGAAAAATATTTTATCAAATAGTCTTTAAAAATATTTGAATTTTGGGGGTAATGCAAATTATTATTATTTTGCTTCGCTTTTAAATATTTTATTTTTGAAAAACTATTATGAAACATAACATAAAAAGATAATACTCTATAGCATACTTATCATTAAACTCTTATGGGTATTATAATTACTCCCAATTATTTTTGGGAGTAATTTAAAACAGTTATTCTTTTTTATTTTTTAAAAGGAAATAAAGTGTGTATATAATATGTTTAATTTGAAATTAACTTCATAATACAAGGTTTGTTTTGCAATTATTTTCATGAAAATGGAGGAAACCAGCTACAACTATCCCGCCATGCCACTTAGGATCCATGTCGGTTGTCCAGTCACCCTTCTGCTATAGTTAATAACGTCGAAGGTTTGAAGTAATTTTATTTTTAGGTTGAGACTTAATAAGTCGGAAAGAAAAATACAAAGTTTTTTCTTGCAATTAACCCGAAGCTATGTTAAAGGAAAGTTACTTTTGTTGCATCAGTGCATACCAAATTTAAAACCACTTCAAAAAAAAAAAAGTATGATCGATTGTTAGAAGTAAGGAAATTTAGAAGTAAGGAAATTTTACCCATTAGCTTGATTTTTGAGAACCATGCCAGTCAACTCTGCAGCAGTTGTAAGTGCTGCCCTCCATGCGTTGACCTTCTCTAGCCTTTCCTGTTTTCTTTTGGGGTCAACTTCGGCTTCGGTTTGTTCGTGGTACTTGGTAAATGAATCTCCAATACTCTTGGTTTGGTTCCTGACATCGGATGGATCGACGTGGTAGAAGACAGGTAGAACCACCTGTTTATTGGTCTTCCAGCACTCGATGATCAACATAAGTTCGTCAAGGCACCAAGTGGAAGAGGCATAGTCTTTTGAGAAAACAATAACAGAAGCCCGAGCTTTTTTGATATATTTCTCAAGTTCAGGCTTTAGATTTTGTCCCCTATCAATCTCGTCGTCGTCTCGAAAAGTGTGAATTCCTGCTTGTACCAAAGCGGTATAGAGATGATCAGTAAAAGTCTTACGAGTGTCTTCACCACGGAAACTTAAGAAGACATCATATAAACAACTACTACTAGTACTAGATGATAATATTGAAGAGGAGTAGGAGGCTTCATCTTCGGCTCTCACCATAGCCATTCAATAAAAGCTTATTAACTCTAAAACAGAATGACGATCGTACGTCTCCAAGAAACACATTTCCTTTTTTAATCTGTTTGTCGTCAAGGGAATAAAGAACATTTTCTTGGAAATGGACGTGTTGACATTTCTTTGTTGAAAGTGCACGGTAATTCAAAGGTGTAATATGTACGGTAGAGAGCAACAACTTGGTCACATAGGTGAAAGTGTGAAACTACGGACTGACTTTTTCTTTGTTGAGAGTAAAACCAAGAGTGCAAAAGTCCAATGCAATAATATTATTGTATTCCACTGTTGACGTACAAAGTGGGTGAAGTAGTTTATATACAAAGTGGCAAAAGAGAAGATACAATTAGATAACTACAGGTGAAGTAGTTTATATACAAAGTGGCAAAAGAGAAGATACAATTAGATAACTACAGGAGATACATATAGAAAAATATCTTGATAAGATAACAACTAAGGTGGAGTACTAGTTGTGGACTTCTCTTTTGTGTTGGACAGCCGAGTCACATGCGGCTTGGACGTATGGCTTAATATCCCCCAGCAAGATGAGGGTGGTCAACTGAACAAGCGCAGCTTGTCACGAAGGAATGTGAAGCGTGAGGAAGATAGCGGCTTAGTCAGCATATCAACTAGTTGATCCTTAGTGGAGATGAACTGGACTTGCATGAGAGGAAGCTGGACTGGGAGGAGTGAAGGGGACAGAAGAAGTTTGGGGCGGGTCCATATGGGGCGATTTGGCCGCAAAGTGAGAGGAATCGTGAGTAGGAGAATCAGGGCAAGGTGGGCCGCTGCAAGGTGGGACCCAAGAACTGAAGGAGAAGGAAAGTAAAGGGAGCAAAGCCCAAGGAAGATTAGGGTTTGATTGCTGGGAGTTTAATAAAAATTGGGCTGGGAATAGGGACCGTGGAAAGAGTTCCTATTTGATTGTTTCGCTGTGTCATATAGATTGGGATGGTTTGGGAATAGGACCTAGAACAGATGGGCTAGCAAATGGGTATGTAAATTCATCAAAACGAACATAGCAAGCAATTTATAGACGGGCGTGGAAGGATTATAACACCGGTAGCCCAAGTGATTTGAGCTATACCCAAGAAAGACACACGGGGCGGAACGAAAGGACATTTTATGTCGATTATAAGGTCGGAGATGAGGATAACAGAGACACCCAAAAACCTTTAAGAATGAGTAATCAGGCCTCGCTTGAAAAAGACGCTCATAAGGGGAGAGATTGTGAGACACCCGAGAGGGCATTCGGTTAATGAGATAGACAGCGGTGTCGAAAGCAAATTCCCAGAATTTGAAGGGAACAGAGCTTTGAGCAAGAAGGGAAAGTCTGGTCTCAACAATATGACGATGGCGTCTTTCGACAGAGCCATTTTGTGCGTGAGTGTGAGGACAAGGAATACGATGATGAATGCCGCACGTTTTGAAAAAATAATTAAGAGGACGATATTCGCCATCCCAGTCACTTTGGACATTTTTTTTATTTTGGTATTGAAGTGGCGTTCAACATAAAGTTGAAAGCGTTTGAATATGGAAAGGACGTCAGATTTTTGTTGCATGGGATAGTACCAAATAAACTTAGAGAAATCATCCACAAAAATAACAAAATAATTATTGCCATTTGAAGAAGGGATAGGAGCAGGACCCCATACATCGGTAAAAATAAAATCTAGAACAGAATGAGAGCACGTTTTATTGGAAGAAAGGGGAAACCTAGCTGACTTGCCAAGTTGGCAAGCATTACATAATGTATTGAGAGAGGAAGAAGAACAAGCTAATTAAATTATTGGACTTGATAATTTGACGAAGGACACGAAGATGCAGATGACCAAGACGACGATGCCAGCATTCCGAAGAGACGCGCTCGGTATGATGAACAGAGGGAGCAGTTGAAGATGGAATGGTGTAAAGGCCATCTTTACTCGGACCGGAGAGAAGAGTGCGCTTGGTGACCTGATCCTTTCACTACTAGAAAACTGGTCATCAGTAACGGAAATTTCCGTCGCTAAAATACAATTTTCGTCGCTGATTACACTCTAGCGACGGAATATTTCCGTCGCTAAAATACGATTTCCGTCGCTGATTACACTCTAGCGACGGAATATTTCCGTCGCTTGACCGTCGCTAAAAGTTTGTCGCTAATCAGCGACGGAACATTTTCCGTCACAGTTCACCGACGGAACAAAAATTTCCGTCGCTGACAACTTCCGTCGCTGTTTAGTAACGAACATTCCGTCGATTTGAATGTAAATAATATTTATTGTTTATCTTTAACGACAAACATTCCGTCGCTGAAAACTTTTTAAAAATCAAAATGTTTTTTCACTGTGACGAACATTCCGTCGCTGATATCAAAAAACAATTTAAAATAATTTTATTTAATATTTTTTTTCCTGCACCTGTTTTTCCTAAACCTATGATATAACAAATTTTATGAACAAATTAAAACTAAATTGCAATGCAAAAAAACTACTAAATTAAAACACAAAGTTAAACAATAAATGTGTTATACTATTACATAAAGCTTCAAATTCCAACAACAATTTAAAACACTAAATTGAACAGTAAATGTTATATTACACATAATTTTAAAAGTCAAATCACTAATTGTCCCCTAAATTCCAAATTCGGAGGTGGGAGTGTTGTGAAAATATTTCTAGCAGAACTAGGGTTGACGGATGAAGGGGACGTTGTACTACTAACTACAGGCTGTTGAGGACACTGCTGCATCTGCTGCATCTGTGCAAACATCTGCACCATTAACCGTTGCGTTTCTTCTCGATGTTGTGCGAGCTCAGCTTCTAGAGTTTGAATCCTCGAACTTTGGTCATGGTTGGGAACAACATGCGATTGAGATGTCGACCGTGAAGACTGCCCAGCATACTCACCAGGGCTCATAACTATCTAGATTATCCTCAATGAAAAAGTTAAAACAGGAATACACCAAAACAAAACAATAAAGAAAAGCAACGCATCACAGAAGAGAAGTATTAAAGAGTATACTAATACACATTCTTGAATAATTGAAATTAACATAATTTCTAGTTTGTCATTCAAGTTATGGTATAAGACAATAATCCTTAAGCTTTGTTGTTGTTCTTTAATTTATACACCAAATAAAATCCTTGATTTCTTAATATAAAATGTAATACCGAATTTCAATAATACTCAAAAGCAGTAAATGAGTGCAGCTGTTAAAACTAGATGAATACCCTCATCAACTTTAAAAATAGCTAAGCACCTCATGGCCATTATTATTTATTATATATCATCATTATTACACTCATCCATGTATAAATATAGTACTTCATATGAAGACAAGCCAAGCCACCCAGCCAAAAGATACTAAATATACATTGTACACTATGAGTTCTGCAATCTGTTTATTTTATTTGTGCTCATTTTTCTTTCTGGCCACAAGCAATGTGGTTTATGTTATGTATAGTCAAAGTGCTGAATAGGTGCAGCTGTAAAAGGGAGATGAACATGCTCACAAAATTTAAAAATTGATCACCAAGCATCTCAAGGGCATTATTATATGTACTTCTTGTATTGATCTAAGTGTAAATTTATTATTAAAATTATATAATACTCAACCATCTGGTCAAAAGAAAATTCAATAATATGGTAAAGAGTTTGAGTACCGCATCAGTAGTCTATTATATTAATGCATATCTTTTCTTCCCTGTGCAGATGTAAGATAGTTTATTCTACAATTGTTCACATTTGGTTACGCACTAATACTTAAAATATAAAAATTCCAACCCATAACTTGAACATGAACTCAAGAGATGTGCATGTTAGCAGATACAAACGCGTCACCCAACTGACACAACGAACCCAAAGACCATACATTATTTAAAAGGTGATGCTAATGTAAGCTGTGTTGGAAGGGTAAAGACAATAGCCATGTTTCTCAAACAAACACTCTAAGCATGTTTTGCTCAATACTGATTCACTTTTTTTTTCTGAAATTGTGACAATTACCTTCTTTTTTTTCAAATGAGAGCACAGGAGTCAGATCAATAACATTGAACAGACCCAACACCTGCAAGAAATCTCTTTATCATTACAATATCTTGTCTTGGCAACCGAAAGCCAACATTCAACTAAATTGAAGGGTTAGTTAAAACAACAATTACCAAGATCGACACATCCAGGTTGGTTAAAAATTGATTTCTAAATCGTTAATTACCGTATTAAGCTACAAATTATTTTTACACAATAAGATGAGTTTGACTAGGTTGGTTCTTAGAATATCTCTTCCCGTATTTATTTTTACAGGGAGGGAGTGAGTGCCGTGAGTTTAGAAAGAGTTTCACAATACTTTTTATTTACCCTGTAGCTTACAAATAATTTTATTTTACATAGCTAAATAAACATATAAGTTTGAACTATATCTTTGAAAAATAGTTAAATTGACTTTGGGCAAGATTGGCATTGCCTTTGATTCTATAAGAGTAATTTTCAAGAACTGCCCAGTAAATGTGATTCTCACAAAACCAGTTAAATTTTAAAAATACTTGGCTACCTTAGGCTCAAAATTGATTATGAAAGAAAAATATCAAAAAGACCCTTAATGTATCAATCTTAAACAGAATAAATGCATTAATTTATGAAGGCAGAAAAAGTAAGAAGTCAAGATCATCAAGCATAGTTTCACTTCTCCACTTACAAAAGTAAATAAATTAAATAATATAACTTAGGGTACAGCTTCTCACCAAGAAAAGCATATTTTCCCTTGCCCTTCTCTGCATGATCAGCATTTCCCTGAAAGCAAGTATCATAAATATTCAAAAGGCATAAAGGAATCTGCAAAATAGTTGTCTATTTGTTCCTTTACGAGGACAATGATAAAACAAATATAATTCCAACCTTCCTTAAACCAGTTGTAGTTGTTTCGACCTCATTAACCTTCTTTAATACTGGTAATGATTTCCTTCCAACAATAAACACATAAGGGTGAGCACATCTATGTAATGGCAGGGCTTGTAATATACAAACAACACAAACCAGAGAACCAATCTGTAAACCAAGAAACCTTGTTGGTGCTAGTACGTTCCTTGTAGATTTCCTAAGAAATAGACAACAAAACCATTAAAAAAAAACTTCATAAAAATTAGCCGCCCAAGGTAGTTACATAGATAGGAACGATATATATTGAATTCCAATACCTGCCAACACTATTAGCAATTTTTTGTCCCAGAACCTTGAGCCTCAGGCCACCAGCAAAGGCCTTCGCATCTTTAGCCATCACTGTTCTCAAGACAAAAAAGCTATTAAGCTCGGATCGTATAAAAATTGACCAAACATCTGAAAATAGAAGTTACCGCTGTCCAGATTATGACAGTCACCAGTAACTTGTATCTGGCTCATCCTCATTTTCCCCTATAAACATTATCAGCAAAATTCAGCACTTACCAGGCAAAAAAAGATGGTACCCTTGGTAGTTATTAGACTAGGGATGTTACTATATGATATATCCATGTACGTTTGTTATGGAATCGTATGTGTATCTTTTGTCAAAATATATTTTTCATTATATCTGATTTTGGGTGTCTCCGGAGACAAGATTACATACAAAAGTAAAAGTAATTTATGTACAATCTATACACCTTCAGTTATATATTCCAGCCATCCAAATCCCCATTTACAGTATTGATGAGTGTCAAATCGTCAAAATTAATTCACCTACTTCCCTAATAACGAGTATAAGGTAAGTCGGGATCGTATCTACAGGGAACGTTTTACTTATTCCTTTTTAGAATTTTACTAAGTAAATAATGCATACGAATTTATATTTTTAATTAACTAAAAATAAACTAATTAACTAATTAACTGAAAATTAATGCTTTTAATTAAACTAACAGATTAATGCTTGACTTAATTCAATTAAATAAATTCCAGTCAATGAGCCAAATTTCATCTCGCATTTTACTTCTGATCATAGATGCAAAAATATCTTGTTAAATTATAAATAAACCGGTTATAAGTGTCGACAGCTTAACACTCAATCTCGCCTTACTGTGTTGATAATCAAGAGACGCTCGTTAATTATCGTCTAACCGAATTACAACCTCCGAGACGCTCGTAAGATTTAATAACCCGGTTGCATTAAGAAGAGAGAGACCCGATTCAAAGCCATGCATATTGAAGCAATAACATGTAACTAAGATTATCCGTTCCCGTAATACGGTCCGATTATGCTTGTGATGCCTAAAAGGTGTATTACTCGCCACTTTGTTAAAATCGAGGACAATTACGGATCAACAGTGTTAACTAGCTATAGACTATTATGTTAATTAATATTCTGGCCACAAACATTAATTAGACACAACAATCTTTCAACGTTCTAAACGGGGAACAAATAAATATTCGTAACGAAACAAGAATGAGTTCTATTAGATCTCACAGAAGTAAAATGTTAAAGACTTAATTGTTCATTGACTGAAACAAATAATTTAGCTACTAAACATAATTAAACAACTTACAAAACCAAAGATTTAATGTTCCAGCAGGTGTTGAACTCAAGAAAGAATACAAGTTATTTCTACCCTTTCTCTTCTAGCAATTGTTAGTGACTTTTTTCTTTCCAAGTTACTGCCTGATTTTCTCTATATCTCCTGGTCGAATTCCCCCCTAATCTGCCAAAGATTCCAGCATAAAAATACCACTCTACTTTCCCACTAAGCCACTACTTGGTAGTTTTAAAACTACCGATAACTTCCTAAAACCACCCACAACTTCCAAATCAGGTTTTTCCTTTTATAAATAAATAGAATTAGGAAGAAATAATCGCTTTCCTAATCGCCCAACAGATTCGAAAATTCAAGAACTTGACAACGGCTTCAAACTCCGAAATGAACAAAGACATGCCCACGTGATGACATAATTTCATTTTCTTGCAATCCAGCACTTTTTCCTTAGTTTTCCTCTTTTGTCAGCTTCCTTCATACCTGAAATCATTAAGAAGCACAAAACAACCAAAAGTGTAATATTTATTCTATAATTAATCATAAAATCGGCTAATAATATCACACAATTGTGCTCCTATCATGTATTAAGCTACAAATTATTTTTACACACAATAAATATAAAATCAATGTATAAATTCAAACAATAATTACAAAACAAAGGCAAAAAAGGAAGGGAACTCACCTGATTGTGGAAGTCGTGGCGGTGGCGCAGTAGAGAGGGGTTTCACGAGATGGAGGTGGCGAAACTTGGATGGGGATGGTCCGACAGCTTGCTTGGCGACGACTAGAGAGAGAGGGACTTAAGAAGGCAGCAAGGGTGCGTTGGAGTGAGAGAAAAAGAGAGAGTGAGGAGAGGCCATGGGAGGGAGTTTGCTCGGAATTGAAGTAGGTGACTGGAGATGGCGGAGGATTTGGCCGGATCTAGGGTCGTAGATGGCGAAAAGAGAGATGGGGGAGCTAGTCAGAGGTTGCCGAGCAGGTAGTAAAAATCGCTGGAGAGGTCGTAGATGTGCCGCACGTTTAGTGGAGAGAGATATGAAACACGTTCAGGTAGGGTTAGATAATTTGTAAATTGTATTTATACTAGGATTCTTTTTTTGTTTTTCTTTTATATAAATATTAATTAATACTCTCAAATAAGTAGTGTATTATTTTTAGTGGATGGTTATGAAAAATCAATTAATCAATTTTTGTGAATATTTAAAATATTTCAAAAGTTTAATTAAATAATATTAATTAATCAAATAATATTTAATCAATCCGTTTTTAAAAGCTTTTAACCGCTCCAGTTAAGGGTGGGCATTCAGATTCGGGTGTTCGGGTCACGATCCGATTGGGTTGGGTAATTGCTAGGATTTTCGGATGGCAGATTACCCGAACCCGACCTCTGCTTTTTCGAGTCGGTTATCGGATTTAAATTGGTATATGCATTCGGGTACCCAAAATTTTGAATAAATATATTAATTAATTAATTATATATATATATATATATATATATATATATATATATCCCAAAATTATGCCTATTATTAAATTATCACATCCAATTTAATTTAGTTAATTTAGTTAAATAATATTATTTTGCCTATTTGTGGACGTACTTAAGCTTGGACTTGAACTTCTTGTAAGTATAATTTTACGTTACGTTACGTTAAGTTAAGTTAACTTACCTTAAGTTACGTTAAGTTAAGTTAACTTACATTACGTTACGTTACGTTAAATTACGTTACGTTAAGTTACATTACGTTACGTTAAGTTAAGTTAACTTACATTATGTTACGTTTAAGCTAAGTTAAGTTACGTTACGTTAAGCTAAGTTACGTTACGTTACGTTAAGCTAAGTTAAGTTATGTTACGTTAAGTTGTTGCTAAGCTGCTGCTGCCAAGTTGCTGCTAAGTTAAGTTGCCACGTGCTAAGCTGTTAAGTTATGTTACGTTAAGCCAAGTTGTTATGTTGTTAAATTGCTAAGTTGCTGTTGTTACGCCACGCAAGTTGCTAAGTTAAGTTACGTTACGCTATGTTAAGTTACGCCACGTTAAGTTGCTAAGTTAAGTTACATTAAAGTTACGTTGCTGTTAAGTTAAGTAGTTAAGTTAAGTTACATTTAAGCCAAGTTAAGCCACGCTACGTTAAGCTGCTAAGTTGCCACGCCACGTTAAGTTAAGTTAAGTGCTAAGTTAAGTTAAGTTACGCCTACGCGTTAAATTAAGTTGCCACACCACATTGCGTTGCCAAGCCACGTTGCTTGCTAAGTTGCCACGCCACGCTAAGTTGTTGCCACGCCGTTACGCCACGCTAAGTTGCCACGCCACGCCACGCTAAGTTGCTGACGCCACGCTGTTGCTGTTGCCACGCTAAGTTGCCACGCCAGGTTAGGTTGCTGCTGCTACGTTGCTGCTAAGTTACATTGCTGTTGCCACGCCACGTTAAGTTACGTTAAGTTAAGTTAAGTTAAGTTACATTATGCTACGTTAAGTTAAATTAAGTTAAGTTAAGTTAAGTTACGTTACGTTACGTTAGGTTAAGTTAAGTTATGCTACGTTAAGTTAAGTTAAGTTATGTTATGTTAATTTAAGTTACGTTAAGTTAAGTTAAGTTAAGTTAAGTTACGTTAAGTTAAGTTAAGTTAAGTTAAGTTATGTTAAGTTATAATGGTCCATCGTACTCCATTATACCATTTCACCAATAGGCGTAACGTGTTTTCATGTTATAATGGTTCATCGTACTCCATTATACCATTTCGTCAATAGGCATAGCGTGTTAAGTTAAGTTAAGTTACGTTAAGTTAAGTTAACTTACGTTACGTTAAGTTATAACATTTTGCCAATAGGCGTATCGTGTTTTCATGTTATAATGGTCCATCGTACTTCATTATACCATTTTTTTCAATAGGCGTAGCGTGTTTTCATGTTATAATTGTTAATCGTACTCCATTATACCATTTTGCCAATAGGCGTAGCGTGTTTTCATGTTATAATGGTCCATCGTACTCCATTATACCATTTCGCCAATAGGCGTAGCGTGTTTTCATGTTATAATGGTTCATCGTTCTCCATTATATCATTTTACCAATAGGCGTAGCGTGTTTTCATATTATAATGGTCCATCGTAGTCCATTATATCATTTCGTCAATAGGCGTAATGTGTTTTCATGTTATAATGGTTCATCGTACTCCATTATACCATTTCGTCAATAGGCGTAACATGTTAAGTTAAGTTACGTTACGTTAAGTTAAGTTAAGTTAAGTTAAGACGGATTGGTCTCATATCATTGAAAGAAGAAGACGAAGAAATCTTGGGAATCAAAGTCAAAAGAGTTGAAGTAGTCTAGGCTAAGACTATCTCCATTAAAGAAAGAAATCTTGTACAATGTGTTCTTCAAATTCCTTCTCAAGCACCGGTTACAGAACCGAATCCAGAACCCTCTCGATGAAAACAGTATCATTTGGCGTTATTTCCCATCCCGAAGAATCCATCGCCGCTGCTAATCCTTCTTTCACTACGGTGTAGCCAAATTGTGTGATGTTTTTGTCTTGGAAATTGGGTATAGGCTTGCACCTGAGAATCGATACCCTGCGGCTTTTGAGAAAGAATTTGAAGAACACGTTGGTGCTAGCATGCTGCTATGGCAAAGAGGGATGAAGATGAAGATAAATGAACATAGGGGCAAAATAGGTATTTAATATAATTTAATAGTTAAAATTAACGTTCATCCAAAAAATGGGTTAAAAAGCAGGATAAGTCCGGTACATTGGTCATCCCGAAAATTTTGACGCCTCTGGCCTAATTGCAATTTTGGAAAAGGACAGTGACCCAAATATGCGTTTTGCCTAAAATATTTTAAAAGTTTAATAAAATAATATGTTTAGTCATATCTTTAAAATATTTCAAGATGTAAATTTTTTTGTGTTTGATGTAAATTGTATTTAAAAATATTTCCCTTTTAATTTAGTTAATTTTTTTCTAAAACAATTTGAACATTAGTTCTCTAAAAAGTTGATTTTTATGATGTTTTAAAAAAATTACTCCCTACATTTTCAGATAATATGGAGTATTTTTAGGGTTATTATTATTTACAATATTTTTTAAATACTAAGTTCACTTGGTTTCAAAATCTTTTTCAGCGACGGAATTTCTCATCTAGCGACGGAGTATTCCGTCGCTAATTAGCGTCGGAATTCCCGTGGCTAAACAATAAATTCCGCCATCGATTAGTTATTTAAAATTTCCGTCCACCGATCGATTTAAATTCTCACATCTAGCTAACGGAAAATACAATACTCGAAATATGCTTTTAGTGACGGAAATTTCCGTGAGTGTATAGCGATCGAAATTTCCGTCGCCGACAAGAACGAATTCTCACATCTAGCGACGGAAAATACAATATTCTGAAAATATGCTTTTTAGTGACGGAAATTTCTGTGAGTGTCTAGCGACGGAAATTTCCGTCGCTGATCAGCGATGGAATCCTGGAAGTAGCGACGGAAGATAGGGATATTCTGAAAAGATGCTTTTTAGCTTAATTAGACTTAGCTTAATTTGAAATAATTCCGTCGCTATTTAAAAAAATGATTTAAAATTCGTCCGACATAGATTTTCCTGTTCGCCGTTAATAGCGACGGAATACTCCGTCAAGCTACTCAGCTTTCTAGTAGTGTTTACACACACACACAAAAAAAAAAAAAAAGAAAGGGTGGAATTCAAAATAAACGTCATTATCTTTGGTAAATTGATTAACAGAGAGTAAAGACTTAGATATAGAGGAACATGAAGAACATTATTTAAATGAAATAACCGAGGAGTAGAGAGAAGTAGAACCAATATGGGTAATAGGAAGTCCTTTACCATTTCCAACATGAACACTATCGGGACCGGTATAGTCATCAACTTGAGACAAGACGGAGAGATCAGGTGTTACATGGTGAGAAGCCCTGGTGTCAGGAAACCAACTATAGGGTGATTGTTGATTCTCATTTGTATTTAGATTTATATCTGCTCATACATTACATTAGTTTTATACATTAGTGGCTAATTGGGCTGCATATCAATTAGCGTGGCAACTGTGTATAGAACTTTGCCAAGAATAGTTTTGTTTTATAGGCTTCACAGTTCAGCGAAGACCCGCTTGTTCTTACCGAAGACCCGCTATAAAGAACTAGCAGCATCTTGTCCGCGACATGGTCAAGCATGACGTGTCAAGTCAAACAAGTCTTAGTGGATCAATTAAATTTATCCTTATCAGTTTGAATTTAAATTGAGACATTCCCTGACTTCTCAGACACGCCTAAAACACCTTTTCCGAAAAGCGTGAAGACTTTCGGTCTAAATGAGGATGCAGTAGGCGAACGTGATTGTCACCTACGTCAGAACTCTTGCAGATTCGACATCCGGATTGCCCTACTACCGCCTCTCGCAAACATCTCTGCACCCATTCCTCGCTCTATATCGTTGAAGAAATCTTCAAGACAGCCTCCATGCATTTAATGCATTCAACCTAATAAAGTTGTTACACTTCGTCTTCTCCAACGGATCTCCAGAATGCTCCAGCTATAAATGCCGCCATTAAAGACTGAAGAAACACACTTGATGAAATGCTCTAAAAATATACAACAACTCAAAGTCTTTATACTCAGTGCATTCAAAAGATCTTAAACTGATCAAGAAGTCCTCGACAACAACAAGAAGATTTGCATCAACTCCTATCTATTAACTTCTTGTTGTTTTCTTTCTAAGCTATTCTTCTGCACGAATTAAATATCTTGTTTACCCAGATATTTAATTCCTAAACCCCCAAACACAAGTCAATATTTTTGTACACGATCCATTGGGTATATTCCTTGTAATAGAACTAGTGGAAAACACAGTGCACTTTTAAATCCAAGGTTGACTGCCTTGGTGGTGGACGTAGCACTCTTTATAGTGTGAACCATCCCAAATACTTGTGTTCTTCCTTTACTGCTTGTTTTGTCTTGAACTGTTTATTATTTCCTTTACCTATATTCTTAACAGCAGACTTGAGTAATCAGTTAAGTCTACCGGTAGTCCTTAATCGGCAGACTTGAACCTGTTTCTTTACAAGACTTCCGCCACTTCAATCTTCACTATAGATTGAAAGTGCTTGTCAAAAGAACTTACTTAAAAAAAATTTTAAGTGTATAATAAGCTATTCAACCCCCCATTCTAGCTTATTATTGTGCCCTTTGGGACTCACAGTGATGAAGGTGGCGGCATGTGGGTAAAATGGGTGGTAAGGGAAGGAGGTTGCATGGGACGTTGATAACAGTTGGCAGGGACATGATTTGTTCCCCCCACAGAAATGACAAGGTGGACGAGAGTTAAAGGAGGGATGTCGATGTTGGTAGGAGGAAGACCCACGATCGTAATCGCGACTATATTACGAGAGTCTTGCCCAGCGACCACGACTAGAAGAGGGACCACTGCGGTTGGAAAAATGAGCAGAAGGGGAGGGTGGAGTGGACGGGCATTCGTGTTTAGATGAGGAGATGGTTAGGGAGGACATGGAGTCTCAATTAAGGAACTCATGACTAAGAGGTAAGCTATGGAGTTCAGGAAAGGTGACCGGCTCAGCACGAGCAGAGAGAGTGGCAACAAGTGGTTTGAAATCAGAGTTAAGACCGCGAAAGACGTAAATGTTAAATTCGGGATCGGACACGGGATGACCAGCGGCAGACAATTCGTCTGCAAAACCTTTGGCCTATTGCAGATAGGTGGTAACACTATTGTCTCCTTGGCGGAGATCATGAAGATTAGCGTGAAGGTTGAGAATACGGGTATGGGGAGGAGAAGCGAAGGCAGCAGTGAGTGCAGCCCAAAGAGCTTGAGAGGAGGAGCAACCTACAGCCATAGGAAGGACACTTTCGGACAAGGAGAAAATGAGCATGCTCATGATCATTTGGTCTTGCACAAACCAGTTTTGATAGGCGGGGTTGGGTTGGAGTGCACTATCGGTAGCCGAAGAGATATGGGTGGGTGGTGGTGGGTTGCTACTGTCAATGAAACCTACCAGTTTTTGTCCACGAAGGAAGGGAAGCATCTGGGTTTTCCAGTAAAGAAAATTGGTGCCAGTGAGTTTGAGGGAGAGATAGTGATGGGCAGAACCAAGGGTAGGAGCAATCAGATTTGAAGAAGAAGAAGAAGAACTTACGGGCAGACTAGCAGGGGAGGAAGAGCTGATTGGTTGAGTCATGGAAGAACTTACGGGCAGAATAGCGGGGGAGGAAGAGCTGATTGGTTAACTCTGGGAGGAAGAGTTGATTGGTTGAGTCATTTTCCTAAGGAATGGCTCTGATACCATGTAAAACCAAGAGTGCAAAAGTCCAATGCAATAATATTATTGTATTCCACTGTTGACGTACAAAGTGGGTGAAGTAGTTTATATACAAAGTGGCAAAAGAAAAGATACAATTAGATAACTACAGGAGATACAGATAGGAAAGTATCTTGATAAGATAACAACTAAGGTGGAGTACTGGTTATGGACTTCTCTTTTGTGTTGGACAGTCGAGTCACATGCGGCTTGGGCATATGGCTTAATATTGAGAAGTCACGACAAACGCAATGATTCGGGATGATCATTGGATCATTTGGATGTTGATTTAATTTTTTATTTAAATAAATGGCTTTGATTATAGGATACCTAACTTTAAAAACTAGGAAAAATACCTAAAAGTCTCACTAGAAAATTCTCATATCTAAAAAATTTCAAAAATAATTGTTGTATAAAAAAGGTCCAAAAAAATAGAATTTTAATACTAGAAAGTCAAATATTTAACGTGTATTCAAACGCCGTTAATGTTATTATCATTTTCTTCATCCACATTTACTATTAAATAGTATAAAAAATCTCTTTAAAAAATCATTTTCGAATGATTCTAAAGCAACTACATAATTCATATATTCTAAAGTTTTTTATACAAAAAATTAACATTTACACTATTATCAAATTTTGGTAGTAATAATAATAATAAGAAGAACAATAATAATAATAATAATAATAATAATTGTCACGCCCCAAATTTAGCACCGACACCACGGTCCCACAATTTGGCCATTCACCAACAATTATAACTTAAATCATAAATGTTCTAATCTCATAATGATTAGATCTTAAATATCATTGATTAAAGTCAAAAATAAAACCAAAATAATTAAATACAAAATCTACCTAATACTTGACATGAGTCCATAATTCATTTAAAGTACTATCGAATAATTCAATAAGGAATACTAAATCTAAAATTTTCGGAAGCCGTCATCTTGGTTTACCCGAGCCAAAATTCTCTAATAAATCTTACTCATTACCTTAGGAAGAAGAGTATGAAAGGGTGAGCGAACAATGCTCAATAAGTTCCCATACAACCCCTCCGGTTACTAAGGAGGAGTTGACCAGAAACAGATCAGAGATGAATCAAGTGTTCAAATCCATTGTTCGAAATCGATAAGCAGAAGCAGTTTTTCAAAGGTAAAACATGAGATCGAAATTTCAAAGAAAGATAATTACACAACGATTGACTCAAGTAACCTATTGTCATCAACCGTCTCATACCAGTTGATGCCAACAAACTACTCACAGATATATACTCAAGATTCCAAGTGAAAGATTAATGCAACAAGTGAACTCGAGTAACCAATTGTCATCAACCGTCCCATACCAACTGATGACAACAGATTACTCACAGAATTTCATGATCACATAAGCAGTTCATAGATTGAAATTCACAGATCATAATTCATAGATCATAATTCGAAGATCATAGGTATATCCGGATAACCACGCCACGGGCCAAGTGGCGTTCACAAGCATCATAAATCATAGTTTCATAATTCATAGTCATAAATTCAACTTAGTGATCATGGTAGAATTTCAAGTAATCAAATAATTTTACAAAATCAGGCATCGCCAAAAATCGTACTTTTCATATCAAATGTATCTCACATGAAATTCAATAATTATGTGATAATAGACAGATAATCAAATTATGAGTTTGAAAGAAATGTAAGCGACGGAGTTCGAATTCAAATGCCGATTTAAAGTCGGCGTACGTTTCAAGAAGCATTGATATCAAGGAAGTAATGAGAACATAACAAACGGTACATAAAAGATTAGAGACCTAAAGAGGTATAATTCCTTACCTCGAAATGCTTAGCAAAAGAATTAATTCGTACCACGTACGATCACCCTAAGTTCGCTTGTTCAAATCTAAATTCAAAACGTACATAATTATCAACTAAAATCATTATAATAATTAACCCTTAATATTTTATTCTGTACTCATGATTGGCTATTTATGAAAGATAATTATATTAATGAGTTGACATTTTATTATTAAACAATCAGTAAGGTAATTAATGAATTAGCTTGGCTAGTTGATAGAACCCCACCAAGCCCAAAGAACCCCCCCTTTTTTTATTTGCTGGACACACATACTTACCCACGGTCCAACCCACACACATACCCGTCCCTCTTTGTCTCGGTATTGCATATATATATAGAGTAAAATACTAAATCAACATGAATCAGTCAACGACTAACATATAATAATTAAATCTTATATATAACAATTAATTTAGTTCGAAGAATATTATATATATATATATATATATATATATATATATATATATATATTAAAGTATGCTAGTGATGGAACTTGATTGATGTACCCACATACACATATACTGACTCCTCCCCCCCCCCCTTTTTTTTGACTATTCAATATGAGAGAATAATATGTATGTGTGCATTGACTTCCGGCTATGTATTTGTATCAAAATTTTGCAATTATAAAGAAACATCACATCACACTCAGCTTTTGTACCTTTGCTTTCTAAAGTGTAACTTTGCCCTTCCTCTCTCACTTTCTGATGCTGAGGCTCTTATTGTTTCTTCTCTGCCGCCGGCCCTCTCTTTCTTTCAATGTCGTTTCTTTTTCTTTTTTTTTGTACTCCTTTCTTTTCCTCTCCTCTCAACCTTATATATATAAACCATAATAGGTTTTCTAACCCCAAAGTTAAATGGACCATGACCAACTTTTTAATTGGGTAATATTATTAGAGAATTGTAATTTATCTTAGTCATAAGTGGGCCAAGCCCAAACCAATTTAATTAGTTACTAATTAGGTTCAGAGCATTAATTTAACATAAATAATTATAACATTAATTATATAAATCCAGAACGATTATAATATTAATTAATGTCAATTAATACATTAGCTAAAATTATCGGGGTATTACACTCTCACCCCCTTAAAACAAGTTTAGTCCCTAAACTTAACGTACCTAATCAGTCGAAGAGGCCTGGATGTCGTTCTCGCATATCTTCCTCTAATTCCCAAGTAGTCTCTCTCTCGGTGTGATTAGTCCACTGTACCTTCACGTACGGAATGGTACGTCTTCTCAACATTTTATCCTTCCGGTCCACTATACGAACTAGTTGTTCATCGTAGCACAAATCTTCCCGCAATTGTAAGGGTTCGGAAGCAATCACGTGGCTTGGATCTGAGACGTACTTTCTCAACATTGACACATGGAACACATTGTGGACTCCTGAAAACGTAGGTTGTAATGCAAGCCTATAAGCGACTTCCCCCACACGATCCAATATTTCAAAGGGCCTACAAATCTCGGTGAGCTTCCCGCAATGCCAAATCTCATAACTCCCGCTTGTCGGTGAAACTTTGAGAAACACATGATCTCTACTTCAAACTCGAGTTCGCGACGACGCTTATCGGCATACGATTTCTGTCTACTCTAGGCCGTAAGGAGTCTCTTCTTGATCAATTGTACCTTATCTGATGTAATCTGCACAAGTTCTGGCCCCAACAGTTGCATGTCACCCACTTCATCCCAACACGTAGGTGATCTACATCTCCTTCCATACAACGCTTCGTACGGTGCCATACCAATACTCGTATGAAAGCTATTATTATACGTAAACTCAACCAATGGCAGATGGTCATCCCAATTCCTTTGTAAATCCAAGGTACAAGCCCTAAGCATATCCTTCAAACAACGGCCGAGCTTGACACCTAATTAAGGTCATCGGACCCACCTGGTCGACCGAAGTCCATTGATGATGTTGGTGCCTAGTAGTAGCGCATGGCTACCTTATAAATCAAACATAAGTCCCACATCTACGATGTGGGATTGAAGGTATTACAATCTCCCCACTCGAATCCTTGGCGTCCTCGTAAAGTCAGAATCATACCGAGGCGTCACGGGGAATCAAAGAGTATGAAGGGGTGAGCGAACAAAGCTCAATAAGTTCATATACAACCCCTCCGATTACTAAGGAGGAGTTGACCAGAAACAGATCAGAGATGAATCAAGTGTTCAAATCCATTGTTCGAAATCGATAAGCGGAAGCAGTTTTTTAAAGGTCAAACAGGAGATCGGAATTTCAAAGAAAGATAATTACACAACGATTGACTCAAGTAGCCTATTGTCATCAACCGTCTCATACCAGTTGATGCCAACAAACTACTCACAGATATATACTCAAGATTCCAAGTGAAAGATAATAATGCAACAAGTGAACTCGAGTAACCAATTGTCATCAACCGTCATACCCGGTGATGACAGCAGTTACTCCGCAATTCCATGATCACATGCTTGTTCATAGATCGAAATTCACAGATCATAATTCATATATCATAATTTGAAAATCATAGGTATATTCGGATAACCACGCCACGGCCAAGTGGCGTTCACAAGCATCATAAATCATAGTTTCATAATTCATAGTGTCATAAATTCAACTTAGTGATCATGGTAGAATTTCAAGTAATCAAATAATTTTACAAAATCAGGCATCGCTAAAAATCGTACTTTTCATATCAAAGGTATCTCACATGAAATTCAATAATTATGTGATAATAGACAGATAATCAAATTATGAGTTTGAAAGAAATGTAAGCGACAGAGTTCGAATTCAAATATCGATTTAAAGTCGGCGTACGTTTCAAGAAGCATTGATATCAAGGAAGTAATGAGAACCTAACAAACGGTACATAAAAGATTGGAGACCTAAAGAGGTATAATCTCTTACCTCGAAATGCTTTGCAAAAGAATTAATTCGCACCACATACGATCACCCTAAGTTCGCTTGTTCAAATCTATATTCAAAACGTACATATTTATCAACTAAAATCATTATAATAATTAACCCTTAATATTTTATACTGTACTAATGATTTTCTATTTATGAAAGATAATTATATTAATGAGTTGGCATTTTATTATTAAACAATCAATAAGGTAATTAATGAATTCACTTGGCTAGTTGATAGAACCCCACCAAGCCCAAAGACCCCCCCCCCTTTTTTTTAGGAAAAATTACAAGCCGGTACATTTTTGAAAACATGTTTTCAAATGAATCAACCTATTTTTTGCATATTTCTTGGAGTCTGATTTTGGAGCGAAATTACTTCTATACCCCTTTGTGTCGTACCATAGCCGATAGGGTTCGAAATTTTTCACAAGTGAAGAAGGCTTCGACTGGTCGAAGGTTCGAAGCAGCGGCGGCGGCGGCTTCTGGTCGAAGGGTCGAAGCAACGGCGGCTAGGGCTCGAAGGATTGCAGCAGCAGCGACGCCAGACGGCGATAGGAGGAGGAAGCAAGCTCAGTCGACAGTCGCGTTATCGCGTATCGGCGTATGTGAGGTGTGCGGGTCTTTTTTCTTTCGTCTCTCTGACTCTCTCTCTCTCGCAGTTGATAGTTAGGTTAAAAGAATTAGAGACAGTCCAATCCCCAATTTTGTTGTTAACTATTTCCTCCATCCCCCAAAAATAGGAGTCTCATTTCTGAAATTTAAGCTAAACATTTTCTCTCTTGTCTTTTGTTTACCGTAAGTAAAATCCTTTTTTGGGCGAATATGTTGACAAAGTATTGCATTTGTTTTGATTTGTGATCTGCTTGTGTGTCTTAGGCTAAAGGTATTGTCGGGTGGAGAGAAAACTAAAAGTAGAATGGTGATTTAGTTTAATTCTAAAGTAGAATGGTGATTTAGTCATCTGCTTGTGATTTAGTTTAATTCTAATATTTGTGTCTTTAATTGATTATTCATGCTGGTACTTGCAGTTCTGGCATGATAAATTTGAAGGAATTATCATTGGTTAGTGGCAAAGCTGCTTGGATGGCTTACCTGGTATTGATTTCACTTTTAAGTTGATCACTTTCCATTTTCATCTTGTTTATATTTTTTGAGGAAGCTTGCTTTTTATTTATTATTGATTTTATTACCATTATTAGTATATTTTTGTGTATATGGTAATTGCTGGGCATGCTTTTTCCTTTCCTTTTTTTCATTGGTGGTGATGGTGAGGTGGGGGGTGGAGCCATGGAGGTTGGGGTGTTGTTTCCTCTATCTGATCAGATGCGAGATTGGGGATCTGTTCTTGCCTGATTTGATCAGTTTGTATTTTAACTCTGGTTTTTGAGTTTTCTCTTCAAGTCCACCTCTCTTGTTCTCTTATTCCACTATCCCGTTAATGCCTTCTTATATAGAACTCAGAAACACTTCAATTTTCAACTTTATATATTAATCCTAATTGAACGTATCTTAATTTGCAGGACATATACTGTTTGGATGCTGATGGTGCCCTTTTTGATGCTGCATTACTTTCTGCAGTTGCTGCCTTCTCTCACTGTGAGTTTGACAATATTATGTTGTTTTTTACATCACTTTCTCTTTTAAATATTTTTCTTATCTTAATAGAGCAAGTGTACATGTGAAAAGTCAGTATTGCTCTTGATAATGGTTTCGTCGGTCGATTTTTTTTGTAGAGTTTGTGGATATTTTTGTTATAGCTTAGGCCGGTTGTTTGATATACCTCTAGTGTACTCGGGACGCGTCACCTATCTTGATGCACTGTTTATAATAATTTTACCTATTAAAAAAATAAAGTAAAAATGGTTTCATAATTTTTGTCCCTTGTAAGCAGATTCTGCAGCACCTCGATGTGTTTTAAGAATATGAGGCATTGGATCCTATTGTAACCAATGGGACATGTCTAACTTGCAAGTTGTGCCTCAAAAACTTATGTTATAGCACTGAGTTGGTAAAGTGTTAGTGGTTGGGTCAAGGTTTATTTCTCATAGTTCACTGCTGTCGATGATTGGAAAAAAGGATTGCTGATTACTAGGGGAGAGATTTGTCTATTTCCCTGGGCTGGGACTTTTTATAGCAAAAGGCCCTTGGAGCTTTGGTGACCACCCAGGTAAGTACTCATTGTGGACATCATTTTTCTGTGCTAGCATACAAAGAGACCTTTTTAGTCACATTTTTTTGAGTTGTGGCTGTAAGCATGACAGGTAGTTGCGGGTTTTGGTGGAGTTGATGAGGCTGGTGAATGTGGAAAAGCAAATCCAAATATGGAAGCTTTTAAGTTGGCTCCTTGTGCAAGGGCAGCAAATGATGGCAGTGTTACGCCTTCAAGTAGTTACTTTCTAATACTGCCAAGAGTTCTTGAATGTCTCGGATTTTTGTGTTCTGGTGAAGAAAATGGGACAGAATCTGAAATGTCTCTGTGCTGTTATGCTTTCTAATACTGCCAAGAGTTCTGGAATCAAACTCGAGACTGCAATCACCATTCCCAAACGTTGCAACCTTGCTGATCGCCCCATTGGTAACCAGTGTGGAGGTTTGCTCAATCAATTTTTAGTTTTTGTAGTATGTCATTTTTTCTTTTGTTGTTCTCAGCCTAATATTTGCATTGTGCTTTGCAGCTTACACCCTGCCTTAAAAGAATGGTTGTTGCTATTCCATGGAAGAGAATGTATTTGCAGTACGTTGTGGTGCTGTAAAAGTGTGCTTGAGTTGTATTCTATCTAGTTGACTAGATCATCAACTAGCTAGCTTTGTACCCAGACATCTGTTTAATAAATAACGAATGTGTGTTTATGCGTGTGTGGAAAGTTCTGTCTCCTTTGTGATCGACTACTTGTACTTTGCATTGGCCTAACTACCACGCAAGGCATTTGATAACCTTGCGAGTTTTCATGAGCCTGTGTATATTGATCATTGGCTAGACGAGTTATCTTATTTGACATGTTTTTGATTTTTTGATTGGCATCAGCTTTTCTTGATTTATTTATTTTTTTGCTTAAGAAAATCTGTAAAAACAGCCCTGATGCCAAGATTTGGCATCAGCATTTTTTGAATTTTTTTGCTTAAGAAAATCTGTAAAAACAGCTCTGATGCCAAGATTTGGCATCAGAATTTTTTGAATTTTTTTGCTTAATGAAATATGTCAAAACAGCCCTGATGCCTGGATTTGACATCATAATTTTTTGAATTTTTTTACTTAAGAAAATCTGTTAAAACAGCCCTGATGCCTGGATTTGGCATCAGGATTTTTAGAGTTTTTTTGCTTAATGAAATCTGGAAAAATAGCTCTGATGCCTGGATTTGGCATCAGGATTTTTTGAGTTTTTTTGCTTAATGAAATCTGGAAAAACAGCACTGATGCCTGGATTTGGCATTTCCAATTTTCCTTTTTCAATTTCGGATGCCTGGCATCAGGTTGATTTTGAAGTCAGATTGATTTCGTGCCGGCATCGAGTTGATTTGATGCTCGGCATCGAGTTGATTTTGGCATCGATTGATTTACGATGCGGCATCAATTGATTTTGGCATCGAGGTTGATTTTTTCGATGTCGGCATCCGAATTGATTTTTGGCATCAGAGTTTTCATTAATGGTATTTTTGTCATTTGACAAGCAATTTGTAGTTATATGAAATGTCCAAAAAATTGATGGTTCTAGATGAAATCATGTTTTCAAAATTGTACCCACTTGAAATTCCCCCTTTTTTTTATTTGCTGGACACACATACTGATCCATGGTCCAACCCACACACATACCCGTCCCTCTTTGTCTCGGTATTGCATATATATATCGAGTAAAATACTAAATCAACATGAATCAGTCAACGGCTAACATATAATAATTAAATCTTATATATAACAGTTATTTTAGTTAGAAAGAATATTATATATATATATATATATATATATATATATATATATATATATATATATATATATATAAAGTATACTAGTGATGGAACTTGATTGATGTACCCACATACACATATACTGACTCCACCCCCCTTTTTTACTTTTTTACAATATGAGAGAATAATATGTATGTGTGCAATATGAGAGAATAATATGTGATGTGTCCGGCTATGTATTTGTACTTCCGGCAAAATTTTGTAATATCAAAATTTTAAAGTAATTATAAAAAACATCACATCACACTCAGCTTTTGTACCTTTGCTTTCTAAATTGTAACTTTGCTCTTCCTCTCTCACTTTCTGATGCGCTTATTGTTTCTTCTCTGCCGCCGACCCTCTCTTTCTTTCACTGCCGTTTATTTCTTCTTCTTTTTTTGTACTCCTTTCTTTTCCTCCCCTCTCAACCATATATATATAAACCCTAATAGGTTTTCTAACCCCAAAGTTAAATGGACCAAGACCAACTTTTTAATTGGGTAATATTATTAGGGAATTGTGATTTATCCTAGTCATAAGTGGGCCAAGCCCAAACCAATTTAATTAGTTACTAATTAGGTTCAAAGCATTAAACGCGACTGTCGACTGAGCTTGCTTCCTCCTCCTGTCGCCGTCTGGCGTGGCATTGCTTCTTGCAATCACCGAGCCCTAGCCGCCGATTTAGCCGACCCTTCGACCGAGCTTGGCCCTTGAACCGACCGGTCGAAGCCTTCTTCGCTTGTGAAAAATTTCGAACCCTATCGGCTATGGTACGACACAAAGGGGTATAGAAGTAATTTCGCTCCAAAATTGTACCTAAAAGAAATATGCAAAAAATAGGTTGATTCATTTGAAAACATGTTTTCAAAAATGTACCGGCTTGTAATTTTTCCTAAAAAAGGGGGAATTTCAAGTGGGTACAATTTTGAAAACATCTTTTCATCTAGGACCATCAATTTTTTGGACATTTCATATAACTACAAATTGCTTGCCAAATGACAAAAATGCCATTAATGAAAACTCTGATGCCAAGCCTTGGCATGCCAAAATGCGATGCCAAATCTTGGCATCGGTGAAATCTTGATGCAAAATCTTGGCATCGGAGTGCAATCTTGATGCCTACAATTGATGCTGATGCCAAAAATAGTGCTGATGCCAAAAATGCTGATGCCAAATCTTGGCATCAGGTGAAATGCTGATGCCAAAAATTGAGCAAATCTATCGAGGCCTTCCAGATCCAGAGGACGACACACAAAAAGCTTAAAATCAGTTCATCACCCCATCATACCCCACTATCAATACAGCATGATCCAAAGAATCATACCACACTATCAATACAACATGATCCAAAGAAGTTGAACACGGCCCACTGAATATTCCCTGCTCCAATCGAGTCTCCGGCAAGTTGTTGATCATTTGTACCTGGGGTTCAGGTTTACTTTTCTCAATAAAAAGCTACCAAAGGGTGGAGTCGACAGATTAGACCAGAAAACAAAGAAAATAAAATGCTCGACACAAAACTTGATCCTCTTGTAACTCTGGAGTGCAAATTTCGAATCTCTTCTTTTGTTTCTCTCGCGTCGTCGGAGAATTTCTTCTGAGATAGGGGTGGGCGCAACGGTTTCATGCGGTGGTTGTGGCTTGTGGCGGTGGCGGTTGTTGTGGTGGCTCTGATTGTGGCTCGTATAGCTTTCGCTTCTTCAGAGGCTGCTTCGTCGTAGCCATGGTGGAGAGGAGGAGGAGGAAAGGAGTGAAGAGAACTGGTATTGCGTTAATTGGGGGCGGAAATTGGAAAACGAAAGCCGCACTACTAACTTCCATGCGCTTCATAGACACATAAAGGGCAATGATGTACTTTTGCCCTAAAAATGTACCCAAAAGATATGTTCAAAAAATAGGTGGATTTATTTGAAAAAATGTTTTTAAAAATGTACCGGCTTGTAATTATTCCATAATTATAACATTAATTATATAGGTCCAAAACGATTATAATATTAATTAATGGTAATTAATACACTAGCTAAAATTATCGGGGTATTACAATAATAATAATAATAATAATAATAATAATATTATTATTATTATTATTATTATTATTATTATTATTAATCATCATCAAGCAGGCAGCCTGTCACGCCCCAAAATTAAACCCTCAAACTGGAGTCTAAAATTGGGCATGATGAGTTTGCGATTAACACTAAACCACCTGTAAACAGAAAAACCAACAACAAGAGGCGGCGGCAAACGAAAGCTTACCATGGCGCTACTATATACAAGAAACCAAAAGAAAGTATTATCCAGAGTTATACAAACTCCAACCAAACCATAAACACCAGGAAGACATCCAATTTTCCACCAAAAGAATGTTTACAATAGCTGAGAGTTCTATACAAAGGTAGGTCGACAAGACCCAAAATAATAACAACCTGCTCTCCGACACTCCTGAACAGCTCACGATCACTTCCTTGTCTGGCTGTGATCTAAGGAAAATAAATAAACAAATAATGAGATTTAACTCAATAAGGTTCCACTATACTTATGCATGCTATGAATGGATGCAACATATCAAGTGTGCCATGATGACAGTTCATATAAAGAGTTTATAACATGATATTTAACAATTAATCAATAAATTGTTACATAGATGTATAAATACACAATTAAGTATATAAGATTGAGATACATCTCCAATCATCCACTTCCGACCTTATAACTCATTGTTGTTGTAGTTCTTATCATTCGATCACTTTCAAGAGTATTAGATTATTAACAACCCGGGTACCAAGTCGACACGAGGCCAAGTCCCTACAACCTCAGCAGTCGTGCCACTAAAGAGTATTACCTCCGCTATGGCCATTAGTGAAGGGTTGGTCACATAGAGCTCCACACTTGACTTACATTGCCCTTCGACCCATGTAAAGTCCGGGGTTGCCCTACACTTCCCTAAAAGAATATTATCACATAACAAACACCACTAGGTGTTCCAAGTATTGTTCACAAAGATTGTTCTTTTATTGACTATTCAAAACTGTAACAAATATGACAAGCTATAAAATAAACTCGTCAATCACTTAACATCGATAATTCACGTACTTTACACAAACTTGTTTATCCCAACTCAATCACAATAACAACTTGTAAAGATATTTCAAAGCATGGCTTATTATCAAATAACCAATAATATAACCAATTAATCACAAATTAATCACAAGTAACGAATCAATTCCACGTATATCAAATATTGACCACAATATATAGACTATTGACCGTGTAACAATGAACATACATAAACAAGTAGTTTCTTATTAAAAAGGTAGAAATTCGTCCGATTAAAAATACGCCAAAATAGCTTTTAAAATAACCACGAGCTAAACCATAAACTTTCCGGCTTTTGAATTTAAGAAATAAGCTTTAATCGTAAATTATATATCGAACCCTCTGTTTATTCTCGTTCTGCAGCCACTCTCATGTATCTCTCAAACGACGGCTGAATGAAGGGAGGAAGCGTAAGTAACATATTAAATCCCGATCAACTTGGTCAACAATTGTGTGCTATTAGAAAACCAACTATTTTTTTTCGTCGGCAATATGCTAAGTTGGAGAAAATATCATTCTCTAGCAAAAGACTAAACAATGATTAGTATATAATATATCATACTCCCTCCGTCCCTAAATAATCGTCCTGGTTGACCTAGCGCATAATTTAAGAAAAAACAATTGACTTGATTATTTATATTGGTTTAATGTGTAGTTTCCTTTAAAGCCCATGTGTATGTGACCCATAATTAAAGTAGAGTGAAAAAATAAGGGTAAAGTGGTAAAAGTTATGTTCTAAAAATGTAAGTTTCAAACTAGACAATTATTTTGGGGACTACGAAAAAAAAAAAAGGAGGACGATAATTTATGGACGGATGGAGTATTAATATAATGTCATTTTTATTAAACTAAGGTATTATTCTAAAATAAAAACATAACATTGACTAGTCAAACTATTTACAATTAATATAAAATTAATTCTCCAATGTTAATAATTCAATATTACAATATAACATTCATCAACATAATATTTTAATACTAAAAATAGTCAACATAACAAATTTAATTTATTATAATATTAATATTTGTATTATTTGGTACCATATAATTAAAAAAGTCAATAAAGTATTGCCCAATTAATTATAACATGCACCAAATTAGATAATTATGAGATAATTAAACTTACTAAAACCTTAGCGTCTGGGGCCAAGCGTGTAGCGGCGGTGAGCATCTCGGCAAAGCATAACCAAAGCTGTCGGGGAGTTATGCCAACGGTCATCAAAAGCGTGGGGAGTTAATGCGGGAATGCCCCACGTTCTAGGCGTGACCATGGTCGGTGTCCGCTGCTCGGGCATTCAATGCCCACGTTCAGATCTTCAATACTAGCCCTATATAATCATTCTCCAACAAACAAAAGTACGTTCACATATATACAAACCTAAACTCGTCAAATTGGTATCTCATTTAATTTGTGTGTTTACTAATTTTCACAAGTGTATTTAGGCGCCGAGACGGAAGCAGTGCAGGCTATTCTCGCTCAGTGTCAGTGCAAAACTCCAAATGTGCAAGAGTCCAGAATGTACGAGCGGCCCGTCCCTACACGCTAATCCGTGAAAGCCGCAGTCAGCGAGCAAAACACGTGAGGCCCGCATCCAAATAGGTATCTATTACATCAGCCCAACACACCCCTTTTAGGGGCGGGGCGGGCATGCCCGCGGGTTTAGCCCTATTTGACAACTCTAGTTTTGAGGTCCATTTAAAGTATCTTATCCTTCCGTTACATCCACGGTGTCTATATTTGAAAATTTTAATTATTAAGAGATATATAAATAACATTAAAGTTTGTCGAATTACAAAAATGTTTGAGTATAATCAAAATATTAATATTAAATGTAGATGGTAAAGTTAAAATGTTATGGAAATGATAAGCAGATACTCCCTCCATTCCGGACAAAGAGTCCTCGTTTGAAAGTCAATTTTTTTAAGAAAATGATATTTTTAGTAGTTGATTTAATAATAAAATGACACTTGTATGCCATAATTTTTTAAAGTAGACTCTTTAAGTGAAACATCCCAAAATGAAATAATTGACTATTTGTCCGAAACGAAGAGTGTATGTTTTTTTGAAAATAAATTCTTAAAGTGAAATACATCAAAATAGTATGGTGGACTCTTGTCGAAAACTAAGGGAGTATAATGTTGTACTATATACTCAATCTTTTATAAAATTATTGTCATGCTTTTCATTTTAAATGCGTCCCAAAAAAGCGTATTGTTTATAAATTTCTTTTTAGAGAACACTTTACGATTTTTCTCTTACTAGTTCTTTATACATTAATTATGACCACACACAGATGAATTTTAAAAGGAAACTATATATCGTATCAATATTAATAATCAAGTTTTTTT
>CM028381.1:73532957-73624423 GCA_013146195.2 Codonopsis lanceolata
CCCAGCCCACTCCCATCAACCAATCTCCCTTGGGCTGTTGTCCCTTTACTCATTCCTTCTCCTTCAGTTCGGTCCACCTTGCAGCCTGATTCTCCTACTCACGATTCCTCTCACTTTGCGGCCAAATCGCCCCATATGGACCCGCCCCAAACTTCTTCTGTCCCCTTCACTCCTCCCAGTCCAGCTTCCTCTCATGCAAGTCCAGTTCATCTCCACTAAGGATCAACTAGTTGATATTCTGACTAAGCCGCTATCTCCCTCACGCTTCACATTCCTTCGTGACAAGCTGCACGTGTTCAGTTGACCACCCTCATCTTGCTGGGGGATATTAAGTCATACGTCCAAGCCGCATGTGACTCGGCTGCCAACACAAAAGAGAAGTCCACAACTAGTACTCCACCTTAGTTGTTATCTTATCAAGATATTTTTCTATATGTATCTCCTGTAGTTATCTAATTGTATCTTCTCTTTTGCCACTTTGTATATAAACTACTTCACCCACTTTGTACGTCAACAGTGGAATACAATAATATTATTGCATTGGACTTTTGCACTCTTGGTTTTACTCTCAACAAAGAAAAAGTCAGTCCGTAGTTTCACACTTTCACCTATGTGACCAAGTTGTTGCTCTCTACCGTACATATTACACCTTTGAATTACCGTGCACTTTCAACAAAGAAATGTCAACACGTCCATTTCCAAGAAAAATGTCTTTATTCCCTTGACGACAAACAGATTAAAAAAGGAAATGTGTTTCTTGGAGACGTACGATCGTCATTCTGTTTTAGAGTTAATAAGCTTTTATTGAATGGCTATGGTGAGAGCCGAAGATAAAGCCTCCTACTCCTCTTCAATATTATCATCTAGTACTAGTAGTAGTTGTTTATATGATGTCTTCTTAAGTTTCCGTGGTGAAGACACTCGTAAGACTTTTACTGATCATCTCTATACCGCTTTGGTACAAGCAGGAATTCACACTTTTCGAGACGACGACGAGATTGATAGGGGACAGAGTCTAAAGCCTGAACTTGAGAAAGCTATCAAAAAAGCTCGGGCTTCGGTTATTGTTTTCTCAAAAGACTATGCCTCTTCCACTTGGTGCCTCGACGAACTTATGTTGATCATCGAGTGCTGGAGGACCAATAAACAGGTGGTTCTACCTGTCTTCTACCACGTCGATCCATCCGATGTCAGGAACCAAACCAAGAGTATTGGAGATTCATTTACCAAGTACCACGAACAAACCGAAGCCGAAGTTGACCCCAAAAGAAAACAGGAAAGGCTAGAGAAGGTCAACGCATGGAGGGCAGCACTTACAACTGCTGCAGAGTTGACTGGCATGGTTCTCAAAAATCAAGCTAATGGGTAAAATTTCCTTACTTCTAACGATCGATCATACTTTTTTTTTTTTGAAGTGCTTTTAAATTTGGTATGCACTGATGCAACAAAAGTAACTTTCCTTTAACATAGCTTCGGGTTAATTGCAAGAAAAAACTTTGTATTTTTCTTTCCGACTTATTAAGTCTCAACCTAAAAATAAAATTACTTCAAACCCAACCGACGTTATTAAAGGGTGACTGGACAACCTACATGGATCCTAAGTGGCATGGCGGGATAGTTGTAGCTGGTTTCCTCCATTTTCATGAAAATAATTGCAAAACAAACCTTGTATTATGAAGTTAATTTCAAATTAAACATATTATATACACACTTTATTTCCTTTTAAAAAATAAAAAATAATAAATGTTTTAAATTACTCCCAAAAATAATTGGGAGTAATTATAATACTCTTAATTTACTTCCGGCTTTGGCATAAACCGTAAGAGTTTAATGATAAGTATGCTAGAGAATTAGCTTTTTATGTTATGTTTCATAATAATTTTTCAAAAATAATTTTTTTTGAAAGCGAAGCAAAATAATAATAATTTGCATTACCCCCAAAATTCAAATATTTTTAAAGACTATTTGATCAAATATTTTTCATGTAAACAAAATTTAATCTTTACCATCTAGATCTTGAGTTCTTATTGCAAGTCATTTTTTTATGGGGTATACTTAATATATCACCTATAAAATGCTTAATACAGCACTTTTAAAAAATATTTGACCAAAATACCCTTTACATAATTTATTTATTTTTGTTTTTTTATTAAATTTAATTTAACAAATTTTAAATTTAAAAATATTTTAAACACAATTAATTTATTAATTAATTTGATTTAGTTACTAAACACAATTAAATTACTAATTAATTTGATTTAGTTATACTAAGTGAAAAATTATCTTTGAGTTAGGTTTAAATTAAAAAAAAATTTAATTTGATTTGAATTAGGTTTAAATTAAAAAAACAAGTTTTGGGTAATTTATTTATTTATTTTAATTAAATTTAAATTAGCTAAAATTTAATTTTTTTTATTAAATTGAAATTAGCTAATTTAAAATTTAATAATTAATTTGATTTGAATTAAGTTTAAATTAAAAAAAAAACAAGTTTTGAGTTTAGGCCTTAGGACCGGTTTTGTACCAGTCCAAATGAGGAGATGGGCTAGGTACCGGTCTGCTAGCAGGCCAAATTGGGGGGGGATGAGTTTGGGCCTGGTTGGGTGGCAGTCCAAAAGGGGGGATGGGTTGAGGGCTGGTCTAGTAGCAGCAGTGGGTTTGTGGGGGGAAATGAATGGGTTTAGGACTGGTTTCAATCCAGTCCTTAAACTAAAAGTTGATTTTTTTAATTTAAACATAATTCAAATCAAATTAATCATTAAATTTTAAATTAGTTAATTTAAATTTAATAAAAAATAAAAAATAAATATTAGTTAATTTAAATTTAATTAAAAAAACAAAAAAAATAAATTACGTAAAGGGTATTTTGGTCAAATATTTTATAAAAGTGTTGTATTAAGCATTTTATAGGTGTTGTATTAATTACCTATGTTTTTTATTACGGGATAACACTTTTTTGAGCATCGTATAATTTGAAAATTTTCAATTTCACCAACCTACCCCAAATTGGAAATTCCTAAATTGTATGATGGCCAAAAAAGTTGTTATTTCCTTTTATTACTACGAACTTAAATTCAGTTTGGGTATTTATTGGAGTTTTTTTTTTTGTATTAACAGAATTTTGAATTTTCATGTTTTTGTATGTCTTTTTTTGCTAAAGGTAAAAATTAAAGGAAAATATAAATGATTAGTCCATAGTCAAAAGTTGAAGTAATTAAAGAGGATTTGATTTTAAAATAAATAAAATGGTTATATATATAATAGGGTAAATTTAAAATAATTAGCTTCATGGTGCAAGGTTAATTTGTATGCAATTATTTCCAAAAAAAATGGAGGGAACCAGCTACAATTCTCCCGCCATGCCACTTAGGATCCATGTAGGCTGCCAAGTCACTTATCTGTTGTAGATTATAACACCATGTAGAGGTAAGATTTTGAGAGTGACCCTAAACGTAACACTAAAATCCCTAAACGTAACACCAAAATCCCTAAACGTTACACCATTCAATGTATAAAATGACCTAAATACCCATTTTAACATTTAATAGATACTCACTTTTGGTACACACTTGCGGATGTTTTATAAAACATCCGCTAGTGTGTGGCAGATGTTTTATAAAACATCTGTTAGTTTGTAGCGGTTGTTTTGTCCGAAATCGAAAAAAAAATACAAATCAACCGTTTTTTGTTCGTAATTGAAAAGAAAAAATAAACCGAATCAAAATTAATCTAATTGACATGCGAAATCATGCGAATTAACAATGGCGCGTAATCAAAATTACGTGAAGGGGGAGGGAGGGAGGGGGTAGTATAGTTTAAATGTAAAGAGGGGTAGTGAAGTAATTTTACCTTTTAAATGGTGTTACGTTTAGGGATTTTGGTGTTACGTTTAGGTGTTCTGTTTTTTTTAGTAGGTTAACTTAATAATTTTCTACCTATTTGTGTGAATTTTAAGATTATTTTGTGTTCTCATGCATTACATGTTTCTCAGGCATGAGTCGGGGTTCATCCAAGAAATTGTTGGTTTTATGAATCGCAAACTAGACCGAATGAACGTCCTTAAGGTTCCCCAATACCTAGTGGGAATAGACTCTCGCATAGCAAGCATTACTTCGTGGTTACAAGATGAATTGTCTGATGTCAATCCATATGTCCTTTGTGGGATGGGCGGAGTCGGCAAGACAACCATAGCAAGGTGTGCTTACAATTGTAACTTTCAAGAATTTGACTGTAGTAGTTTCCTTGAAAATGTACGAGAAAAGTCTAGAACACTAGAAGGTAAACTTACTTTACAAAATCAGCTTCTTTCTGATATCATGAATTTGCAGAAGCAAGAAATAACAAACCTTTCCAAGGGTACCTCAAAAATTGAGAAGGCTATGCAGAATAAAAGAGTGTTTATTGTTCTTGATGATGTTGATGATGTCAGTCATTTGGATGAATTACTTGGCACACAAAATTTTTATCGTGGAAGTAAAATCATCATAACGACAAGGGTTAAATCACTCCCAAAGACTTATGGAGTTTTCAAGGAGTGCATGGTCAAAACATTAAACAAAAGTGAATCGTTAGAGTTATTAAGTTGGCATGCCTTTAAGTCTGCTACTCCCTTGAACGATTATGTAGAACAATCACACAAGGTGGTACAACTTTGTGGTGGGCTTCCTTTGGCTCTTAAGGTTTTGGGCTCTTCTCTATTTGGAAGTAGTACTGAAGTATGGAATGATACACTGAAACTATTGGGTAATAATGGTAATGTTGGAATTGATAATATTCTAAGAATAAGCTACGAGTCCTTGGAATATTGCCAAGACAAATGTTTGTTCTTGCACATTGCTTGTTTTTTTGTTGGAGAGGATAAAGATTACATAGTCAAGACACTGGAATGTGATTTTTCTATGATAGCTGGGATCCAACATCTCGTTAATAGATGTCTCCTCACTATAAGCGAGGACAACAAGTTGATGATGCATCAGTTACTTCAAAATTTGGGAAGAGAAATTGTTTATCAAGAATCACCAAAAGATCCTGGGGCACGTAGTAGACCGTGGCATCATGATGATGCCTTTAAAGTATTAAAAGGGAAGAAGGTAAGGAAAACATTACTTTTTATGCGTGTGTATATATGAGTTCAATTGCCCATATGCCCAAAACTGATTATATTTCTATGTTACCTTAATTATCCTTTTCTCTTTGTTCCCATTTACCAGGGTACTGAAAAAGTTGAAGGCCTTACCCTTGACATGCGTTATGTGAAGGTGGATAAGTCTGTGAGGAAACGTCGATACAGTGATATTCTAAGTAGTTTATTCACCCCTACATACAAGAGTGACTTTGACATTGATGCGTTTGAAGGGATGAGCAACCTTAGACTACTCCAACTCAATTATGTACGACTGTTTGGGAACTACAGTAACTTTCCTGGGAATTTGATATGGTTGCGTTGGCATGGGTTTTCTCTAAAGAGTATACCCATTGACATACCTTTGGAAAATCTTGTTACTCTTGACATGTGTCATAGTAAATTGGAGCAAGTATGGAAGGGGCTAAAGGTAAGACATTCGATATTACTTTCCCTTCCTTTTTCTCTTTTTGTACTTACCAGATGAGGTTTTTATATTGTTCAACTTTTGTTATCCGTGTCAAAAAGTTCATTGCTTGTTTCCATATTGGGATTTTGTTGTCCATGATAACTTTTGTTGCATCTAAGAAGTGGCTTTTGATTTATTTCCATGCAGCATGTCACATCTTTAAAGATCCTTAATCTCAGTCACTCACGTGAACTTACAAAGGTTCCTAACTTCAAAGGTATTCCTAATCTTGAAAAATTGATCCTCAATGGATGTACAAACTTGATTGAGCTTTGTGAATCCATTGAACATCTTAAGGGACTGACTTTACTTGATCTAGAAGATTGTGAAAATCTCAAGAAGCTTCCAACCAACATTGATACTCTTACATCTCTTGAGAAACTAGTAATCTCTGGTTGCTCGAAGCTTGTTGAGCTTCCAATGGGACTAAGGAAGTTGGGGTCACTGAAAGTGCTACTTGCAGCTCGAGTTGTGTTAAACCAAAAACCCCATGAGATGGGACAGATGGAATGGTGGCACCGGCATGCAATTGTTATAGGACAGGTGTCAAGACCAAGAAATGGTCCTAAAGTCTCATTTTCTGGTTTACCAAGGTGTTTGAGAATATTAAGCCTAGCACAGTGCAACATAAATGATGAATCTTTCCCTAAGGATTTCGGTAACATAGCAATATCGTTGGAATACTTGAATTTAAGTGGAAACCCAATTTGTAGATTGCCAAATTGGGTCAAAAGTCATAGTAAGCTTAAAGAACTTCAATTGATGTCATGTAAAAATCTTGAGCCTCTTCTAGCTTTGCCCAGTACTTTACTATTTGTGAATCTGGGTCATACATCTGTGGAAAAAGTAACATCTTCAAGTGAGTTGGATTTAGTTGATATCTGGTTTGACGGTAACACAAGGCTAGTTGAAATAGAAGGTTATACAAAGAAAGAAGCAATTACAGAAGTTGACGATATAATAATAACCAACTTGGGATGGCGCTTGTGCGATATAGAGTCACTGAGAAATGTTAAGGTGAGACTTGAAGATAATAATTATTTGAGAGTTCCAATGAAGACTTCTATCCAGGTTCTCTCTCTCTCTCTCTCTCTCTCTCTCTCTCTCTCTTTCTCTCTCTCACACACACACACACAGACATACACACAAATTTCTTTTTCACAAACACCACAGACACGCATACAACTGATTATTATCATTAATTATGATTGTTAATTAGGGATTGCACGAATGGGGAATATTTAGCACATATGTTCCGTTTGAAAAGGTTCCATCATGGTTCTCTCGTAGACAATCAATTAGTCGTGCAGGATGGTCAATACCCCGCGGAACATCTATAACCATAAATGTGCCTCATAATGTAAGGGTCCAGTGTTTGAATGTGTGTTCAGTGTACGAGTTTTCCGGCGGCCGTTTGGATTGTCCATGGACATATCCATCATCTATTGAAGCTAGTAGCAGTTTAAAGGATTTTCTATGGGCATATCCATCATTTATCAAAATTAGTAACAAAACAAAGGGTCTTGCATGGATATATTGCCCTTTATGTATGGGGGTGGCAGAAGGTAATGGCGATCAGTTGGCATGGTTAAGCCAGTGGAAGTTTGGTAATCAATTGGAGGCTGGTGATGAATTGACTGTTAAGGTTGACATGGGGGATGATAACCAGCTAAAAGATTACGATATCCGACTTGTGTACGGTGAGGAAGAAGAAGTTGACGAGAGCCAAAACAAAAGCACTTCTACTTGTTGGAACAACCATGTCATTGGTGGAGATTTGTCGGCTTTTCAACTGAGCACAGGAGACTACTTCCTCTATCGAGGATATATTATACCTCACATGTTACAGTGGGCCACTAATCTTCCTGAGGATCAGATGTGGAATATATTTGGATACCTCGACTTGTCCAAAGGTATGTAGCTTTTCTTATCAACATGGCCGGCCCCTATAAGCCATAATGGCCAAAACCCTACATTATTAAAAAAATAAAATAAATGTCAAATTCTAATTTCTAAAAACGACTTAGGCTCCATTTGTTTCACAAAAAATAACTTTTGAAAAACGTTTTCTTCATTTTCCAGTATTTGGTAACTAGAAGAAAATATAGTCAACATAAAAGTTTTTCTAAGTCAATAGAAAATGAAGCCTTTTTTTTTCTTCAGGAAAATGACTTACGGATTCATTTTCCAAATGTTCGAGCACCCCTTCGCCCTCTTTCACAATTACACATATTTACAAACACACAATATTTTACTCATCAAATACATTGTTTAGAAATATAATTAGAGTTTGTGCACATTATTTATAAATTATACTCCCTCCGTCCCTAAATTATCGTCTCACTTTCCTTTTTCGTTCGTCCCAAAATAATTGTCCATTTTGAAACTTACCTTTTTAGAACATCACTTTTACCACTTTACCCTTACTTTTTCACTCTACTTTAATTATGGGCCACATATACATAGACATTAATGGAAACTACACATTAAACCAATATAAATAATCAAGTCAATTACTTTTTCTTAAACTGTGCGCCGGGTCAAACAGGACAATTATTTAGGGACGGAGGGAGTAATTAATTTAAATAAATACTCATTATGTTATAAAATTAGTGTTCACTATATTATTTAAAGATGTCCCAAATATTATCAATTTTCTTTTTTAAAACATTTTTTCATTATTACCAATTTTTTGTTTGTATTTGTGACATTAAGGATTATTAAAGGAAAATTACTTAAAGTTAAACATTATTTTATGTTCAATATGGTATGTTTTTTGTATTTATTCATATATTGTTTTCCGTGTGTTTGCCAAATATCCGAAAATGTTTTTTGACATATTTTCAAAAGATTTACCAATAGAAAAAAATGACATACATAACCTTTGTTTCTTTAATTTTTTTAAAAATTGGAAAAAAATGCTACAAAGGAAGGGTCTCGTTCGAAGTAATTGGCCTTGGGCCCCCGATTTTACAGGGCCGGCCCTGCTTATCAATTTTAGTTTCCATTCTCGAAGAAAGCAAAGAAACATGGGATGAATGGATATAGTTCCATGAAACAAGTTGCATTATATATTTTACTCTTTAACAAAAATATATATGTGTCTGATGTGAAGATTTTTGGGCCTTAATGGTTGCAGAGTTAGAAAGCTGGGGATGGAGAGGGGCTGGATCTAGGGCAGCAGAACACATTTATGTTGAGGGAACCTATGATTATCTCCCACATGAGGCGAAATGGTTTTGAGCAAATCTTCTTTTTCTTACTTTGTGTATGCTGTGTGTGTGTGTGTGTGTGTGTGTGTGTGTGTGTGACTATGTGAGCATTGTAATGTTTGACAGAAAACATAGTAAAATTCTTGTGTGAAGCTCTTTTGCAGCTAGGAATAATGCCAAGAAATCTCATTTTGTGTAAGGCTCTTTTCGAGTAGATTATTAATTCTTTGACTTTAAACTAATACATGTGTTTTGACATAATTAACCTTTAAATTAATACTTGTAATTTGAAGTGGAGTAGTATATTTTATTTTCAAATTAGTACTTTTGCACATCAATAAGCAAGGTAGTTATATTTTTTGTTTTTCGCATTCCTAATAATTATGTTTAGTCAATTATGCTTATGACTCGCATCTTGTGTTCTATTATCACCAAAATAATATAAATAAGTCATTTGTCTACCAAAATTTCAGAAAATATTTGGAAATTTTATTACAAATGTAAACAAAATTTTATTTAATTTAAGCTATTTCATTTCAAAAAAAAAAAAAAAAAATATATATATATATATATATATATATATATATATATATATATATATATATATATATTTTTTTTTTTTTTTTAAGTTCTCCTTAAAATTGGTGAGGAAGCTTGAGGTTGTGACACCTCACATCATTTGATAAAAGTTACATTCTAGTTTCCTAACAAGAGAATCTTTTCAAATTCCTTCTTAAATGATCTGTTTGCAATTATCTACTCCATCCGTTTCAAAATAAGTGTTGTTTTAGGAATTCGCACACAAGTTAAGGAAACTTATAAAAAGATTGATATACCCTTAGGGCAAGTCTAATGGTAGGGGTCAAAACCAAATTTTGATACCTATGTAAGAGTATTAGGTCCTCCAATGGTTAAAGTAAAAGGTATCAAAATTAGGTGTGGTATTAGGGAATATACCAAATTTGATACCTCCCTTAGTACCACACATAATTTTAATACCCTTCATTTTGATACCTATAGTTGGAGATGATTATTTGATATTCATGAATAATAGTCAATAAGTATCAAAATTTGATTTTGATACTTATATGCAAGTACCACCATTGGACTTGCCCTTATTTAAATCCATTCAATGTAGTTAAGTTGCACTAATATTTTCTATTTCCTCTTAACATCATTTAATTTTAAAGTAATAAATAAGGGCAGGTTTGACAAAATATGAACAAATGTTTCTTGAAATCTTATAATGACACTTATTTTGGAGCAAAAAAACTTTGTTAAAACGACAATTATTTTGAAACAGAGAGATATTAACAATACTTAATTACAATAGTTATAACATTGTCATTGGGTATTCACATCTACTATATAATACTTATAATTCTTCAAATATGACTTCTACTATTACTAATTGTAGAAGTACTTTAACTATTAGAACAAGAATTCAAAGAGTTTGATACATATTTAAGTTGAGAAAAACCAATGTCAATAGATGGGGGAAGAACTCTTTGCTAATATAGATCTTTAAATTCGAGCATGTTATTTGATACATACTTGTGATCATGAGTGATTGAACGCATTTCTCCCTTTGACAATTTCCTTTCCACCCTTTGGTTTTGTCGGCAAGAACGGTGGTCGTGATAGAGGAGTTAATTTTGTGTACTTTACTTTAATTTTCATTTTAAGTTGTTATTGTCAATTCTCTTTCTCGGGAAGCCCCTACTCCACTCACAAAAAAAGACAATTGTCTTTTTCCCACGGCTTTTGATCAGACAAAAAGAGCCCCTCCTTCTACCACAATTAGACTTTTCAATTTCTTGACTATATTGATTAAAGATGACTCTTTTAAACTTTCTTCGTGGGAGTATAATCTTCTAAATTTGTTTTAGGTTTCAATTATATATATGGTTTATGGTTCTTGATTTTATTTTTTTTGTTATAATTGGTTTTGATTTTTGATTTTTGAGTTTAGTTTTGGCTTTGATTTTTGTATTTTCCTTCTATTTGGATGAGAATATATAGTGATCTTTGGGGTTTTCACGTTCATTTTAGTTTTATTTTTGATTTTTGTATAAATTTTTATAGTATTGGTTTTTGTTTACCTCTCACATTATTTAACTTATTAAAAATAGATTAAAAACAATTAGCGGCCAATCATAAACAAATTATTTATCATATTAAATATTAATTAACCTATTATAAATATGAGTATATGTTATTTAACGTATCAAAAAATGGAAATTACAAATCATTTAAAAAAAAGAAAAGGTAGATTTGTAACTAATTAAAAAAATTAATGTATTGAAGTATTGAATATGCAATGTCATATCATGTTTACCCACTTTCTTTGTGATTGATCATCATAACAATCTCACAATCGCTAATAGTAGAAGATATTAATAATTTTTACCGCATATAAATTAGTTATTATTTGGCTCTTGATTTTAACATTTGATTTAATTTTGGTATCGAATTTCTTGAATTTGATTTATTGTGTATTATCCATAAAAATATTTTTAATAAATTAAAATCTCTATATATTTGTTTAAATACTACTCCCTTCGTTTTTTAATTATCGTTTCTTTTCTTTTTTCGTTTGTTCTTAAATAATTGTCCTCTTTCAAAACTTTCTCTTTTAAGAAAAACACTTTTATCACTTACCCTTATTTTTTCTGTCTATTTCAATTATGACCACATACTCAAGGATATTAAATGAAACAACACATTTCACCAATATTTGTAATATAGTCAATTAATTTTTCTTAAATGGTGTGCCGAAACAAAGTATACAATATTTTGAAAACGGAGGGAGTATTTTTTACAAACAATACTATCAAAGGTATTTATTTTATAATATAAAATATTAATGCATAAAATAACAAGTATACTTGATTTATCTTCCATTTTTACGTGGGGTAGTAATTTCATATTAATTTGAATCAATCCTTATGCTCTCATTTTTATTAAGATTCAGGCTAAAAGCATACAAGTAATATAATGAGCTTCTTCATATATGGGTCTTTGGTAACCGTGTGTGTAGAGGTAGAATCATCGATTGGACAACAAAAGTTAAAAAAACTGAATATAAAATAGGATTTTTTAAGGCATAAAATACAGACTCAAAACTCTTGTTAATATAAATGCAAAGCGTCTTTATTAGAGAGAGGAGGAGGTGAGAAAGAGAATCAATAATTTGGTTCTAATTATGTTATTAATGTGACATTAATATGACCATCAATTTCCTTCATTATGGTATTGAATATGTACCATTTAAAAGGAAACCTTAAGAATTCTACTAACTCATGTAATTCTATTATAACAATCATTTACTTTTTATTTGAGTAATAATTATAATAAACTAAACATAATCAATTAATTTCTTAATTGAACAACATTTTAAACTTCATTTAACAAGTTTGTACGGTTTGTTACAATTCAGTTTATTATTAAATGACATTAGAATATGTTATAAAACCGGGGAAATTTTTGGATTAAGAATTTCAAGTTTTTGTCTTCGGTGCGGAAGCGAATCGGTCGAAAAAAATAGCACCAAGTATTTGGACGAATAATGACAAGATAATAGAAAATAGAACGAAATAAAGCAAAAGGAAAAAAAATGATTTTACATCGTTTAATCAATTCCTAAGAAAGCAACAACTTCACTATAAACGATGATGAATTACAATAGAGAGTTTTCAATATACTCACCCTACCTAGGCTAAGGGTTATAAGGATTGACATGATCCCACATAGTACCACACCTCTCACAACCCAAAATAGACACACACTATTTTGTCTAACACCATCAAGACCTGGAGACCCTCGACCACATGTCGTGTCGTCCATCTCCAATTCATGTCTCACAAACTCGGTCGGAATATCTTCACATAGTGCCGCACCCCCCCAATATTTATATGAGTCATGTTCACTACGTTAATCATATACTAAATAGGATTAGACTCTCCTAATCCATATGAAGTTAGGAGTATACATTGGCCACGGACACGATAATATACACACCGCCACTTTTCGGGTTTGTCGACCAAAATAAATCAATCCTATTAGTATAACAATTTGAGACATATTTTTAACAAATCTCCACCTTAATTTGCTCAAATTCCATCAACCGTTTATCTCCATTGTTTCTCGCCCATCATGTACCCCACCATGGGTGCCTAGAATTGATCTTGAACACACGAATCCAAACGGCCTTTGAATTCGTTTCATGAAATACTACCAAACCGTATACTTCCAAATTCTTCATATTTGGCATCTTCACTTTGAAACATAATATGAGCTCCACCTTGAATGATACTCCCTTGTAGTAAATACAAGGTTTCCCTTTTGATTCCACCCATGAGAAAACAGACACTACGAAAGATTTCTATCTTTCCATCACGAACATTGTAATTGCACCCTTTCAAATCCAAGTAACTCAAAGAAATTGTAATTGCACCCTTTCCGTTAGCGTTTTTACTCTACCTTGAGTCTTGAATTTTATTGTTCCAACACCTTCAATTTTGCAAGAAGAACCATCCGTTAAAAATGCATCGTCACTTGCCCTTTTTTAAGTAGAAAACATATCTTTATTGAATTACATGTGTGGGTGCCCCGGAAGGTCGTCTCCCGCGTCCCGCGCTCCCTTTTTTAGGGGAACGCGACATGCGGTAGGAAATCACTCTTTCAATTCCATCTTCCCTTGTGTAGGGGAAGACGAAATTGAAAGTACAGAAAGAATGTTGCCAACAGCGCGTTGAATACGCATCGGTCACCTGAGTGAGCTTTTGGTCCATTATGAGAGCTTTGGGTTTCTCCGTATCTCACCCTCCCTTGTTTAGGGAAAAATAAGATATAGAAAATGCATCACCCTTTTCATTCCCGTCGTCCCTTGTTTAGGGGAAAACGGAAAAGTGCAAAAAAAGGATGTTGCGAGAGCGCGTGGGAACACGCCCTGCCTCACTATGGACTTTTCGAAAATCACATAAAATCATTATGAGTGCCTGAGGTTTCTTCGTATCTCACCCTCCCTTGTTTAAGGGAAGACAAGGCACAGAAAATGCATCACCCTTTTCAATTCTATCGTCCCTTGTTTAAGGGAAAACGGGAAAGTGCAAAAAAAGGATGCTGCGAGCCTCACTATGACCTTAGGCTTATTTTGGATCGCTGTGAGTGCTTTGGGTTTCGCCGTATCCCATCCTATTCTGGGTAGGAAAGTTGGTTGATGCATTTCCTACCACATTAACGGCTGGTCCTGATGCGGATGCCTTTCCTTTAGAGTATCGGAAAGAGCTGGAGGGGGCGTATTGACTTTTAAGTGCCCAGTCTGTATATCTTCATCGATACAGACTCCTATCTCCACTATCTCTTTGAAATTTCTATAGGGGAGATACCTCATTTGTTCCAGGTAAATAGGTTGGAAATTTTTGATGAACATCTTGGATGATTCAACCGAATCAGGTCTGTCGAACGTCTGAGCCAACTTTCTTTTCCACCTGACTGCAAACTTAGCACATGTTTCTTTTTGCCTTTGGGTGCACGACTCAAGATCTCTTTTGTTCTCAGGGCTGGTGTTGTCCTTGTACCTTTCTAGGAACCCTTCGGCTATTTGGTCGCAAATACCCATGGTGCTATTGTTTGACAACATTAACCATTGCTTGGCAGCCCCTATTAAGCTGAGATGGAAATTGGAAGTCATAACTTCAAAGCTAGCCACTCTTGATTGCATGCCAGTGGAATAGGATTTTAAGTGAGATATAGGGCATCCAGTCCCATCAAATTTTTCTATGTCGGACATTTTGAATTTTGAAGGCAGTACTGCTGAAGGTTGTAATGCCAATGCCTGCGTAGAAAATTCTCATTTGTTCAGAACTTTAAGCATCATACTTTTCAAATTTTCCATGTCAGCCTCCATTTTGGTGGAAAGGGGAGTTGGTTTTTGATATATGCTGGCAGGATTAGGAAAAGCTGGGTAAATTTCTGGTTGTGGCATTTGGTAAGGATTTTGGGTTGGAATAGGATTTTGGGTAGGATAAAGATTTTAGGTAGGATAAAGATTTTGGGTAGGATTTTGGATTGGTGGGTTATTGGTGGCATCGGTTTGGCGACCAGGATCATTAAAAGGTAAATATGTCGTTACTTGGCCTGGTTGTTTATAACTTATTGGGTCTATATGTGGGCTATTTTGGAGTGGATTGATGATGGAAAAAAGGAGGTCATTTGGATTCTGGGGGATATTGGTGTTTGGGAAAGGATATGGAGGGTAGGATGAAAAAGGGTTAATATTTGGGTAATAAGGATTGGGTGAGGGATTTGGATTTGAGGTAATGGTAGTATTTGGTGGGTTGGTGTTTGGCTGGGAGTTTGGGTTTAGAGGAACATGGGAGGTTGATGCTTCTCGAGGGACTGCAGGGAAAGAGGTTCTCACTGGGTTTTAAACTTTGCACCCGGATTAGCCATCGGCTCATTATACGATCGACTGCACCCAAATTTTGATCTAGCCAGCATTGCATAAGCGGAGTCGGGCGTACCACAGGCCCTGTATGCTGTACCCATAGTGGATTTGCTTTCATTTCTCTTGCCATTATATTCGAATTTGTACCCTGCGCGATTACGCCCTTTTCGATATGACCACGATACTTTCGATCGACCCACACTGTATCCGTATCAACCGACCAGTACTATCTCTGTCTTTCCAAATTCGGGCCAGGTTTTTGAGGATAAGAGGTTTGAAGGTATCAGAAGGGGTTGGCTGAAGGCTTTCTGGGCTCGGAGTACAGTGTGCCTTTTATTAGTATTTATTATTATTATTATTTATTTTTCTTACAATTGACCGGACAAACACATGTTTTGTTTTGACAGTCTCAGGACTATTCCTGGAATAGTGGATTCTTTATCCAGAGTATAAGACTTTCGTATTCCACCTGTCTTTCGACTCTCCAAGATTGGACTGATCTTAGTCGAATGGCCTATACTATTTCCGGGATCCACCATTCAAAATGGTCTAAATCAGTCAGCCCCTGTGTATTTATTCATATCTTTTTTTTCCTTTCGTTTTTTGCTTTTTTGATTTTGATTGATTTTTTTCTTTTTTTTTATTCTGACTTCTTTTTTTTTCTTTTTTTTTTGCACAGGGGCTGACCAATGATTCAGAGATGCAAAAAAAACGATCGGTCCATAAAGTGTCCTGAGAATCTATATGCAATTAACGTTGGCTGATACAGGGGGTAGGCTGGCCATGGTGTAGGATAGCAGTTCGGAATATATCTACATGCGTGCGCGTGTGTGCGGTATCTAGAAAACAGTAAAATTTCATCTCTTTTTTTCAGATATAAAGCAATAAATAAAGCAGATATGACCTGTCTTGCTTTTTTTGTGTGTGTTTTCTCGGTTTTTTAGTTTGAGCGCGAGCAAGCAACCAATCACATCAAGAAATAGAAAGAAAAAAAATGGGAAATCTATCTATTCCTATTAATTACATATTTGTCCTAGTCCCCAAAATAAAATGACAGAAAGAAAAAAAAATGTACATATTTTGCGATGAAAATAAAATACGCAGAATAATAATATAAAGCAGAAATATTAAAGCGATAATAAAAATAAAGCCTCAACCCTTTTGTTATGCTGCCCGAAAATATATTATTATTATTATTATTATTATTATTTTGCTCTTGTTTATATTCTTTTTTTTTTGTAAATATATCTGTAATGGTGACTGGAACGAAACTGCTGCAAGATGGAGGATCATATCCACAAATATATATACAGATATATAGGAATGTAATATTCAAAATGTTAAAGAAATATAACAGGCATATTTTAGCCAAAAACCAAGAAAAACTGATTTTTTTCATTTTTGTGAAAACTGAGTGTAGCCCTTCATTTTTATTTTCTTTAAAATAAAAACGACGTCCCTAGGAGAGTCGCCACTGTGGGTGCCCCGGAAGGTTGTCTCCCGCACCCCGCGCTCCCTTTTTTAGGGGAGCGCGACATGCGAAAGGACATCACTCTTTCCATCACATCTTCCCTTGTGTAGGGAAAGACGAAATTAAAAGTACAAAAAGAATGTTACCAACAGCGCGTTGAATACGCCTCGGTCACCTGAGTGAGCTTTTGGTCCATTATGAAAGCTTTGGGTTTCTCCGTATCTCACCCTCTCTTGTTTAGGGGAAAATAAGATACAGAAAATGCATCACCCTTTTCATTCCCTTCGTCCCTTGTTTTGGGGAAAACAGAAAAGTGTAAAAAAAAAGATGTTGCGAGAGCGCGTGGAAACACGCCCCGCCTCACTATGGACTTTTCGAAAATCGCCTAAAATCATTATAAGTGCATGGGGTTTCTCCATATCTCACCATGTTTTGTTTAGGGGAAGACAAGGCACAAAAAATGCATAACCCTTTTCATTTATATTGTCTCTTGTTTAGGGAAAAACGGAAAAGTGCAAAAAAAAAAAAAATGATGTTGCAAGCCTCACTATGACCTCACGCTATGAGTGCTTTGAGTTTCCCGTATCTCATCCTCCCTTTAAAAAGCACAGGAAATATAATCCTAAACGAGATTCGTGTGAATCCACCATGGCTACTAAAGCCGATTTGAAGGTTGCGATGGCCACTATGTTGCTGCTGCTTCATGGAAGTCGAAAAGGGAGAAGACAAGGCATCAGAGAAATGACTAACGGTTGTTCGCAAACAGCGTACGACAGCAAGGAGCAAACTGCTATATGCTGCTTCCACAATAGATCTTCAATTCAACATCAATGTCTCCATCTTCGGCTGCCATTACCACACTCACCATTTGTACTATCTCTGTAATTGGAAAATTTTGATTGTGGATTTGAAAATTTTTGTGAACCCTATCTTACTATTCAAAATCTTATATATATACTCTCTCCGTCCCTAAATTATCGTCTTCTTTTCCTTTTTCGTCCGTCCCAAAATAATTGTCCACTTTGAAACTTACTTTTTTAGAACATCACTTTTACCACTTTATCCTTACTTTTTCACCCTACTTTAATTATGGGCCACATAAACATGGGCTTTAAAGGAAACTACACATTAAACCAATATTAATAATCCAGTTAAATCGATTTTCTTAAACGGTGCGCCGAATCAACCAGGACAATAAATTAGGAACGGAGGGAGTATATATTAGCATAACTCTTTCCCTTACAAAGTTGGTCCCTACTTTTAAAAGTGAAATGTCTATTTTACCTAGATCAAAATGAGTGAGCGCACATGTATCAACTTAACGGTAAAAAAATAAAGAAATTAGACGGAATGATTAATTTTTTGAAATTGGTTAGTATGAGGACCATTGAACAATGAATTTGTGTATATGAATGAAAAACAAAAACTACAAGGACCAATTGTATAGTTTTTCCTTTATAGGATTTTATAAATATTAGGTTAAATACTGCAAACAAATTTAACGACTATAATTATGGCTAGTGTCAATTTCTCAAAAAGAAAGATTAGAAACTTTAGATAATTAACGAACGAGTAAATATTTAGTGTAACGATGATATCGATGACCATGTATCATCATCCAACAATTGTACAACACATCAGACACTTGAACAAAAATATCAAAACAAATAGGTTTACAATCCTATATAAAAATAGTCTAGATCATAATGTGACCCAAACAAATAAGCATTAATTTTGTGATCATATAACGTAAACGTTAATTTCTTGGTTAGTATTTTCACTTCTTGGTTCATCATGTGAATAATATTTTGTAGTTAGACATTATATTACGACGAGCTTGTGGTATTACGTCAAACTTTAATGTTTGTGTCGTTAAATCAAATCTACTTAAATTTTTTACATCGTTAGATCAAATATGTTATTTTTAAATAAAAATATGGACATTCCAAATTATCATAAACTAAATCATCAAATAACTTTAGAATTAAAACTCGTAATAATACCACAAACTCTAGTATGTAATATCATTTGCCTATCTACTGTGTTACTCGTTGATTCAGTCGTTACAAAACCTCACAAAGGAAGGGGTGGTAGTGACATATGGTTACAAACTCAAGGGGTCAACCATAACTCCTCTTTTCTATCAGTTTTCCTTAATACTCCCTGTATTCCATTCAAAGATTCTATATTTGAAAAGTCTAATAACTAAGGGATATATAACTAACATTAGAGTTGATCATAATTACAAAAATATTTGAGCATAATAGTACTTCATTTGTTCCAAGCAAAAAGTTTATTATTCTATATTTTGATATTTCACAAAAAAAGTTAACTTTGGAAAATTATGTCAAAAATTTTCATAATTTTTCAAATTGTGATAAGTCTGATAACCCAAGATGTTTCGTATTTAATAGACTAATGTGGAAATTACGCGTAACGGACCGAGCTTTCAGGTTTAGGCGTTATAGTTTTATTATAGATTATTCCAACTAGTGTCGTGGTGTGTAATTGTAATGAGTTTGAAAAGCCAAAAAAAGGATCATCTTACTACAGTTCAAGAGACTAATGTCACGTGGATAAAGCTTATGCAATCAATGAGTGATGATGTTGCTGAGTTAGCCCCTCGTACAACAAATGTTTCTTATATGTGGGAATATTTGGATGTCGCGTATATTGTAACTAGAATTTATCATGTAAGGATATAATGATTAAAGTGTTTCTTTAATTAGGAATTTTGTTCCCTTTGATAAGCTCGGTATATGCTAAGAAAGGGGTGAATAACTTATATTGCCATCATAAAAAAAATCATTTTTTTTTGATGTAAACATTAAGAATATAGATGAAATATTTCTCTGGTATATAGTTAACTAGTTATTTAGCCCGTGCTATGCACGGGTACAATGTGAGATATATATATTTTTGTAATAATGATATAACTTTTAGACATTATAATTAGATTGTTAATCTTTTCCATTGTTATAATTTTTTTTATATTGTTACTAATATTAAACAATTGTTTTACCTAAATACTTTTAAAATTAATATAAGTTTCTAGCTAACGTGAGATACATATTTTATATTAATAATAATAGTAATTTTTTTTATCTAAAGACTTTTAAAATTAACATTTAACTTGATAATAATATTAGAAGTTATTTTGTTAAAACTTTTAAAATCATAATTCATTTTTAAACAATGTAAGATAATTATTTTATATTTTTATTGGTAATGAAAGTTTAAGTCTTTTATCTATAAACTTTAAAACCAACACCACATTCTAACCTTGTGGTATACATATTTTCTATTAGTAATAATAGTAGTAGATAAAAGACTTTTTAACCAACATTCATTTCTAAACAATGTGGATACATATTCTAAAATTAAAATCAACATCACTTTTCAACCAATGTATGATGCATTTCTTCTATTGGTACTTAATAATAGAATTTTTAGACCAACATCAATTTCTAACCAATGTGGGATACGTCTCTTCTATTGTTGAAAAATTAGTGTTTTTAGTGGAAGAAATTGTGCAACTTGAGGCACGAATTTCTTTACGTGTCATTTGTTTGTTGACGAAGGTAATTGTGCAAATGTGTTCTACTCGGTGAGGGCATCAAAATGATATATTTATTTGTCAAAATCAAGTTTCAAATAATAAGATATCAAGACTTAAAGTATAATACTTGTTAACAAAATTAGTGTTTTTAGTAAGAGAAATAATTGTGCAACTTGAAGTACGAATTTCTTTACGTGTCATTTGTTTGTTGGTGAAGGTAATTGCGCAAATGTGTTCTACTCGGTGAGAGCATCAAAATGATATGTTTATTTATCCAAATCGAGTTTTGGATGAATAAGATATCAAGAGTTAAAGTATAATATTTATTAAAAAATTAATGTTTTTAGTGAAAGAAATTGTGCAACTTGAGGCACAAATTTCTTTACGTGTCATTTGTTTGTTGACAAAAATAATTGTGCAAATTTGTTCTACTCGGCAAAAACATCGAAATGATATATCTATTTGTCCAAATCAAGTTTTGGATGAATAAGATATCAAAACTTAAAGTATGATGTTAAAAGTGAGTCATTAGAAGTAATATCTAACCTTGAAGAGTTTTATCCCACATTGGTTAGAAGTAATGTTAGTTGTAAAAGTTTTTAAATATAAGTCTTCTACTATTGACAATAGAAGAAGTTATATATATATTAATACTAATACCCTTTATCATATTGATTATTATTATGTATTATTATTAGCTAATGGCTAGAAAACCAAAAGTATGTATATCTTATATTGCTAATAATAGTAATTTTTTTATATAATCTAAAATAATTAAAAATCAATATCATTTTTTAACCAATGTGAGATATACATCTTCTATTGGTAATAATTGTAGAAGTCTTTTATCAAAAAACTTTGAAAACCAACAACACTTTATAACAAATGTATGATACATCTTTTCAATTAGTAATTAATAATAGTATTTTTAATACAGACATCAATTTATAACCAATGTTTAATACATCTCTTCTATTGGTAATAATAGTAGAATCTTTTATAACCATGTGAGATATATCTCTTGTAAAGTGAAAGTCTTTAGTCTAAAGACTTTAAAATCTAACATTTTCTTTTTAAACAATGAGTTATACATCTCTTTTATTGGAAATAATATAAAATAATTTAAACTCAACATCATTTTCTAGCCAATGTGAGATATACATCTTCTATTGGTAATCATGGTAAAAATATTTTATCATATATATATATATATATATATATATATATATATATATATATATATATATATATAAACTTGGTGAGGAGCACTATGGTTATGACATATCACCACATTTGAATAAATCTTCATCATTCTAAAGTATCCATATGGAAACTTTAAAAACTTTTGGTTTTCTAGTGATTTTGAAAATCAACATCACTTTCCAACCAATGTATGATGCATTTCTTCTATTGGTACTTAATAATAGAATTTTTAAAACCAACATCAATTTCTAACCAATGTGGGATACATCTCTTCTATTGTTGAAAAATTAGTGTTTTTAGTGAAAGAAATTGTGCAACTTGAGACACAAATTTCTTTACGTGTCATTTGTTTGTTGACGAAGGTAATTGCGCAAATGCGTTCTACTCAGTGTGAATATCAAAATGATATATTTATTTGCCCAAATCGAGTTTTGGATGAATAAGATATCAAGAGTTAAAGTATAATACTTATTAAAAAATTAATGTTTTTAGTGAAAGAAATTGTGCAACTTGAGGCACAAATTTCTTTACGTGTCATTTGTTTGTTGACAAAAGTAATTGTGCAAATTTGTTCTACTCGAAAAAAACATCGAAATGATATATTTATTTGTCCAAATCAAGTTTTGGATGAATAAGATATCAAAGCTTAAAGTATGATGTTAAAAGTGAGTCATTAGAAGTAATATCTAACCTTAAAGAGTTTTATCCCACATTGATTAGAAGTAATGTTAGTTGTAAAAGTTTTTAAATACTCCCTCCGTCCCTAAATTATCGTCCTCCTTTCCTTTTTCGTCCGTCCCAAAATAATTGTCAACTTTGAAACTTACCTTTTTATAACATCACTTTTACCACTTTATTACTTTTTCACTCTATTTAATTATGGGCCACATATACATGGACATTAAAGAAACTATACATTAAACCAATATAAATAATTAAGTCAATTACTTTTCTTAAAGCAATTAAAGACAATTATTTTAAAAAGTATAAGTTTTCTACTATTGACAATAGAAGAAGTTATATATACTAATACTAATACCCCTTATCATATTGATTATTGATTATTATTATGTATTATTATTAGCTAATGGCTAGAAAATCAAAAATATATATATCTTCTATCGCTAATAATAGTAAGTTTTTTATATAATCTAAAATAATTAAAAATCAAGATCATTTTTTAACCAATGTGAGATATACATCTTCTATCGGTAATAATTGTAGAAGTCTTTTATAAAAAAAACTTTGAAAACCAACATCACTTTATAACAAATGTATGATACATCTTTTCAATTAGTAATTAAATAATAGTATTTTTAATGCATCTCTTCTCTTGTAAAAGTGAAAGTCTTTAGTCTAAGGACTTTAAAATCTAACATTTTCTTTTTAAACAATGTGTTATACATATCTTTTATTGGTAATAATATAAAATAATTTAAACTCAACATCATTATATATATATATATATATATATATATATATATATATATATATATATATAAAGTTGGTGAGGAGCACTATGGTTGTGCCACCTCACCACCTTTGAATAAATCTTCATTCTAAAGCATCCATGTGGAAGCTTTAAAAACTTTTGATTTTCTAGTGACTTTGAAAATTAACATCACTTTCCAACCAATGTATGTTGCATTTCTTCTATTGGTACTTAATAATAGAATTTTTAAAACCAACATCAATTTCTAACCAATGTGTGATACATCTCTTCTATTGTTGAAAAATTAGTGTTTTTAGTGAAAGAAAGTGTGCAACTTGAGGCACGAATTTCTTTATGTGTCGTTTGTTTGTTGACGAAGGTAATTGCGCAAATGCGTTCTACTCGGTGAGATCATCAAAATGATATATTTATTTGTCCAAATCGAGTTTTGGATAATACAATATCAAGATTTAAAGTATAATATTTGTTAAAAAAAATTAGTGTTTTAGTGAGAAAAATTGTGTAACTTGAGGCACGAATTTCTTTACGTGTCATTTGTTTGTTGGCGAAGGTAATTGCGAAAATGTGTTCTACTCGGTGAGAGCATCAAATTGATATATTTATTTATCAAAATTGAGTTTTGGATGAATAAAATATCAAGAGTTAAAGTATAATATTTATTAAAAAATAAGTGTTTTAGCGAAAGAAATTGTGCAACTTGAGGCACAAATTTCTTTACGTGTCATTTGTTTGTTGACAAAAGTAATTGTGCAAATGTGTTCTACTCGGCAAGAACATCGAAATGATATATTTATTTGTCCAAATCAAGTTTTGGATGAATAAGATATCAAAGGTTAAAGTATGATGTTAAAAGTGAGTTATTAGAAGTAATATATCACCTTGAAGAGATTTATCCCACATTGGTTAGAAGTAATGTTAGTTGTAATTTTTTTTAAATATAAGTCTTCTATTATTGACAATAGAAGAAGTTATATCTATTGTTATATATAGCTATATGATAATACCCCTTATTATATTGAATATTAATACCTATTATTAATAGGTAATGTTTGGAAGATAAAAAAGTTTTACATAGATGCCTAAGAATCAATATTTATCTAAAGTGAGTGAGGTGGCACAACCATAGTGCTCCTCACCAACTTTATATATATATATATATAGATTTCCTTAAGTAGACATATAGTTGAAGAAGAAATTCAACAGACATGCTACAACAGTTAAGATATGTGCTAGGAAATTGTTGTTATAATATTTGTGGATTATTAGCTCGTGATCTTCCTTGGACATCTTCAAGAGCTTTGTCTTCAACTTCACGTCTGAGTGCTTAATCTCTAGCAATAGATTAGGAGTCTAAGAGTTGAAGAGACTGAATCTTTCGAAAGAAGAAAGAACTAAAATCAAGAAAGAAGTTCTTGACTAAACATTGTTTCTTGCCTTGTGAATTTCTACTCTATCTCTATTTGATGTTTATTCGGGTTATGCTTAAAAGCATGAAAGCATGAACGCTTTACACAAGCATCACCACTCACACCAAAAAAAAAAAGGGATGAGAGGATTCTTCATTCTTTTATAAGCGATGACGCTATAGATCCGCTGGGATTTTGGATAGACTTTATACCATTTGAGTGTTCGATCTTCAATTCATCAAGTTGCATTGTATGAATTTTTTTTTCTGGGGAAACATGGGCGGTAGCATGCAAGATTTTATTAATTACGAAAAAAATACAAAGGGGGACAACCAAGCCTTACCCCGGGAGAGGGGGGACAAAGGAGTTGAACCTCGATCAAAATACAGAAGGCTTAGAAGAATTAAAAAAAACTCCCAAAAAAAGAAAATGCCAAAACTAAGAAATTCTAATATAAGTGGTCCCTTGCTTGTCCAGTTTAATATTCCCACGAATGCTATGGGAAATGGATGAAGAAGCCACGAACTCAAAATCACAATCTTGATCACAAACCCCAATTAGCTAAAGCATCTGCTACCGAGTTAGCTTCCCGAAAATAATGAGAGAAAGAGAAGTGCATGGAAGCCTGAATGGATAAAAAAGCACGAACCATGTATAAGTTAGCCCAGAGAGGACGAGCTTTACTGACTATACATTCGTGAAGAACTTTGGAATCAACTTCAATTATAGAACTATTGTGGAGCCATGTAACCCCCTGGAAAAGATGCATCTTATGAACTATTGGTTAAAATTCTTCATAAAGTTCTTGTCATGAATCTATCTGGAGGTGAGGTGAGGCTGATGGATGTGACTTGGCGTTCAGAGTTGTGAAGTGCACTGTGACTCGTCTTTGTAGAGATATGTCTTGAAGACCAAGACCAAATACAGAAAAGGAAATGTCTATTAGATAGGAATGAAGGCTCAGAGATTGAGGCGAATCTTTTAGCTGTCAAGAAGATTTGCTAAGGATCTTCTGACCTGGCTACTTAAAGATCGACTGGTTTTCTCTTTCCAACTTGGTATCACTAAAGCAGTAGATATGTGAAGAACATATCAGATATTAGATATTGGATATGATGCTATGATATCTTCTCGAGTGATATCTGCTGGAGTTGGCACTTGACAAGTTAATCCAATGTTTTGAGTGTTTGTCGACAAGTCGGACATAGACTGATATATGTACAAAGACAAACTAGTCTTGAACTTAAGCAATGTTCCAGCGAGTTGTCACACTAACTGGTATGCAGTCCTTTTAGCACTTTTAGAACAATATGTGTAATGAGAACAATCAAATCATTAATTTTGGAATATGCAAACATATACAACAGACTTTGTACAGGCATATTCCTAACACGAATGTTTACTAACAATATAATTTTTTTTAAATTGACGAAAAAAGAAGGCCTTATAATAATTAGGAATGAGGGGAGTACCATTTTAATTGCTTTGACAAAAGTGCATTTTTTTTATTTTAATTTTATAAATATTTGAATTAAGTAAAAGGGACTCTGGTCTATGCTCTCTGATCGCTTAATCTCAATTTCAAAAATCGTTGTTGTGCAGAAAACTTCATTGTGAGTGGTAAAACCAAAATTTGGTCAGATACATTTACCCTAAATTTGGTCAATTTCAGCACTAAATACTATTCCAACTCCAACACACAACCCTAAATCTCAACCCAAATAGAATATTCCTTAACATATTCTATTTTTCTTTCTTTTACTTTATCTATCAACATTTATATTAATTTGCTATTAACCTTTTAAATAATAATTATTAAGATTGCACAATTAATAATTTTAATATATTTAATACTTTTATGTTTATAATATTATTTATGTCATTAATAATATTTAAAAATTAGTAGTTTTATAATTAAATTGAAGAAATTTAATTTAATAAACATACAAGAACTCCAAATACCATTAAAAAAAATTACAATCAATACAAAATATAACAAAAATCATACCACTTGATATATAAAAACACATACATCATTATAAAACAATTCAAAATAAGTCTTCACCTGAAATATTAGCTATTGTTTAGTTTACAGTATTATTAATATTAGTGTTGTTCTTTTAAGTTTTTGTTGGTCATATTTTTAAGTTGTATGCTTTTTTTTATTTTAAGTTATTTATCAATATTTTTTTAGTTGTATTTTTGTTTTTATTTTAAAGTTATATGTTAGTGTTTTTTAAGTTGTATGTCATTTTATTTGGGGTGTATTATATGTATGTATTTTTAAGTTTAAAAATATTCTAATAATTTTAATATGTATGCATTTTTTTAGTTTAAATGTGAATTGGTGTTCTCTAAATAATTTAATATAATAATTATTTATTTATTTATTTGGATATAATATTTATAAACTAATTGAAAAAATAATTAATTACAAATTATTGAATTAATAATTTCCAATAATTTAAAATACATAATATTATCATTATTTATATTATCTAATATTTGATATTTATTAGTTTTTAATATATTTAAATTAATAATATCATATTATTAGTAATTTTGAGTATTTTATAATTTATTAAAAATAAATATATACCATAGGTCCCAATAGGGGTGGCAAATTGGTCGTGCTGGGCTATTATCGGGCCGACACGATAATATCACGACACGATAAGCACGAACATGAACACAACACGATAAGCTTATCATGTCTGATATTAAAACCCGAACACGATACGATAAAAACACGAAAAGCACGACAGGACACGATAGGCACGATAAGCAAAAAAATACGATTTATTTAATTAGACCTGTTAATCACGTTAAGCCCAATAAACATTATAAAATATCTAATTTTGATTTTTTAATACATATTTTGAAAATTTATCAATATAAATAGTCAAGTACTTTAAAAGTCGTAAATGTTCAAATGATAAAACTATGAAATAATCATGATAATAGTTCGAAAGAAGTGAACAACCCCTAGTAAAATTTAAAAAAAATATTTTAAAAACATATATATTTTAGTTATCGTGTCTTACCGTACTTATCAAGCCAGCCCGATAACAACTCATTTTTATAGTGTTTTATCGTATTGGCTCTATATATAACAGCCTGAACTCAATAAGTTCCAGCTCAAACCATATAATTTCATATCGTGTTCGTGTCAGTTAATCATGTCGTGCTTCAAATTACCACCCCCCGTCCCACCAATACCAAATTTGGGGTGGATGAATAGTGCAAGAACCTATTGACCTCCAAATTTGGTATAGGTTTTGGGGGTGGGTTGGAGTTGGAAAAACCACTAAATTGGAGATCAGGGGGTTGCGATTAATGGAGATGGCCTTAGAACATCTCCAACAACAAAATTCTTAACATCAATTTTTAGTTGGATCTCACTGCCACCTACATATTTTAACAATATCCTTCTCTAAAAAAATTTCTCTCCAATGATTTTCATTCTTCCTCAATTCATATATGGGTCACACTACCAAATCATTCACTTTATTCCTATTACTTTCTTATTTTATAATTTTCAAATAAATACATTTATTTAACTTTAATTATTGTATTTCATATTCAAATAATTTGTTTAAATAATAAAATAATTTATTCAAATAAATACATTTATTTAACTTTAATTATTATATTTCATATTTAAATAATTTTTTTAATAATAAAATAATTTATATAAAAATATATAACTCATAAATTATTTCATTTAATTTTAATTGATAAATATTTTATATTGCTAAAAAATAACCAAATCATAAAACGATTAGAAAATTACATAAAACTTTATAATTAATTAATTACATAATTCAAAATTTACATAAAATGAGAATACTTAAAATTACATAAAAATAATTCAACAATAAGAATTATTTGAAAAAAGGGATTTTTTTTTAAAAAAAAAGTTTTGGCAAAACAATAGGCAACCGTTCAAAAGAAAAGAAAAACTAAAAAAAGAGGCAAAAGTCATAATGGTCCTATTTGAAAAAAAAAAAGGATTTTGTTTGAAAAGGTTTGCCAAAACAACAGGCTGCTACAACGTTTAAAACATTTTAAAAAAAAAAACAATTAATTGAAATTAACAAAAGTGAGTGGGAAACATGTGGGCCACACGGTGCAGAGCTCACTCACTTATCGGAGGAAGAGGTGTGATGCACGCGCCCAGTTGGAGAAGGAAGTGTGTTACACTCTCTCTATTCTCGCCCCTTTCTATCTCTTTAGTCAAATATTTTTAATGTAGAATTTGTTAAGATTTTTTGAGTATAAGAATTTATTAAGAATATCTTTCAATAATACCTAATTCTTGTTTTAGCTAAGAATTAACCAATGAAGATGCTCTAATAAATTAGGGTCTGTCTTGTACCGCGTTTTTGTCAAAAATGCTACCAAATGATGGAGCGTTTTCCTAAAATGTTGTTTCAATGCCCCGATTAAAAATGGTGTTTTAGAAATGGTGGGTATTTATAAATGCTGGAATTGGGAGTGGGAAAGAAAACACAGCTATAAATCGCTGCTGTGAGAAATGACTTTACGACATTACCCCCATCCTTTCGACAGTATAAAAGCTTTTGATGAGGTCATCCTTTCCTCACAATTTGGATTGTCAAATGCATTATAGATTATAGTACCCACCTTGAATTTTTGTTTATTTGGTGGGTGATCAACTTGATATATATTATATTGCCTATATATATATATATATATATATATATTTGAAGGTATATATATAAAATTAGAAGTAAGACACTGTTCAAGAAATGATAAAACCGTCATTTTGACAAATACACAAATTTATAAAAATAGTGTTTTGAAAATGTATCTCAAACGCGATTGTAAAAAAATGTTACATTTCCAAAACACAGCGTTTTCATAACGATATACCAAACATGCCCTTAATGTTAAATGTGTTAACGTGAAAATCAAAATCATTAAGCATTCAGATAGAGATTTACGTAAATGGTTTTGAAAATCAAAATCAAAACCATTCAGCATTCATATTAAATTGGACCACATAAACCCACTTAATTGAAAATGGTGGTGATGTTCGTTGCTTCATCGTGGTCCGAGAGAGGTTTGATGTTGAGGATATGTCAGACTGAACTTTTCGAAGAAAAAAAAAGTTACAAAACACTACTCTTCTCCCTTTTCGAGCGATTCAAAACCACCTTTATCTAATTTCTCCCTCTTCCCCGATCGCCGCCTTAGTTATCGGACTGAATGGGTACGATGTTCGTTTTTAACCCTGGGGGTGAGAACACTGTTTATGTAGCCAATGGTGTAGATTTTGTTAGCGACACCAGAAGTTTCACGGGTGATGAATTGCGGGGAGACGTAGAAGAGGAACTCTTCATTCCATGTAGAGTTCTCACCGTCAAATAAGGAAGGAGGGGAAATGGGTGTTGATGGAGAGAGAGAAAGGATTGGAGAGAGAAAAGGAACGTGTGTTTTGAGGCTATAGTCAAGATAATTAACTGCCCTCACATGCTTGGCCTCTTCAAAATTTAATCCTAGCAAGTAATTGTCTTTCGTAAAAATAAATCTTAACTAGTAGTTAGCTTTTACCAACTCAAGCGTGAGAGACTGAGTTTAATTATAATATATATTTTACCAACTCAAGCGTGCAAGGCCGAGCTTAATTATAATATAAATTGCATAACTTTGAAAATTTCACATTTTAGACAATTTTATTTTATTTTGAGTTAATATGGCAATACTTCGGGAATTAGTTTTCAGCAATCTAGCACGAGTATGCCTTGAAAAACTAAAAAAACATGTCAAAGGAGATTTTTAGAATGTCAATCTAGTCATGTATAGAAGGGAAAACCACGCAATTGGTCACTGTAGTTTACGTGTTTTTGGCTTTTCGTCCCTTCACTTCGAAAATGGTCCCTAAACATAAGATTTTTACACAAATGGTCCTTCTGTACGTCTAATTATGTTACCTTTTAGCCGTTAAGTACGCTCACGTGCCTTAGACCACAAACAACGAGCTAGGGAGCCAAACTCAATGCTTAAGGGATTCTCACAGATTATGCCAAACAACAAAGGAGCTTAAGGTTGCTTAATTAAGCAAAATGGGAATTCGGGAGCTCTTTAAGCTCTCACGCCTAACAATTTTTTTAAAGCCAAAACGATGTAGCTTTGTCCAAAAATACATCAAAACACAACGTTTTGGGTAAAGCTTCCGACAAACCACCTATGCCAATTATGAAACATCTTCATGACCTCCTTTCCACTTGTCCAAAATCTATTGGACCGAATTACTTTTCCACCCCAATTTTTCTTGACCAATTTTCAGCATTAAAAAAAGTTTTTTTTTTCCTGAATTAAAGTACACATTTTTACCTATAAATAGAGATTTGGTTTGTTTCATTTGGATATCAGAAAATATTTCTACGAAATTTTCAAGTTTCTAGCCATTTTTCTCTCTTCCATCTCTTTAAATTTGATTTTTAATCAATATTTAATATTGCTATTAAATATTTAGATATTAATATTGATTTACTTGTTAAGTAATTTATAATTATTTACTAGGCAAGATAAATTTTTATTATTAATGTTGCTAATAGATATTAATATTAGTGTAATTACTATTTCCATTGATATTGTTTATTGTTCTTATTTAAGTAGTATTGTTGTTGTTGTTATTATTATTATTAGTATTATTATTATTTAGTAGTCAATTAATGTCATTATTGTAGTATTGTTATTTTTACTGATTTAGAACTTAATCAATGACTTCACGTAATTCATTTCGTAAAAAAATGATGAGAAAGAAGATAATTCACGTTCATATACACCTAATCAATACTATGCTCTTCAAATTCCTTAGCCAACTTCACAAAACCAAGCATCATCCTATCATAATATTTTTTATTTTGAAAATCAGCCTTTAGTACAACAATTCCAAAATTTTCCAAATATTGGAAGTATGAAAAATCTTCAAAATCCTCAACAATTTGGAAATTTTCATACATTTTCTCATATGTTGCACCAATCATTTGCCTCATTTTCTCATATGCCGCAACAACAATTTGGAAATACTCCTTCACCTTTTTCATCCCGACAATCACAGTTCAACCAAGGGTGTTTTCCTATGGGAGTGATGGAAAGTTCTACTCATGAATATGTTCTAGGTTTTCAAATTTGCCTCAGTTTTCAACACAACCAGAACCAGTTAATGTTGAAGAGGCAGATGAGGATGTCCTGGTTGATGAAAATACTCCTCAGTGTGGAAAATCAACACCAAGAGTAAGGTGATCCATAAACGAGACCAAAAATATGTGTAAATCTTGGGAGAATGTGACTACCGACGTTTATATATGTTGGTACAAACCAAACTTCTACCCAATTTTGGCAAAAAGTTACATATTGTTACAATATATATAAAGAGGAGGGTCTTAACCAAAATTCATGTCAATGTAAAAATCATTTTGGAAAGGTGTCAAGGGCAGCTACAAAATTCTCAGGAGCCTTTAACCATGCCTTAGCTACCAAAGCAAGTGGGTGGAGTGATGATGATGTCATTAACAAGGCACATATTATCTATCAAGCTGATGAGGGAAAACGTTTCACCTTAATGGAAGCTTAGGGAGTCTTTCGAAAGATACAAAAGTGGTGGGCGGCCAATATTGAAACGGTTCAAAATTCAGACAGTAGTGGCTCGAAGAGAAGTCGAATAAATGAAGTCAGTCATTTTTCAAATTCTTCCTCCAATGCCGAAGAGGCCTCAACTGCATTTCCAGATCGACCTCTCGGCAGAAAAGCTTCACAGAATAAAGGAAAATGAAAAGTTAAGGAGGCTCAACTTGAAGAGTTAAAGAAAGTAAATGCAATCGACAGCGTGTTTAATGACAATTTTGACCGATGGATGAACTTTTCACAAATAAGGCTAGAGGAAGAAAAAAAGAAGAGAGATGAGGCCGTAAAGGATCGTTTATTCAAACAATGGGAGTTTCTGGTGAAAAAGGAAAACAAAACAGAAAAAGAGGAAGATGATTGCACTTGGTTCTACCGTGAGCTATTTATGTAGATATTATTCTAATTTGTCTTTCTATTTGTTTTGATTTCCAATTACTGTAATTCCTATAATATTAATGTAATGTGTGATTTCCAATCAATTTCTCAAAATTATTGTGTACCGACAATTCGAAATTATTGTTTAGCTTTAGCTTTAGCCTTTTCTTTTAGCTTTTCCTTTAGCTTTATCTTTTAACTTTTCAAAAATTAGTGAATACCCATGACCTTTCATTATTTTCCCTTGGCCTATAAATATTGTAGTGTAAACACTTCAACTAATCATCCCAACACTTCATTTCATCCCTAACTATAATCATGTCTTCGAGTTCTAGTTGCAATTCTCAGATGCCCAATGAAAATGAAGAAGATGTCAATGATCACGAAGATATAGATACTTTGTTTGAAAGACAGCTAGAAGAACGTATTTTAGACGTTGTAAGGGTAAAATAGGCATGACCTATTTTGGTTTTGTTTCTCCTTTTTTGGTCATTAAGTTTAGGCATTTTTGGAAACAAAATATTTCTAACGATTTTTGGATGCATGTTTTGGAAACAAAATATTCATAAGATTTTTGGTTTTCTTGGTCCTAAAGTTTATGAGTAATTATGAAACAAAATCTTGGTAATATTCCTTCCTTAAAAATGTGTCCTAGAGTCCTTGTCTATTTGGAAATAGAGTCTAGTAATTATGGTAATGTATTTGATTACTAATTCTAATCATTTTCCATACTGGAGTTTGTTTCCTTCTTTATGTGTAGATCTTCTTCACAATATAAATAGAGGACATGGGCAGAGGCTGAAGACGCATACACAGAGAGAGAGAGAGAGAGAGAGAGAGAGAGAGCAGAATATTCAGAGCAAGAAAATTCAGAGTTTCAAAAGCTGATCATTGTTCCATTTTTGGTGCAGAATTTGAATGAAGTTTCCGATGCAGCTACATCAGAAGCTATATTGAAAACTGCTAGAACTGTTTGTCTTCCTAGTGGTTCTAGGAAGCTTATTTTTTCTTCCCACGTTTTCTCTACCTGTTTTTCTGTGGGTTTTTGCTCTCCAAGACTTGTTGTCTTGTAAGAGTGTTTGTTTTGGTGATTTCACATAATTTTTTGTAAACAATTCATCTTTTTTAGTGAAATCTTTTTGGCCATGAGGGTAGATCTACAAGCATAGGCTTGTAGATTGTTTGGTAATCGTTTGTGCTTATTTCCTGCTTTAGAAACAAAAGTCTTCCGCTGTTTTAATTTTTCTGACCATTGTAGCTTCTACACAAGCTACAATGGAAACTGCATTGACATATTTTGTGAATCCTAGCTACTTTTGTTCTTACAATTGGTATCAGAGCCTCCTCTTGACGTCACTAAGAGAAGATTCTGGTTGTAGCCATGATGGATTCTCAATATGAGAATTTTGTTTGTCCTCCTACATTAACGAATACGAATTACTCAAATTGGAATGTTGAGGAATTTGATTTTGATGAAGAGTCAATGGCTCTATTAACAACCAAGTTTAAAAATATTTTGAAAGCCAAAGAAAAAAATAGATCTCCATCTTCAAACTCCAAAATTGCTTTCAAACATGAGTATATTAAGTTTGTTCCCAAAGAAGACTCTTTCCAAACCTCTGAAAAATCTTTTACCAACCCTTTTGCTAAACAGTTTACATCAAGTGATAAAAATATTGATTATATTCGATGTAGGGCTTGTCAAGGGTTTGGTCAATTTGCTAAAGATGATGTTTCAGGTTTGCTAAATTTTGGAGATCATGAGTCACCTGCACAATCTAGAACCTCTCCCGCAAGCGATTCCCTTGAAGATACAGAACCTGCAAGTTCTGCAACTTCAGTGAATGAGACTCAGGATGTAGTTCAGGATGTAGCTCCGAATGCAGTTCCTCATGTAGCTACATCAGAAGCTACATTGGTCGAAACCACCGCCGAATCTGAAAGCAGATCTGAAAACTGAAACTTCAGTCGGTTTGTGATCGCAGCCATGACATTCCAAGCCGAATTCAGAAAGTTCATCCATCTTCACAAGTCATAGGTAATGTATATGATGGTATGTTTACTAGGAAGAAAGGTAAGGTTGACTATAGGAAATTAGTTTGCTTATCCTCTCTTGTATGTGAAGATTTTCATGCATCATGCTATGTGTCTACTATTGAACCAAAGAATGTGAATGAAGCCTTAAAAGATGGCTGTTGGATCAATGCTATGCGAGAAGAGCATGATCAATTTTTAAAAAAGAATTTGGGTTCTTGGTTTAGTAAAAAACTGAACTGTTTTGAGACAACTTTTATGAACCCAATGATTAAAGATTATGGACTACACAGTGATGTGTTAACCTTGTATTGTGAAAACTCCAGTGCAATCAGTATAGCAAAAAATTCAGTTCAACACTCTAGAACAAAACACATTGATATAAGACACCACTTTATTAGAGACATGGTTGAACAAGAGATTATTTGCACTGAACATGTTGGGACAAAAATCGATTGGCTGATATATTTGGTAAGAGTCTTAATTTTGAAGAGATTTTTCAATCTAAGGAAATCTCTTGGTAGGTGTGACATATGATTTTACACTTAGTTAATTATAAGAAAAGAAAAAAATTAGGCATGATTGCATTTTGTCTTTAGAGGGCACTCTAGATTGTTCACATGTATGTGCATTTGGTTGTTGCTTGGGAATTGCATTCAAAATCAATTGTGATTTTTTTGTTATGATTCTCACTCTCTCTTAGTTTTTGAGCAAGTTTGAAGTCCACAAAGAAAAGAGCTACCTTTAAAAATCAAGGGTTGTAACACTTTATCTTGGTACTATGGAACTTAGGTTCTCATAGGTTAATCTTGAGAAAATTGGATACCTTTGAAAGAAAAAGTGTGAAAACAACCTAACGGAAAAGAGCTACCTATGAACAAGGTTTGTGGTAATTTTCTTTTGGGACTATGAATCCTTGGATTTCATGGGTGAATCAAAAGCAAAATGGGTTCCCTTGGTAAACAGTGTAAAATGTTCCAAGTGGCATGGAGTGTTTAGAGCATCCTCAATGTGTATATTCTTAATACAACTTCTTAACTGGGTCTCATTGTATACTATTCTTACACAACTTTTTACACAAAAAATATTAAATTTAACATCATCCCAAATAAAATAAAAATCCCTTCCCCCCCCCCCCACACACACACAACCCCCTGACACCGCCCACCTCCCCTGCCCACCTCTCCTCCTTTTTATGACAAACAGTAACTTCCTCATTAGGAAGTTATATCTCTTTCTCTCTCCTATTTGTACAAAGTCTTATCCTATGTGGCAATTGGGCACAATTTTTAATGCATTAAGAAGTGTACAAATTGAACAATTGAGATGCTCTTATAGCTTGAAATAAAGTTGAGCTATATTCCTAGGGAAATAAAATACCTATGGATTTTTGTTATGAAAAATTTATGATCTTGGGAGAGAAATATGGTTAAGAAAACAAAAGATGCAAAAATTGCACAAAATTTATTATTGATGAATGCATCTCCTAATGCAGCTGCATCATGAACTACATCGCTTTGATCTGGTCTTTATTACTTGTGTGTGATTGCATTTATTATTCTTTTGCCTAGCTTTTAGTTATCATGTTTTTAGGCATAAAATTTTAGGACATGCATTATTGGTAAGGATATCAGCTTGGTGAAATTTTGTCATAAAATAAATTGTGCAAATCAATTTCCAAAAATTTTCATGTTGAAAAATATTTAGTGGATGTCTAATTTTTGTGTGGAACTAAGAGGTATTGAATCTGGATATGAGGTGTTCAGTTATTGCTAGGGGTGTGATCAAATCACGGTGAACATTTAATTGTGTTTTTTCAAAATTTTGGATTTTTGAGAATTCATAAAAGATTGTTTCTCCCTCTTCCTTTTTCGGTCAAATAGGGGGAGAGAGGTCAAGTGTTCCTATTTCTGGTGAGGATGATGACTCTGATTCCTTGTATGCATGTGATTACATCATTGGTATATTCTGATTTGTGCTTAGTTAATGATTTCTGATTTTATAACTTGCACAAATTCAGGGGGATATGAGATTTTCTAACCAATGCAGGTTAGATGGTTTGATTGGTGTTGAATAAACACTTGTCATTTGATTTGACCAGAAAGGCTCAACAAAAGGGGAGATTGTAAGGGTAAAATAAGCATGACCTATTTTGGTTTTGTTTCTCCTTTCTTGGTCATTAAGTTTATGCATTTTTTGAAACAAAATATTCCTAAAGATTTTTGGATGCATTTTTTGGAAACAAAATATTCATAAGATTTTTGGTTTTCTTGGTCCTAAAGTTTAAGAGTAATTATGGAAACAAAATCTTGGTAATATCTCTTCCTTCAAAATGTGTCCTAGAGTCCTTATCTATTTGGAAATAGAATCTAGTAATTATGGTAGTGTATTTGATTACTAATTCTAATCCTTTTCCATATTGGAGTTTGTTTCCTTCTTTATGTGTAGGTCTCCTTCACAATATAAATAAAAGACATGGGCAGAGGCTGAAGACGCATACAGAGAGAGAGAGAGAGAGAGCAGAATATTCAGAGCAAGAAAATTCAGAGTTTTAGAAGCTGATCATTGTTCCAATTTTTCGTACAGAATTTGAATGAAGCTTCTGATACGGCTACATCATAAGCTACATTTGAAAGCTGATCATTGTTCCAGTTTTGTCATGTGCTAATTAATTTCATGAATAATTAAATAATAATTTGATCCCTTGACTTGTACCTATTTTAAAGTTAGATTATACATTATTGAATTCTATTTATTTCGTCTTGTATTTTGATTTTGTTATCATTTTCCCTCTCCTACCATTATATTTGCAAAAATCGTCCAATATATTCTAAAATGACAAAAATACATTTACTCAAGAGACTAAATTAAACTTTATTTGAAACTAAAAAAATATTTGAAACTAAAAAATAATATAGTTTTATTTCTTTATTTTTAAATATATATATGTTCAGGAAAGACATTATTAGATGTATATAAAAAATTGTAACTATAATAATAGATTTGTTGGTGAGTATTAAATTATTAAGCAAATCTGTAGCGTGTTTAGTTATTACCCATGAATTAGCTAAAAGAAATGAGTTAAGAAAATGTGTCATAATGTCAAGAAGATGAAGAAAATGAAGAACCAATTGTTGAATATATGCGTTTTGTTAAAAAAATAATGCTAAAATCGATTGTTACTTCTTTGAAATTTTAGACTACTACAACAGCTTTTAAAATTATCATTGGTTCCTAACTTATAGATATTACAAACAAAACCAATATTAGTAATAATAAATAACTGGATTCAAAATATTTTACTCATTTTCATTACTGGGTTCCAAACTTCTAACATTTTTTGGTATTAACTTGATTGTTCCTCTTCATCGGATTCGAGGTAGTTACATGTGAGAATCTCTCTATTCCCTCCTATAGCTATCGACTTTCTTTCTTCTACCGCAACTTTCCTTTTATTGAAATAGGTTGTCACCAACCGACATTCTTTTAAGTACTTCCATCTTAAAATTAGATTTTCTCCTTACTTAGTAATTTGAACAGAAAGTGGATTGGAACTAAGAAATGAGAGATGTTTAAAGAAAGAAGTTTGACTAAACAAAAGCTAAACAGATTTTATGTCTCCATTAAGCAAGGCGAGGTGAGTGTGTTTATTGGTGATGGTGGTGTTATGGGCGGTGATGACGACGATTATAGGGATGACAATGGTGGTTTAGATGAAATACAACATTGTGAGATTTCCAAATCATCAAATTTTCAAAGATCTATATGAGTTTCAGTTTCAATTTGAAATTTTGAAAAATTAAAAAATTGAATTTGAGTTTGTAAAAAGTGAAATTTAAGGTTGTGGTGGTGGTGTGTCCATAAATGATGGCTTTTGCAAATGGGTTACTTTGAAAGTAGGAGTAAGGAATTAAAAAATCAAATCAAATCAAAAATTAACTTTTGTGCTAATAGTGAAATTTAAGGTGGTACATAGTGGTGGTGAGTCTATGAATGATGAGGTTGACGGAAGAAAGTGAAGGATGAAATAATACATTGAATAAAATATAAATTTCATTTTTTTTGGAGTAATGCATTTTTTGTACCTTTGAATTTAAAATGAGACAAAGTATAACTATTGAAATAATTATTTATTGTTTTAATTAAAAAATATTTTAAATATCAAATGACAACCTAAATGATGAAAATATAATCAAATCTCACTTTGCGTCACAAGTAAAATATGATCAAAATAATCCTAACATGTATGATTTTCCATTATTGTTTTTAACACCCATGACGAACAATGAAGGACAAACTCAGACAAATATAATTTTTTTTTATGAAAGTGAGACATCATATGTTGGGAAAGACATTATTAGAGGTATATGAAAAAATATAACTATAATAATATATTTGTTGGTGAATATCAAGATATTAGACACTTATGTAGTATGTTTAGTAATTACTTGTGAATAATCTAAGAAAATGCGTTAAGGCAAGGTGATATAATGTCAAGAAGATTAAAAAAATGGAGAACTTCGTTGACAAATCTTTGCGTTTTGTTAGAGAAGAACGCTAGAATTTATAGGAGATGCGTTTGAAGAAAGCAATCTGATTTAATGGAAGTTAAATATATTTTATTTTTCTGTTTTAGCAAGGCAAGGTGAACGTGTTTCTTGGTGGTGGTGATACCGGTGGTGGCAATTGCATGGATGCTGGTGGTGGTGGTGGGGGCGATTTGTAACCATGGAAGTGATGATTTAAGTGGAATACGATATTGTTAGATTTTCAAATCATCAATTTTTCAAATTAATCTTCATATGTGTTTGAGTTTCAATCATCAAATTTGAAAATTCAAAAAATTGAATTTATGTTTGTAAATAGTGAAAATTAAGGTTCAGATGGTGGTGAGTCTATAAATGATGAGTTTTGCGTATATGTTAATTTGAACGAAGGAGTACGAAATTAAGCAAAGAAATAAAATAAAATAATAGATTTTTTTGGTTAATAATGTTATTTGAGGTGGTAGTGGTGGTGGTGGGTCTATGAGAGATGAGGTTGGTGGAAGAAAATAAAGGAGAACAAAATAAATTAAATAACTTCTAAATTTCATTTTTTGAGAGTAATGCATTTTTTTACTTTAAATTTAAATATAAGACAAATTATAATTACAACATTGCTAGCCTTACAACTAATTTTATAAATTTACTTACAACTACTAAGGCTTGTAAGGATAGTATTTTCCTTATAACTATGTCAAATTACAATCCTTCTCCCCAAAGTATCCACCAAATCACATAGTGAACCTTAACCTAAGGTTTGTCCCATAATGATATCTAATATTATATATATATATATATATATATATATATATATATATATATATATATATATTTTTTTCCTTCATATTTTCCACCCTAGCCGCGACATCAGTTAGAAAAGTCACGTTAAATAACACGTGGTCTTCCACGACGTTAACTCGAGGAAAATATTAGGAATTCGGTGTAAACTTTGTGGTGCTTAAAGTTCAAATGTTAAAATGAAGTAGGGTCCACCATTCCATTTTTTCCTACTGAAAAAAAATCTAGAGAAAAGACCAACCATTTTTTTTTTCTGATCTTCACTTCCCACAACAAAAAGTAACCCATAACCTGATCTTGGTTTTGTTCACTCCCTCTAAATTTTCTCTTAAATTTCTCTCTCTTAACCCAGATAATAGATATGCATTTTTTCCATTTCATTGTCACTTTTCTTATCTTGATAATGAAAACAAAGTAAACGAAAAATATGAATAAAATAAACTCTTACCCATAGTTACACGTCTCCATCTCCAATTTCATGTATGAAATTGGATCCACGTACCCACCTTCTCTGGTGAAACCCATCCACCACCGAAATCAATCAATTTCTCATCCCCCCTTCATCCTCTTACATGACTTTACCTTTACTTTCTCTCTCCTAATTCTTTAAATAAACCAACCTGACCACCATGATAGCTTCTATGAGGTCAAAATCATCTAAAGTCATAGCTTCTTCAACATCTTCTTAATTTTGATACTTTGTTTTAAACCATATGCATGCCGGGCGTATGCCCAATTTTATCACACAAAATTGAAGAGTATTTCAATAAAACCCATAACTATTTCTCTTCATTCAAGCCCGCCTCTCTCTTTGATGAATTCGTTGATAATGTTTATGGGTTTTCTGTTAATTGCATGCTTTTTCAAGAGTTTTTAGTAAGTATACTCTATAGCCTCTGATTTCTACTTTAAGCACGACTTTTGCAGGGGAGAGAATGAGGGAGATCGGAGATGGAGCTTGGCTAGAATCAAAGGAGGACGACGCTAGAGCTATGATAGGCGTAACCAGAATGGGAAGGGTTTGGGCCGTATATGGGAACTTGCACCCAGAGATGGGGGCGGCTATGGTGGGGCTAGCTGGAGATTGTGGCTATTACTGTGGACCCGGAGATGAGAACTTACACCGGGAGAAGAGAAAAGGAGAGGGTGTGAGATTAGGGTTTGTACTTTCAATACATTTACTTCTTAACTTGATAAGAGAAATGACATTTTCGCCCCGTACGTGGAAGACCACGTGCTATTTAACGTGAATTTTCTAACGTTCGTGGTAGGGTGGAAAATGGGGGGGGGGGAGGTATTATAATTTGGCCCTATAATTATTTTTGGATTATTAAAATAATTATTTATTATTTTTATTTAAAAACATATTCTAAATACTAAATGATTAACTAAATACTGAAGTTATAGCCAAATCTCATTTTGTGCGCCAAGCAAAATGACCAAAATAATATTCATGTGACATGCACATACCATTTTTCGTTACTATTTTTAACGCCCATAGACAGGAGGGGCAAAGTGGGACAAATAGCAAAATAAGTTATGAAAGTGAGACACTTCGTAGGTTGGAGTGCAATGTGAGATTTGGTGTGTAATTTTGGGAGCTAATCATATTTTGTCCCCATCAAAATTAGTCTAAAATATAAATTTCCCCTAAAGTATCCACCAAATCCACTTTGGCTCACAACGTAATTTTTTAGCATTTCCATATTTCATATCAAATTTGGTGAGGAGATGTCATGTCTGGTAATCGTAGTGATAAACATGGACTGGCGAATAATGTTTAAGATCGAAAATTTGCTCCAATCAAACCATAAACAATATCAACGGTACCGATGAAAAATTTATTGGAGTTGTATGGACGATGAAGACGGATTGAACCATGGTTTGCCTCATCATTGTCGTATACGTATGTGATAGATTCAAATTAATATAAGATTTGAAATTCTTGGTGTATGCTTGTGTATTATGTTATACGAGGGAGAAATGGAGAAAATTTTGGTGTATGCTTGTGTATTATGTTGTACGTCTTTAATTTTTTTGGTGGGTTCTAATTCGTGGCGGCCTTGACACCTAAGTGTGATTATCTGATCTTGAGTTCGATATCTCTATATAATTTCGCTCTATTTTTATTTATTTTTCTATATAATAATTTGAATAAAACATTAATACACTCTTGAGTTTTATCTCACTTAAAATTTACATACGAGGTCATTACTGGAGAAGATGCATAGAAAGCATTGCCAGAGAAGAAGAAAATGAAGTTTCTCTTTGGGTAGTAAAAGTAGAAAAAGTGTTGCTGTGAAAATGACTAAAATGCCCTACACGTGAAATACTATGTGCACATTAATGTTAGATTGGTAACCTTCGTCGTGGCTAGGGGGCAAACTAGAAAAGAATTATAAAATAAGATATGAAAATGACACAAAACTTAGGTTGGGTGGCAAAGTGGAGCTTTATAGATATTTTGAGTGAATTTCGTATTTTTAGTGTAAGTATATATACTTTGGGGTTGAAAGTTTGATTTCTCTAACACAATATATTATTTTCTAAAAGGAGTCATAAATTTCAGAAACGACATAAACAAAGTCTCAAAAAACAATGTGTTTATTTAATATAGTAAGTTTGAATTATTTTCAATTCACACACTCATAAATGTGAATGAATTCATGTTTGGTAATTGTGGGTCGCCCGACTGTGCCCGCGCCCGCGCCCTTGGATAGGGGTGCGCGTACATGCGGATGCGGGACATCCACTGCTCTCGTTCCACCCTCCCTTTTTTAGGGGAAGACGAAATCAAAAGTGCGAGAGGAGTGATGTCTAAGAATAGCGCGTTGGAATGCGCCTCGGTTGACTTTGGTGGATTTTTATAAAAATAGCCTTATGGCCCATTTCGGATCACTATGGGAGCTTTGGGTTTCCCGCCTCAAGTTATCCATTTTTTAGGGGATACCAGGATATGAGAATACACCACCCTTTCATTCTCATTCTCCCTTTTTTAGGGGAAAAAGGAAAAGTACAAGAAAGGAGTGTTGTGAGGCCCCACTGGATCCAAAAGGTTTTAGAGTCGCCATCTTTATTTTAAGGCAAAAATAAAACAAAACCAGAAAAAAGAAAATCAGAGATAGAAAACGGGTTCGGAGGCTAAGTTACGAGTTGGGAAGGTGCTAGGCACCCAACTCGCCCTTTCGGTCTCAAAATAGTTTTTGGCTAAAGTATGCTTATTCTTATATTTATTTAGCAGCTAAATAAAAGCATTAAAAGACATGAAAATAAAAACAAATACATCTGTGGCTACATTATTTACAGACTTGCAGTCATTTCCTTACAATAATTACAAATATATTTAAAAATATTTGGCTATTATAACGGCTCTTTTACATAATATTTTCTAACTAAATCCGGGCAGCACAATGGCTTATATTGTCTACATTGGGCCGGGTTTTAAATAACAACTTTATAAATAAATAAATAAAAGCGCCCTTAATGGCTATTACCTTTTAGAGCGGAGTGTGCTCGCTCTGTCTTTCTCGGGAGAGGGAGACTTTTATTGCTGATGTTGCTGTGATTTGGGTAGAGTGACGGACTTATTTTTGCTAGTTTTGGCTCACTCACTCAGGCAGAATGACTTAGTTTTGGTGGTTTTGACCTTTTTGGTTGGGCGGGATAACAGCTTATTTCGGTGATTTCAGCTTATTTACTCGAGCAGAGTAACGGCTTACTTTATGGTTTTTGGGCCGGGGAAATAAGGTGGATACCTGGCTGGGGGGCTAAGGCTCACTCTAATCGGCAGGTTTTAAGTTTGGAGGAGTTTTGACAGGGTTTTGAGGCTTTGGGTGGATCACTCTCTATCTCACTCGGCTTTCTGTTCTAACAGCTTAATGAGAACGTGGAAAGCTTGCGGAGGAAAATTGTGCTCTAAAGGTCGACCCCGAAGCCTCTATTTATAGCTGGGGATGAGGACTCATCGGGGAATACATTTTCTCCCTTCGCGCTTCAGCTGATTGTACAGTCCGCAGAGAAATTTGCACTTTACGACAACTGTAGCAACTTGGGATGCACTGTAGATCCACTATGGGCGCCACCCACATTGAAACTTGGCTCCACTCCCACTTTGAGTGTGGGTGGCGCCAAGTTAGGCTTTTGTTTTTTTATTTTTTACACTTTAACCCCTACATTTCACTGTTTTGCGCATCCTGCTTTGTCCTTTTGCATTTTCGACCCTGTAACTTGACATTTGTTAATGTTTTTAACAGGTCTTGATATTTTATGTCATGTCACATACCTGAGATACGAAATTGGGGTGTGTACAGTAATTAAAAAAAAGAATGAAAATAACCAACAAAAAAGATAAATTTGTAGGATAAGTTGCTATATAATGACTAAAAGTATACATTATAAATGACCAGAAAACGAAGTATCAAAAAAGCTAAAAAGCACAACAGCACAATTTATAAGTTTCAAAAATTGTAATGATTAAAATACAAAAAATATCAAATAATTAAAAGTAAACATAAAAATGAAGAAACTAGCAAGTCATTTAAAAAAATCATTAGTACCACGTGCAACGCACATGAACCTTACTAGTACTATAAAAAAGGTTAGAGTAAAACTAACGACCCCAATCGAGTTGTGCCAAAAATAACTAACGGTTTTGATCCATAAATATATATGTTACATGTGAACCTCTCGATTATGAGTTTTGTTTGAATTACTCTTTTCATAACCAATTACGTTATAATCAATCTCTTAAATTTTATTTTATTTTGATGAGACAGTTATCTATAAGCTACCTCCAACGTCCATTGAGTTGATTTCGTACCAATAATAGGTGAGATAATTGAGTTGATTTTACACGTCGCTATAGATGGTACATTTTCTTATTTCTAGAGGCGGTGAATGTAACTTTTGTGCAAATTTCTAGATTGAACTTGGGCAAAACAGACCTTTGGGCCACTGTACTTTTCAAAAGGTTGCAATTAGGCCACTGAGACTTCAAAATTTTCAGGATGGCCACTGTACCGGAGTTATCTTGCACTTTAACCCCTTTTTAGGATGGACGTTAAGTTTGGCCGTTAATTTATGTTAAATACCTATTTTGCCCCTGTCATCATCTTCTCCGAAAAATCCCAGATTCAAGATTCAAATTTTCCAGATTCAAACAAAATCTAGATTGAAGATTCAAAATTCCTAGATTCAAACAAAATCCCAAAACTCATCAACAAACCCACGGATCTATCCAATAAACATGCTTGGACCAGTCAAACCAGTTTACTCATCATGACCGGCCACCGGCTTGGTCTCTGGAGATGCTCAGTATTTGGGAGTAAATAGAGGCGGAAAGGCGAGAGATAGGAGATTAGGCTCATGTTAGTTGTGACGATGTAGTCGTCATAGGATGTCATCTAGGTCGCCGGTCTCGGGTGTCATGGCGTAGTGGACGAAGAGAAAGTCAGGGTCGCGGATCGGACAAGATCAAAAGAGCACGACGGATGTTGCGGCGGTGGTGGGTAAAAAGAGTTGTCGGTGTCTATGAGGATGGTGATGTCTTCTGATCCACCGAACAACTCTTAGATCTTTGACTTGTGGGGTGGGTAAAACCTTCTTTCCTTCATGAGCCGGACAAGACCGCTTTAATGGATAGTAAGGTTGAGATTTCATTGTTTTATAAACCTAGATCTGAGTTTTAAAACTCGGATGCGGGTTTATCACTGATGATGATGAAGACGGGGTAAAATAGACATTTAACCTAACTTAACGTCCAAACTTAGCGTCCATGAATGATAACTTTGCCATCACGAAAATTTTTTCTAAGCCTTTTGAAATTGGAGGTGTGTTTTGTCATTGGACTTATTTGATAATCTTTCAACTTGTGCATATAAAACAAACCGCCTGACAAGTATTTTCCATCCCCAAACAATCACGTACAGTTCTTCATTTTTTTATACCCTTGTTCCCATGATTTATGGTGACTTTTGAACATAGAAAAAGGTTTATTAAGAATGGCAGGGTTGCCGGTTGCCGGTTGCCTACGCACTCCCCCCACCCCCACCGGCCACCACCATAATATTCACGTCAACACTACATCTCTCCCATCGGAGACAATCGCCATTCTGTTTTACTTTTAGTTTAAGCTTTATTCAATGGGTACGGTGAGAGCCGAAGAAGAAGCCTCCAGTTCTTCAATATCATCTAGTAATTGTTTCTATGATGTCTTCTTAAGTTTCCGTGGTGAAGACACTCGCAAGACTTTTACGGATCATCTCTATACAGCTTTGGTGCAAGCAGGACTTCAGACTTTTCGAGACGACGACGAGATTGATAAAGGAGAAGATCTAAAGCCGGAACTGGAGAGAGCTATCACACAATCTCGGGCTTCAGTTATTGTTTTCTCAAAAGGCTATGCCACTTCCGCTTGGTGCCTCGATGAACTTGTGTTGATCCTCGAGCGCCGGAGGACTGCTCGACAGGTAGTTCTACCTGTCTTCTACAATGTGGATCCATCCGATGTTAGGAAACAAACCAAGAGTATTGGAGATTCATTTACAAAGTACGACAAGCAAATCGAAGCCGAGGTTGACCCCAAAAAAAGAGGAGAGGCGAGAAAAGGTCAACGCATGGAGAGCAGCACTTACAACAGCTGCACAGTTGATTGGCATGGTCCTCAAAAATCGAGCTGATGGGTAATTTCTTCTTTACTTCTAAGGATCGATCGATCATGGTTTTTTTGAAGTGCTTTTGAATTTGGGGTATATTTATTAAAAAAAAAAGGTATATTTATTAATAGTCTTCTAACTTCACAAAAAAACAAAACTAACCTAACTCTTCAAAAAAATTCTTTCATAACCTTTTTGTGACGAATTGTCACTAATACTATTTTGGTTATCAAAACTAATATAGTGTGCATGAGGTCGATCAACTCGACCTTTGGGTCGATCAATGATTGATCGACGGTCGATCAACTCGACATTTGGGTCGTCAATCAAGGGTCTATCAAAGGTCGAATTAATCTAACTTGATCGACCTTAAAATATGAAAATATTCTTGTCCGTTCCAAATATTTCGAGATTCAACATAGTTAAATATCATGAAAGTATATTACATGGGTCATAAGACTCTACTTGACCATTCCCTCTTTAAATTTGGTATGCACAGATACAACAAGTGACTAGTTCGGGACAGGTCTGGGGATCCCTCTTATAAAAAAATACTTCAAACGGATATTATTGTAAATCATAATGGTTGAAATTATGGTTGATCCCTTTTGTCAACTTTATAACCTTTTTTTTTTTCAACTGCTAAAGTTCATTTTTGAAATATTTGTTCCTAAAATATCATCGTCTCCTTCAATATCTCCGGGCAACACTTTGGATTCGAAAATCACCAATATTGCCCAATGAAACGGGGATCGAACGGTTTTTTTAATTCATTAATTACAAAACGGTAATGGATCTATGCTTGGTTAAATGATATATTTTTCAGTACGGATGAAGGCGAATGAGTATGAGGAAGAAGAAGGCTTAGTAATTTTTGACATATATGTTTGAATTTTAAGATTATTTTGTGTTCTCATGCATTCCATGTTTAATTCTCAGGCATGAGTCGAGGTTTATCCAAGAAATTGTTGGTTTTATTAATCGCAAACTAGACCGAATGAACGTCCTTAAGGTTCCCCAACACCTAGTGGGAATAGACTATCGCATAGCAAGCATTAATTTGTGGTTACAAGATGGATTGTCAGACGTCAATCCATATGTCATTTGTGGGATGGGAGGAGTCGGTAAGACAACCATAGCAAGGTGTGCTTACAATTGTAACTTTCAAGAATTTGAGAGCAGTAGTTTCCTTGAAAATGTTCGAGAAAAGTCTAGAACAACTGAAGGTAAACTTAATTTACAAAATCAGCTTCTTTCTGACATAATGAATGGGCGGAAGCAAGAAATAACAAACCTTTCCATGGGTACCTCAAAAATTGAAAAGGCTTTGCAGAATAAAAGAGTGTTTCTTGTTCTTGATGATGTTGATGATGTCAATCATTTGGATGAACTACTTGGCACGCAAAAGGTTTATCGTGGAAGTAAAATCATCATAACGACAAGGGTTAAATCACTCCCAAAGAGTCGTGGAGGTTTCAAGGAGTATGTGGTTGAAACTTTAAACGAAAGTGAATCGTTAGAGTTATTAAGTTGGCATGCCTTTAAGTCTGTCACTCCCTTGAATGATTATGGAGAACAATCACAGAAGGTGGTACAACTTTGTGGTGGGCTTCCTTTGGCTCTTAAGGTTTTGGGCTCTTCTCTATTTGGAAGTAGTACTGAAGTATGGAATGATACACTAAAACTATTGGGCAATAATAGTAATGCTGGAATCGATAATATTCTAAGAATAAGCTACGAGTCCTTGGAATATCGCCAAGACAAAAGTTTGTTTTTGCACATTGCTTGTTTTTTTGTTGGAGAGGATAGAGATTACATTGTGAAGACACTAGAATGTGATTTTTCCATGATAGCTGGGATCCAACATCTCGTTAATAGATGTCTCCTAACTGTAAGCTGGGACAACAAGTTGATGATGCATCAATTACTTCAAAATTTAGGAAGAGAAATTGTTTATCAAGAATCACCAAAAGATCTTGGGGCACGTAGTAGATTGTGGCATCATGACGAAGCCTTTAAAGTATTAAAGGGGAAGAAGGTAAGGAAAACAGTATTTTTTATGCAGTGTATATTTATGTGTCCAATTGCCTATATGCCTAAAAATGATTTGATTTCTTTGTCATCTTATCCTTTTTCTCATTGTTCCCTCTTTACCAGGGTACTGAAAAAGTTGAAGGCCTTACCCTCGACATTCGTTATGTGAAGGTGGATAAGTCTGTGAGGAAACGACGATATGGTGATATTCTGAGTAGGTTATTCACCCCTACATACAAGAGTGACTTTGACATTGATGCGTTTGAAGGGATGAGCAACCTTAGACTACTTCAACTCAATTATGTACAGTTGCTTGGAAACTACAGTGACTTTCCTGGGAATTTGATATGGTTGCGTTGGCATGGGTTTTCTCTAAAGTGTATACCCATTGACATACCTTTGGAAAATCTTGTTACTCTTGAAATGTGTCATAGCAAATTGGAGCAAGTATGGAAGGGGCTAAAGGTATGGCATTCAACACTTTCCATTCCTTGTTCTCTTTTACTTACCTGATGGGGTTTTTATACTGTTTAACTTTTGTTGTCCATGTCAAAAAGTTCAATACTTGTTTCCATATTGGGATTGTGTTTGTGTAAATAGGGCCTGCAGTATCAAAGAACTTGCTTATGATTTATTTTTAATTATACAGCATCTCACGTCTTTAAAGATCCTTAATCTCAGTCACTCGCGAGAACTTGCAAAGTCTCCTAACTTCAAAGGTGTTCCTAATCTTGAAGAATTAATCCTCAAAGGATGTGCAAACCTGATCGAGCTTTGTGAATCCATTGAACATCTTAAGGGACTGACTTTACTTGATCTAGAAGATTGCGAAAACCTCATGAAGCTTCCAACCAACATTGGTACTCTTACATCTCTTGAGAAACTAGTAATCTCTGGTTGCTCGAAGCTTGTTGAGCTTCCAATGGGACTAAGGAAGTTGGAGTCACTGAAAGTGCTGCTTGCTTCTCGAGTTTTCATAAACCAAAAACCCCATGAGATGGGGCAGATGGAATGGTGGCGTAGGCATGGAATTGTTTCAAGATGGGTGTCGAGACCTAGAAATCCTGAAGTCTCTTTCTCTGATTTACCAAGGTGTTTGAGAATATTAAGCCTTGAATGGTGCAAGATAAATGATGAATCTTTCCCTAAGGATTTCGGTAACATAGCAATGTTGTTGGAACAATTGAATTTAAATGGAAATCCAATTTGTACACTGCCAGATTGGGTCAAAAGTCATAGTGAGCTGAAAATACTTTTATTGCATTCATGTGAAAAGCTTGAGCCACTTTTAGCTATTCCCAGTACTTTACAACTTGTGGAACTTGGTAATACATCTGTGGAAAAAGTAACATCTTCAAGGGAATTTGATTTACGTCACTTCAACTATTACGGTAACACAAAGCTAGTTGAACTAGAAGGTTATTTAAAGATGGCACCAATAGCAGCAGTTGACGATAGAATAATAACCAACTTGGGATGGCGCTTGTGCGATGTAGAGTCGTTGAAAAATGTTGTGGTGACACTTGAAGACAGTGCCAATATTTATAGCCTTCGAAAGAATTCGTCTATCCAGGTTCTCTCTCTCTCTCTTTCTCACTCACTCACTCACCACACACACACACACTTCTTTTCACAAAAACAAGTGTACATGCATAATTAAGCATGCACACACACATATACAATTGATTATGATCATTAATTATGATTGTTAATTAGGGATTGCATGAATGGGGAATATTTAGCACATGTGTTCCGTTGGAAAAGGTTCCATCTTGGTTCTCTTGTAGACAACCAATTAGTCATGCAGGCTCGTCAATACCCCGGGGTACATCTGTGACCATAAATGTGCCTCAAAATGTAAGGGTCCAGTGTTTGAATGTGTGTTCAGTGTACGAGTTTTCTGGTTTTGTCGATCATCAACGGATCAGTGCATTTCCATCTTTTATCAAAATTAGTAACAAGACAAAGAATCTTGCATGGATATACTGCCCTTTCTGTATGGGGTTTCCAAAAGGTAACGGTGAACAGTTGGCATGGTTAAGCCAGTGGAAGTTTGGTAATCAGTTGGAGGCTGGTGATGAATTGACTGTTATGGTTGAGATGGTGAATGATATGCATCTAAAAGATTATGATTTCCAACTTGTGTATGGTGGGGAAGAAGAAGACGATGAGAGCCAAAACAAAAGCACTTATACTTCTCGGAACCAAGTCATTGGTGGAGATTTGTCAGCTTTTCAGCTCAGCACAGGAGACTACTTCCTCCACCGAGGACATTTGGTTCCTCACCTGTTATATTGGCTTCATACTAATCCAAAGTATCAGTTCCGGAATATATTTGGAGATTTGCCAAAAGGTATGGTATACCTTGCTTCTTTTTCTTTCAAGTTAGTTTCCATTCTCGATGAGAGCAGAGAAACATGGAATGAATGGATTTAGTTCTATGAAACAAATTACATTATATATTTTAGTCCTTAACAAAACATATGTTAATAATATGCGTCTGATGTGAAGATTTTTGGGCCTTAATGGTTGCAGAGTTGGAAAAATGGGGATGGATAGGGGTTGGAACGACGGATGTAGAGCGCATTTCTGAAGAGAGCTCGAAATAAAAGAGAGGATGGATAGGTATTGCTCTGTTTTAGGGTATATTTGATAGTTATTGGATTAATCTTCTAATTATGGGATTGCTCTGTTTTAGGAGATTTGAGTAGGAGAAAGTCAAAGTTTCCAGCTTTATGTGAATCATCGATTGAATATATTCCCAGAAATTCAATAAATTATACTATGCTCATGAGAAAGTCAAAAGTTTTTCAACAGTTGACACATTAGCTGATCTCCTCTTTGACTTCTTAATTTCTATAAGCTACGTACATTCCATACTCTTGTTTAGTTATTTGATACTTTTAAACATACATGAAGTTTCAAACATAAATCATTTTCTAGAAATTCATGATATTTTAATAAAAGTTAAAATCTTAAAACACATAATTCTCATGGTTTAATATACGTATTGTTATGTTTTCGTGTCGGGGAAGCTTAACAGAGTCGTCAACATAATAGAACGGAATTAATATTACAATCCAAATGAAAAAAGATAACCTATGTAAATAGATTATACATCAGGGGGTGGGGGTTAACAAAAGCCTAAACTAGAGGGTTTAATACAGCAAGTGTTGAAACTATAATGAATAAAGTGAAGACACCAAGTCTTGGTACCAACTTATTCATAGAAGCTGCACAAAACCCATTAGAATAGGAAAGCTACAGGACAGAATAATGAAGAACGAGATAGGAAGAAAACGATGCGTTGTGACCCAAGTCACAACTTGCCGTCATCGACCACGAAGGTCTAGGCTATAAGCATCTCGGCCCAGACACCCTTTCTCTACCATGTCCACCGGAGAGTTCATCTTGTTGAACATCGGCACCAAACTGTCCAAGGCGGAACCCAAACCCGTCACCACGGCCAATAAACTCCGGCAACCCCCAAGCAAGGCCGAAGTACTAGCACAACCACCCACCACCAAACCCAAACCCAGGTTTGCTCTCACTCATCGGCAACACAGCTCACCAGAGACGCACTCCAAGAACCACTCGGTGTATATGGCTCATGCTAGCCTACAAACTGAGGTAGAGATAGGAAGAGAGAAGGTGGGGGACCTCGATAACCATTCTGCAACTCTCACAGAAAAGACACGAGGGAAGGAGGAGTATGTGCGGCTACCTATCCACTCTCTCACTTTGGTCTCATAAAGACAAAATAGAAGGATATATACGAAGGGCAGGAGGGCAGAAACGAAAACACAAGAAGGCACCTCCTGGTTCTGCACAAGCAAAGACGGGCCGCCAATGAGTTGGGCCATGGACTCACTTACCAATTAGGAGGTTGCCCACACTTAACGTTTTGGGCCAGGCCAATGTCCTAACAATCTCCACCTTGGAACAAGTGTCAGTTCAAAACACACATACATGACATACAAAATACCAAAGGGTTCATCATTGCCTATCTCTACACTTGATCCAACACAAAAAAGGATCAAAATAGGGAAAAATAGTTAAGCAAACACTAAGTATGCAAAACACGGGAAAACACAACTTGTTCCAATCACAAAGAAGGGACAAAGATACCACCACAAACACAAAGTAGGCAAATCTAACTCATTTGAACACAAAAGTAAGAATAGAAAGATACCACGACAAACACCAAACATGTCGAGGATTTTCGGGTAACCAAAACAAGGGCAAGCTTCAATCACACGAAAGGTCACCAAAATCCAAAAATGGTTCACATGCTAAGCATTAATATTATCCATTATAACTTTAAACCAATCACTAGGATTTCCAGATTTTAAAGCACTTTTGTAAATCTTGGGTTCATGCAAATCGTTAAAAGAATCAAGCACACAAAACACAAATTGGGAAATGTGAAAAAAAAAATATTATCAAAAAAACTAGACAGTCTTCCAACAAAAGGTCTAGGCCTACCCCTACCAAGTTGATCTCATATAATTCCCAGCTAGTAGGATGTCGTCAATATATAATGACATAATCAATATATTTTTCTTGGATCGTTTAACATACACACAATGATCTTCCTCAATCATCACAAAGCCAATTGAGGTTATCGCTTGATGCAAGCGAATGTACCACTGTCTAGATGATTGTTTGAGACCATAGATGGAACGTTTGAGTCAGCACACTTAGCGCTCTTGTCCCTTGACTTCTCTAGCTGAGTCATATAGATCTCTTCATCTAGTTCTCCATTGAGAAAAGTAGTTTTAACATCCATCTGATAAATTTCTAGATCCATGTGTGCTACTATCACTAGGATTAGGCGAATAGAGGAAAATCTCACCACATGGGAGAATGTCTCCTCGTAGTCTAAACTCTCTCTTTGGGTAAAGCCTTTCGCCACAAGACGTGCCTTATATTTGTTAATTGATCCATCTGCCTTTCATTTGACTTTGAAAACCCATTTGTTTCCAATAGTTTTACGGCCTTGCGGAAGATCAACTAATTCACAAACCTGATTCTTTTTCATATAGGAAATTTTATCTTTCATTGCAGTCATCCATTCATTGTTTGTAGGTAAAGAAAGAGCTTCTTTGAACGATGTAGACTCACTATAATTGTAAGAAGTAGTTAAGAAAGATTCATCTTCGATCGCAAATCGACGACGAGGTATATTTCCACGTTTACTTCTTCGCTCTAGTATCAGACTCCCACTAGGATCCGTTATCCCACTCGCATGAAGATCACCTTGACTCTCATTGGCGACTTCCATAGGCTCAACCTCATGTTGAACCATAGGATTAGGTTGAGGCAATTCCCTACATTCGCCAAAAGATGTCATATGTTCTTCTTCCATCTCAAAAAGTTCAAAGTCTTTCCTAACTTCACCTATCTATGGGAAATCATTCTCACTGAAATCAACATTGTGCGACTCTGTTTCAGTCATTCCTACGTTAGGTTTTCCACTGTACATAACATAACCCTTTGAGGTATCTGAATACTTAATAAAAAATGTAATGACCCGAGCCTGAGAGCTCAATCTGCTACGTGTAGTCCACACACTGGCCCACTGAGCACGCAGCACCTTGGGTCATCAGACCCACCACAAGCCGACCCAAAAGTTCATGGATGATGTTGGTGCCCAGTAGTAGCGCATGACTACCTTATAAATCACACACAAGTCTCATATTTACCTGATGTGGGATTAGGGTATTACAATCTCCCCTACTTAAATCCTTGACGTCCTCATCAAGACCAAATCGTACCCCGAGCGATGCAGGATTCAAGAGGCGGCTCGTATGGGGATCAAGAGGTGGCTCCCACCTTCTATGATGTAGCACTTTGGCCCGCATAACACTTTGTTCCCACATTTCCAGTCAGGACCCGCTCTGATACCATGTGTAACACCCCGAGCCCGAAAGCCCGGTCCGCTACGTTGTAACGCCCCGAGCTCGAAAGCTCGGTTCGCTACGTGTAGCCCACACATTGGTCCACTAAGCACGCAGCACCTTGGGTCATCAAGCCCACCACAAGCTAACCCAAAAGTTCATGGATGATGTTGGTGCCTAGAAGTATCGCATGACTACCTTATAAATCACACACAAAAGTCTCACATCTACCTGATGTGGGATTGAGGTATTACAAAAACACACTTGTTTCCTCTAGGGCCTAGTTGTCCAAACTTATTGGAGGTACTGTTGGTCCCAAAATAGGCTCAATCTAGGCTAGAAGGGGGGGGGGTGAATAGCCTAGTTATGTTTTTAGCAAAACTTTTCGTAAACACTTCTTAAAGATTTCTTGAGAGGTTTAAATAGAAGTGTTTTGGCAGCGGAAACAAAGTAGATTCTGAACTATCAAGAGTGCTGTTTAGATAGTGCAGAATCTGAAACAATTAAGTACAAGCAGCTAATAAGAGTAATAAGAACAGTTCGAACAGCACACAGGAATTTGAAGTGGTTCGTACTGTGAATAGTACTACATCCACTACCAAAGTGGTTAGCTTTGGATTTTAAAAGTGCACTTGTTTATCCACTAGGTTTTATGAGTAAGATCTTTAATGGATCGTGTACAAAATAAGTTTTTAACCAAGTGTATAAAGGTGAGAGAGACAATCAATGATTAATTGTTCTCTTCACGTGCATAATTAAAGAACAATTTAAAGACAAACTAAATGAAGCTGAAAACGAATTTAAGATGGCAGATCTGCAGCTTCAGAAAGTTTGGTGAAGTGTTAGTCCTTGTCCTTTGATCTCTTGAATGCTTGAGTGTTGAAGATGAAGCTTGAGAGTTTAATGCGCAAGAGTTATTCTTCAGATCTTCAAGACTTGAATAAATACTAGGAAGAGATCTTTGGACCGTTGGACTGAAACAGGGTGAACTGTGTCCAACGTTCTTTTGCATTGAATGCAATTCGGGGCTTTGGAAGATGTAACAGCCATAGTCATCAGAGATGCAGAGTGCAGAGTAGACCTTCCCAATTCGAGTAAGGTTTCAGATTGCAGGCTCTGCAGCTTGGAAAGTCTTCTTACCCAAAACGGGTAATGTCTTCAGTCTTCAGTTTTCAGGAAACAGTCTGGACAGTTGTCAGCATGCAGAGTTGACTTCTTGAAAGTGAAATCTGATCAAGACATAATGACTAGATATTTTCGAAAATATCTAAATAGGTGCACACGTGTCATATTTTGTGATTTGGCCAAATTTGATTTTCCGGTCTATGAGCAGACTTCAAAGTCTGCTGGTCCTTCAAGGCTGCTGTAGAAGCTTTTGCAAAACCGCGCCTAGACTAACACTTAAATGGTTCTAAAAAACACATTGATTCTAAGACAGTTGCCATACTAATCGGTACGCAGACCTTTTAGACACTGTACACTAGAATCAGAGGATGACTCAACCAAATCTAGAAATAGGAATCAACAGGTACTATGGACATAACCTGCACAACCCCAAAGATGAAGATGCCCCAATTTAGGCTTCTCATCTTTCCAAAGTTCATAGGGGGTTGTGGGAACTGACTTAGAAGGCACTTGGTTAAGTATATAGGCAGCAGCCATTAGCGCATCCCCCCAAAATGAAATCGGGAGGTTGGCCCGTGCCATCATCGACCTAACCATTTCCAACAATGTTCGATTCCTTCGTTCTGCAACACCATTTTGTTACGGAGTTCTAGGAATTGGCAACTTTCGGCGTATTCCCTTTTTCTCACACAATTCTTTAAATTGATCAAATAAATATTCACGGCCCTTGTCAGTTCTAAAAGTTTTTAAGCTTTTATCCTTTTGATTCTTAACCTCTGCGAGAAAACGCTCAAAACACTTAAAAGCTTCATCGCGGTGAGAAATAAGATAAACATAACCATAACGTGTATAGTCATCGATAAAAGTGAGAAACTAGGAAGCTTCATGACGTGCATTAACATTCATTGGTCCGCAAATATCTGAATGAATTAACTCTAATGGATGTGTGGTTCTTTTTGCCTTACTAAAAGGCTTTTGGCAATTTTCCATGCCAAACAAGATTCACATAAGGGTAGGTTGACTTTGGTGAGATATCCCAATAGGCCTTATCTAGCCAATCTAGTCATCCTATCTTTTCCTATATGTCCAAGTCTAGCATGCCATAACTCCGAATTATAATCATCATAAATCATACAAGAAGAAGAATTGACAGAAGAATTATGAGAATCCAACAAATCTAATTTAAAGAAATTATTTGACAAAAAACCATGTCTCAAAATCTCATCACCAAAACAAATATCCAAGTGATCATTACTAAAATTAAAAGAATATATGCATGTCCTAGCAATTGTACTACTGATAATAGATTATGTCGAATTTCAGGTGCATAAAGAACTTCATGTAGAGTCAATGTGCGTCCATTCCGCAATTGAAGTTGGTATGAGCTAACTCCTTTGACTTCTACAGACGAATTATTTCCCATGAAAATTTTTCTTGTACCCGCAGGAACTTTTCGATAATATACAATTCCTCTTCGATCCCTCGTCACATATTTGGTTGAGCCTGAGTCTACAGCCCACACAGGGAGAGAGTTAGCTAATAAAACATGAGAGCAAACATAACTTTGCAAGGAGATAGGATTAAGGGATACCTTCTTGGGCTCAGGAAAAGTCCAAGCAAACTAACCCAAGGTACCACAGTTGTAACACTTCTGCTTAGCAATATTCTTTTTGCCTCTTCGGCGTTTAACAATCTTGTCACTTTTGGGGCCCAAATTCTGACTCTTCTTGCCTTTAGTTTGTTTCTTGCGTTGCCCATATAGTTTGCGCGGACCCTCAAGGGAAACAAGAGCAAGATCACAAGTCGCAACACTTATCGCGCGATTCGCTTCATGAGACTCAGCCTCAAGCTCAACGTGGCAAGATATATCAACAAAAGTCTGAATGGAGTCCGTATGAGTCAGAATACGCCTCAAACTACTCCAAGAGTCAGGTAGTGAACGAATCGCTGCTTGAACTTGTTGTTCATCAGATAAGATACAACCAACAGCCTTAAGCTCACGAATCATTCCAGGCATCTCGCGTAGTTGTTCAGGAATGACACGTTTCTGGCCAATCTTATAGCTTTCAAACTTGTAAGTCAAAGTCCTCAGCTTTGTAGCAGAAGTATTCCCCATAAATAAGCTTGATTTCGTCCCACATATGTTTTGCAGTTAGGCAATCCTCAAATTCTCTAATCAGATCATTATGCATGCTACTCAACATAGTAAAGCGTGCACATCGATTTTTCTTTTTACACAGGGAATTTGTGCATGTTCTGGCGATGCTGGGTGATGGTCAAGTTACCAATCTCTGGTTCTTCCATCACAGTATCCAGGTTGTCAAGAACCTCTTACTCATTTAGCAAATATGTAATTTTCCTTTGTCAAACACTATAGTTGGTACCATCAAATTTCTCACCCTTGTTAAGGTCAGCGATTATATTTTTAGAAGGCATTTCACTACAATTTATATTTTGATTCACTTTTGTTCCAAAAAAAATAATTACTAAATATAATTACATCATACACGTAAGGAGAGAAAATCTGCGAGGCTCGTAATCACAACCAAATTATGCACAACGTAAAAATATTCACAAATTGATTATTTAAACAAAAGAAATAAGATAGGACAAATCCATCAAAGCACATATCATGTACATAAATATTTTCACTACTGAAAATTAAATGATTGCATCTCGTATAGTCTCAATCGCAATTTTAGAGCCCAAAACGACAATTAATTATGCTAAAAATAACTTTAAAATAGTTTAAAATTCACAAATAATTTTAAAAAAATTACTGAACAGTTCCAAATAGCCCTAAATAGTCACAGAATGACAAAACAACCCCTTGATATTAATTTTGAATTTTTAATAAATCAAAAAACATGTTTTTATACACTGAAAAAACAAAAATAAATACTTCCAGGTTGAATAGACAAAAACAGAGGCCACCATTGGACTCATAAGATCGAAACAAGTCCAAATGCGTTGGCCGTTTCCAAAACAGAGTTCTGTAGACACCGCGCGCGCTCACACATGCCACCTGCGCGTGTGGGCTTCTCGAACAGGCCTAGGGCTGACACCACTGATGACGTGGCAGCTAGCGTGGTAGGGTTGACGTTACGATGATATCATCAAATCAGTGTCACTAAAAAATGGGTCCCACTATGCTCACGTGATAGGTGATGTGGCAGCCACGTAAGCAGCCAACTATTTGACCACCGACCAGTCAACGGTTGACTAGTTTTCCTCGCAGCCTCTCACGCGCCCAGCTAAAGAGTGGTGTCCACGCGCCACCTTCCCGAACTCTGATGAGGTCGCGGACGGTGGCGTTGGGTTCGTATTGTCGAGTACTTTCCAGTTGTATACTTTTTGCACCGAAATGAGTGCCACAAGAGGCACGTACATTGAGGACGAGAGTGGGGATCGTAGGATGCCTCTTTTTCAAACCTAGAAAATCGATTCGCGAACGTGATCCGCAAGTCAACTTTACGAGGCCGTAGAATGTTTATTTTAAGTCCAAATTAAGCATACAATATGTCGTTGAAAAGCCCTCGCAGAGTACTACAAGTACAGACTACAAAACCGTGGCTTTACAGACAATAAACATGTCAAAATAACATGTAAAGTTTCAGAAAAATCAATTTTCAACAAAACTAGGGTCTACGATATTTTGAAAAATACCCAACGGATTTTAACGAGAATTTAGTATGTTGTTTGCCTCGTCATAGGGAACTCAAACATATAAAATTTTCTCAAAAATAAAATCGTTTTACACATGAAATAATAAAACCAATTTGGTTCGTTATCGGGTAAAACTTTAAACAAACCCAAAAACAAAAGCATTCAATTCATGGCATAATGAAACGAACAATCAAACATATAGGCTCTGATACCAATGAAGGTTATATATATTACAAGTTCATTATCTAAGAGTAATCATGAGTTACATGGTACAAACATGAACTTTGAGTGAAGCGGAAGACTTTCTGCTTGAGCTACAATTTTTGTATATCCCGATCAACAATCCTGCAAGTCTCTCTCATCGGATTGATATCACGTAGCAAGTAAACCTCTCGATGGTTAGACTAGAGGGAGTATTTGGTGAGAGTAAAGGGCGGCCAAGAGGAGACGTATTCTCCTTAGGCGTGTAAACTGGGTTAGGAATTTATCCCTTTAGTTGCTTTTATTTATATTATTGTATAATGAATCATATTTCTAGTAGGTTAAGTTAAGTCAATCTCAAACCCTTTCAGATTAAGAAACTAATTAACCTATAATAATATAAATACAGTCCATGTGAGCGGAAGTAAATAATTGGGCCACAAGCCCAATTGCTAACAGTTGGTTTTATAAATCGCAAACGAAGGAACATCCTTAAGGTTCCCCAACACCTAGTGGGAATAGATTCTCGCAAGCATTAATTTGTGGTTACAAGATGGATTGCCGGATGTCAATCCATGTCATTTGCGGGATGGGTGGAGTCGGTAAGACAACCATAGCAAGGTGTGCTTACAATCCTAACTTTCAAGAATTTGACAAGAGTAGTTTCCTTTAAAATGTTAGAGAAAAGTCTAAAACAATAGAAGGTAAACTTACTTTACAAAATCAGCTTCTTTTTGACATCCTCAATGGGCAGAAGCAAGAAATAACAAACTTTTCCAAGGGTACATCACAAATTGAAAAAGCTACGCAGAATAAAAGAGTGTTTCTTGTTCTTGATGATGTTGATGACATTAATCATTTAGATGAACTACTAGGCACACAAAAGTTATATCGTGGAAGCAAAATCATTATAATTAACGACAGGGGTTAAGTCACTCCCAAAGACTCGTGGATTTTTTGAGGAGTGCATGGTTAAAACATTAAACGAAAATTAAATGAATCGTTAGAGTTATTAAGTTGGCATGCCTTTAAGTTTGTCACTCCCTTGAATGATTATGGAGAACAATCACAGAAGGTGGTACGACTTTGTGGTGGGTTTCCTTTGGCTCTAAACGTTTTGGGCTCTCACTACAAGAAAACTGGGCAACTGCAACAGACTATTGCAACAGAATTGAATTTAGTTACAATATGAAGTGAACATATAATTTTTAACTGGGAAACCATTAGCCGCGTCCTTTTTTGGGGGAAAAAAATTGGAGGGAAAAATGTTACCAAAATATGCAACAACTTTTGCAACAATTTTAGATTTTTTAAATTTAAAATTGCCCTACCACATAAAAACTATGTCGTTTCGTGTGTTTCCTATATAATTGAAAAATAAACTCCCTTCACAATTACACAAACGTATCAGTAAAACAATCCCTTCTCACGGTATCTCTCACGGGACTCTCCTTTTCGCAATCTCGCCGTCGACGCCCTCATCGCTCGTGCGGTACTCTCTCCCTTCTTCTTCATCTCTCTCAAACACCTTGTTCGTCGTATCGATTTTTTTTTGTTCTTTTAGTCTTTGCCGCCGCCGTCGCACTATCCGATTTCTCCCTACGCCAACGTCGGCCTACCCAGTGTATCTCTCTTCTCCTTAATCTACGTGCTTTGAAATCGAGGTTTTGTTCAAAGAAATCTTATGTGTGATTTGATTGGAAATTTGTTCGTTTATCCCCAAATTTAATTTGTTTGTTTATCCCCAAATCGAGGTCTCTGTGATTTTGGGGCTGATTAAGGGTTGTTTAAAGTTGCTAAACATAGCTAGGGTTTGGGTTAAAGTTGTAAGGGAAATTCTTTTAATTTCGGGTAGGGTTATTAAGAGTTTGGGTGTGTTTTTGGGCTGTTTTTAATTAAATTCGAAACAACTTGTTGCACCCTTAGTTTGGGTGCGTATTAATGTAACTTTTTTAGTTTTAGTGATAAACTGAAAAAATGAAGCATTCAAATTTGATTAATAAAAAGAAAGAAATACAAGGAGGGGGAGAATCATAGCGGTGGGAGGACAAAGGAAAGGAAAACAAATAGAGTAACATCTACGCATCAAACAGGCAGCTTGAACCTTTTTAATGTGAAGTATGCGAAGGAGAGAAATATGGGGGATTTTGAGTCGGTGGAATGTTGGTACAAAGGGTGAAGTATTCGATCTTGAACCTTTTATCCGTTCCTAAGTGATTTTTGGTTGGAAGTGTGATGTATATATATATCCCGATGTACAAGGGTTGCGCCCCCATGAAAGAGAACCCATATAGGTTGAAGGTGTGGTTATAGTTTTCACTTCCCACAAGCTTGAAATTAGGTGTTACTTTTATTTGGTATGGAATCTCCATTTCTCTTTCAACTTGAAACACATTTAAGTATCAAATCAAAATTGATTTCATTGGGTTGAGTGGAGTTCAACTTCTTCATAACCGAAACACGAATGTCACGTTTAGTCTTTATTTTTGTTACGAGAGGACATATTACCTTCCTCGGGTAGCAATAATATCATTGACCAGATTCTTTCCATCTTGATGTCTTGAGAAAATAATCTTCATTTGAGGGAGGAAATTTCTTGCCTTCTAGAAAAAAATTCACTAAGCGAGGTTACGAAATGGATTTGCTAGCTCAGGAACAAGTGTAGTGCAAGTCAAAATTTCTTTTCTTTACGAAGGTCCTTTCTTCCTTTTGCCAACCTTGTATACTTTCTTAATATTGAAGCATGGGATTCTTTCATGCACGGAATCATGATGGCTCTCATAAATTGATTTTTTCTTCAACATACAGTGCATGTCTTTCTTGCTTGGTCCTTATTGATGTTACATCTACTATCATTACCATTATCTTCTCCAAGAAGGGAGAGATTAATTGAACATGTACAAGATTCTTCCATATCGGTAATATTGGATAGCCTATTCCAACATATTCCACTGGAATTGTGCATGGTGAACTTGAAAAAAGGGACGGAACTTCCTCGCTACATTTTACTGCGGTTGCGGCCGTGTCAACCCAAGCTATCACAAAAGTTCGGTGCTCTTCGTGGAATCACTTTGGTCGGTTGGACCGAAAGCATGCCTTCGTTTCTTTGGAGCAATATATGGTTTAATCTTGAAGATTCTTCCTACTTATGTTCGGGAGTGGTTTAGTGATCATATACGTGATTGCTCTACGTATTCTACGATAGAGTCTTTCACAAGAACATGGTGTAGTCCGTCTCTAATTAGAAATGAACTGCTCAGTGTGTCACCGATTTCTTTATTTCTAAGCATCGAAAACATTTCCCACTTTTATAATATAATCAATGTATCGCCAAACATGTTATTGTTCGATCGCTTCTTTTGGCAATCAAAAAGCATGAAGAGAAGTATATTTATGTTACACTTATTAGGCTCATTCTTTGTTTAGAGAGGGATGTTAATTGTCTTACCAATGAGCCTAGCGAACATAGGTAGGGATTCTACTTAAGCTGAAGTTTCTTCACGAATGTACCCCTTTATTTCTGTGTATAAATATACTACTTTAAGGCTCATTTACGAGTACTTTTACATGTTTATTAGCATGCTAGCACTTCATCCACTGTGCTGCAAGACTTTAGTATACTGTCATCCCTCCCTAGGTAAAGACCCATTCTTGAATGGCGAGCCCCGTTTATTCAGTGAATTTTTTAATTTTTTTTTGTGAATTATATATGACATGACTTTTGAATCTTGCTTTCATAATTACAGATCAAGAAAGCCGTTTTTCGATGAGAATTTTTCGTTAATGTCGCAAAATCAACCAATGAGGTTGTTGCTACCTATACGAAGGATGAGACGGATGGATTTAGTTATTCGCCTTCCTGCATCTTACCCACTTCGACCACAGTTGACGTAGACTGTACTAGGAGTCTCGGGTTAGTGAAGTCAAGCAAAGGAAATGGCTATTGTCTATGATGTCATTTGTTCGTAATCAGGTACTTGCAACAAATTATTTTTCTGTTCATGTCATCAATCCGGTTGCCTATTTCCTACCAAAAAAAGTGCACATACTTGAGTAGTTTTTAAGTGGTATGTATGATTTAAAGAGTTGAGTATAAGGATTGATTACTTGAGCTGGACTGTTAGACTGAAGGAAGTAATTTGGCATAGGTTTCATGAGCAATCACCTTCTTCTTTTTCTTTCCGAAATCGCTCATATTTCTAAATTCATGCATTTTGTTGAAGTTATGTTAAATCTTTGACTATAGACCTAACACTAGTCATTTGAATGCATCGATCTTTCTCGATCGAACTTCAATCAAATCTACAATGTTTTGAGACTTATTTGTGGTACAGACCCGGGAGGGGTTGAAAGGATAAAGTGAAATGAACACGACTAATAGTTGGGTATTTCCTGTGCGTTAAACGCACGTCAACTAAATCCTTTTAACATTTTAGCTGGAGTTCCTGATTGAAAGTCAACCGATTGAAAGTTAATTTTTTAATAGCCATTTATTAGTAATAAAATTACATTTTTATGTTTTAATTTTTGAAGGTGAATTCTTTAAGTAAAACATCTTAAAATGGAATAGTGGACTTGCTCAGAATGGATGGAGTAGTTTAGAAATCTGGAATTTAATCTTGACAGTCTTAAGAGATTATGGAGTTACTATAAATACCAATTCATTCCTGCAGGCGGTTTACTGCATTATTCATCTGATTCCTCTTCTTCCCCGTCTTAGTAACTAGTCTATCCACCAAATTCTGAACCGACCTTGAGTAAGCCCATTCCCATTCATCCGAGGAAAATTGACAGAATGGATTGATCCTTCCTGAAATTGAAGATGATACCGTCCTAGCTTTTGATTTCTGGTTTCTGCAGGACTCAATCAAACGGGACACTGAAGAAAGAGTTGCAATGTGTTGGGATGTGGCCATGGTAGTTGGCAGAATAGCAACGGTTGGCGCTTTTTAACCATACTTTTTCAGAAATAGCTTGTGGGATATTCCAAAGGAATTGAGAATGTTTGCTGAAGTTCCTCCTTGATACGGCGGCTCAAACAGAAAACTCCTTGGTCGACTATCCAACAAATAGTGTCCTCCTCCGCACTCTTAGATATTTAGATTAGATAACCATAATGGCCGAGAAATATGGCTTGGAAATACTGAAAGTAACGAGCTATGTATCCCACTACCCATTAGAACCCATGTACATCCACTAAAGTCTCGGAGTAATCTGTGGCAGCCAGTAATCTTACCAAATGCGTATGTTGCACCCATCACCTACTTGCCACTTATTAGCTTGATCAATGACTGACCTTCTATGAAGAGTAGCCCTCCTGGCTAGAGAAAAATCACCATTATTTGGACATCGAAGTATCGGTTTCCTAGCATATTGGCCATTATAAGTAACATTCTGACCGTGCCTAGCATTAGTCCAGGTAAAAGGTAAAGGTAAAAGGCGGCCGAGACCACGCAATGTCCAACTAAGCCCAACTTATCGACAAAATCTGTTCAATGACAAGCACCTGGAATATGTCGGTGGTTCAAGGATTTGGTTAAACTCACTCAACTATGAAAGCGACCTAAAGCAATGTCCCCCCAAACCTGACCAGTGACCACGAAATGCCTTACCATAAACACCACAGTCCACAGAGATTATTCCGCTCCCAACACCTAAACAAGTAAAATCAAATTACAACTAACCTTAACCCCCCGCTGGCACCAAAAGAATCATGAATACTGAGTACATCCCAAACTTACGAGAAACTATATCCACCGAATTCTTCTCCCACAAGAAAATAAAATCAGGGTTATCCTTCCTAGCCAGGGAAAGGAGAAGCCGAGCCGTCGAGCCCAACCACAACAGTTCCAGCCTTCCAGGCCATTATACTCATTGATCAACCTGGGGTGGTTCTAGGACAACTCCTGGAGACAGAATTATTGGTGATAAACTGATACGACTAGTGGTGACTCGAGTACGATCAAAGATACTGTGATGATATAACTCATATTGTGATTCGCCTCTATCATGCTATTAGCATCAGCAATAGGAACCGAACACATATATGCATAACTTTGCATACCTGTCCTGCCCTCCACCTCCAATGCCTTTCCTTTCCCATCTCGAACCAGCTTTTTCACTGGTTTACCGTTTACTGGTACCGACCTCCATGATTTTCCTCAACAGACTTGTGTTTACGATTAACATCATCTTTATTTCCACTCGATTCACGAGAGGATGAATCCCCACGTGAGGTGTTGGATCAGAATAATTCGGTTGATAATCTATTATCTAAAATTCCAGCAGCTTCACCTCTGGGCCTGTGCTCTTCCAAACAGTTGGCAAAATCCTTACTAACATGGCAAAATCCTTACTAACATGAACACCATGTTCCATTGCCCTAGAGTCTCCCTACCTATGTTGAAGATTAGTCTGAGTATGTATAAAAAACCTTCGTTTAGGTAAGGAGGCTTGAACATCTCAAGCTGATAAGTTAATCCACACAGCTACCCAATATATTTGTCATGGGGACTGCACGAAGCGAGTCATCAAGAATTGGCAACTCATCATCATCTATGCCTTTCAAGAATTTACAGACCGCAGTGCTAACTTGGTTCCCTTGTTTCGTACAAGCTTCCTTATAGTGGCCAATAACATACTTTAAAAACTTATTCATACTTGCAAGTCAGCCAATGGTAGTAAAGGATCAGCAGCTGCATTTAAAAGAAAACAGTCTCTATTATCAAGCTGCTTTTCTGACCAGTCCACCTGAATTATGCGTCCAATAAACAACTTTTTACAGCAAAGACTTAAATTGGAACCTCATGAACTTGTACCCAGAGTTTGATCGATGGTATCCAAACATTAGAGTACACTATGAACTCTGTCCATTTGGTGAGTAAAAGCAAAGCCCCCTCTATATTACACGGTGATCTTCCTCGTTATTGAGGGTAAGATCTTTTCTTATGGTGATTCCCCAAGAACCAATTCCAGATGATCAACCCTATACTCAAAAAGAAAAAAGAAAAACCTGTTTTTTTTGCCACTCGTACAGACCCTAGCTATTTTCTTCAGTTTCTCCACTTAAAAACAATCAAGAAGAGATTAGCCAGTGCTGGGAGTCTGTTCTTGTTAACATCTCCGTTAATTCTCTGCCCTCTACTGTAATTTTCAAAATTAAAATCTTAAATTTCACTGTAGATTTGTTTTTGTGATACTGGGATATTGACATTGTAATGGTCAAAAAAACCACAATGCAAAGAAGAAAATGAAAATACAAAAGATGTATCAAAGTGCAAAAACAAATGAAAGGTAATCGATGTGCAGAATAATAATGTCGTAGGTCTGTACCATACAAATGAATGGATGCACATTTTATCTTTATTTTTGATAGATGATAAGAGAAGAATTAAGAATGGAGAGAAGGAGAATACAAGGAAGAAATAGTAGAGTATTAGAGAGCAATTTTCTATATGTTTTGTATTATTGTTGCGTTGACTATTTATAGTAGCCTTTTGCCGGAATGCACGAACAACAAACAAATGCCAAGAACTAAGAATTTGGGCAGTGACTCCACTAGATGCATTTTACTAACACACACACACATCAAATTTATGTAGACATGGACACATGCACATCTCATCTGTCCATACAAGAAAAACGAAGTGGAATAAATTGAGCGAGGAGAAATTGCAAGCCACAAACACTACTTTGAAGCAACAAATCATAATCTAATACTGAACCATAACTGTGAGCTGACATTGAAATTGAGCACAGAAAAGAGCTCAAAGAAAAACAACTAATTCTAATGCATTTGTCTCTAACAGAAACATAAATTTATCCTTGGTTGCGTTTGCCTGCTGATGTTAATTCACAAACCCGAAAGGTTGGTTACTTGGTAACATTTTAGCTTTGGTAGGTTACAATTTAAGGATCAATGCATATGTTTTAAATCTTGATTTTGTTTTTTTGCAGAGGTTTGTAGATGAGGTTATGGAACTTTTGGAACTGAGATGCACTGGTTGGGTTGCCAGGGGTTAATGGTCTTTCCACAGAGCAGCACAAGAGGCTAACCATTGCAGTGGAGCTGGTGGCGAACCCCTCCATTATATTCATGGATGAGCCAACTTCAGGGCTTGATGCTCGAGCTGCTGCCATTGTAATACAAACTATGAGGAACACCGTTGACACCGGAAGAACAGTTGTATGCACCATCCATCAACCAAGCATTGACATATTCGAAGCTTTCGATGAGGTAACAATTGCATTGATTATATTAAGAAATTCTGATTTCGAAGACTAGCTTAGGCTAAACATCTCTTCTTCTGCTTTATATGAGATAATAAGTAAAACCTTTGAGTGCAGCTATTTCTGATGAAACGGGGAAGACAAGAGTTATACGTGGGACCAGTGGGTCACCATTCTTGCCAATTAATCAATTACTTTGAGGTGAGGTGCAACTGAAACTTAAGGCGTATCTACAACATCTTAAATAAAAAGATTCCAGCTACTGGTTTTTACAGATAAAAGTGAGTGCTAAAAGTGTGACTTGTTGTACACACAGGATATTGAAGGAATAAGTAAAATCAAAGGTGGTTATAACCCTGGGACTTGGATGCTGGAGGTTTCTACTTCAGCCCAAGAAATGATTTTGGGGGTCGATTTCACTCAAATCTACAGAAATTCGGACCTTTACAGGTGAGTTCTGTCACACGACAAGCCAATAGGTCCGCTTGACTTTGTTTTATAATGGAAGAGTAGAACAAGTGAGGGAAGTTATTCAAAAACAAATACAAGCTGACAATGCTGTGGAAATGGAGAAAATCAAAGCTGATTTCAAGCTAATGGAAGAGGAAATTCGGTCACTTAGAGCCCAACAACTTCCACCAACGTCTGTATAGTTTGACAGTTAGACAATGCCTTTTGTTAATCACTTGGAGACTCTTAACATTCTCTACACTTTCATGTAATCAAACACATCGACAATGACTTTTGAATGAAATGCTTAAACTTGAGTTGTTTTAAATGTTTGATTTTAGATTTAATTTTTTTTTTGTAAAATGTGAAATATGAAATGTTCAATCAGGTACGATTATATATATATATATATATATAATGGAAAAGTTTGTTGCAAAAATGCAACGAAAAAGTCTGTTACAAAAATGCAACAAAAAAATATGTTACAAAAATGCAAAAAAAATGCAATGAAAAAAATATGTTGCACGAATGCAACAAAAAAAGTCTGTTGCAAGAATGCAACAGAAAAAATTAGTTGCTATTTGCAACAGACGTCAACTACCCTTAGAAACACATTTGCAACAGAAAATTTTGAAATTGCAACGCTCGATTTTCGTTGCAATATCATGCAACGGAATACATTCGGTTGCACAAAATTTGCAACGAGGGTTTTCCAAACGGAATTTGCAACAAACTTTTTCCGTTTCAATCGTCTAATTGTAACGGATTTTTATTTTTTGCAACGAAATTTTCCGTTTCAATTGCTCTGTTTTCTTGTAGTGAATGTTGACGATTAACCCGCTCGCTCATATACAAAGATTCGACCATAATCGACACCATCAAGATCCGACGGCTGCTTATCTCCAGAGAAATCAAGTATGGTCCAGTCAAACCCCTCCAAGGAAATAAATGTACAGTGCCTAGGCTCGAGCTCGCAATCTGGTCCCGCATCATCACTTCGGACAGGCAGCGACCATCTCGATCCTCCTCTACCCAGTTAGCATTCACGAACTCAGCCAAAAATGGTGGCTCGTGAATACGACTATGCAATGCGCCAGGCGAAAAAGTGAACACGGAGTAGGCCCAGACCTGTGGAAAAAAAAAAGAAAAAAAAGAAGTCAGCCAGAATAATAAGAAAAGATATAATGTTGGCAAATGTCAAAGGCAGGAAAAAAGAAAAAGAGATACCTCCAAAGCAGGAGCAAAATTTAATGACCGGAGAATCGTTGCGCCTGGCCCGATCCACGGAAGCATACAATTCAGCCAAGCCTACCTGCCCCCAATCATACTCGATCAGCAACACGGTCTAAATCCCGCAGGCATCCCAAGACTGAAACCCGTAAAGTGGTGGAAGAATTGGCAAACAACGACATTCCCAAAAAGAAAAACATAAATGCCCTGGCAACACAAGCCACAGCCTCGTCATCATCATTATCAACTTGCCCGGCATGCTGTTCCAGTCAACTTTTAATGCTACGAACACGGATTTCATCAGTGGTTTTATAATCAGGCTCGAAGCCTAAAAGGTCCTCGACCACATCATGTTGATGTCTGAGGGTGTAATCCGGCTCCAAAGGCCTGCCGATGCCAGTAAGAATACATGTGATTGCAGTAAAATCACAGAGTGTCAAAGTCGCTTCCCCCAGCTAAAATGGAAGGTGTGGGTGGTGTCCCACCAATAGTCCCGCAGAACCTAAAAAATGGACACATTATTAGAGGTTGTTGTTTTTAGTTGTTTTTCTTTTATAACGTAATTACATTCTGTTTAAGTTAATTTTTATTTACAATGTAAACTGTTATTTTTATTTAATTTAGGTATAGTTTGGTTTATAGAATACTCTATATAATGTTCACTATTACTTTTTTGCTTGGTTGTAATTTTATTTTATTTCGCTTTTGTTATATGTAATTGAAATCTTATATTCTCTTCTTTGTGTGTGTGTGTGTGTGTGTATATATATATATATATATATATATATATATATATATATATATATATATATATATATATATATATATACACACACACACATATAATAATATAATAAGCATATTAGTAAACCCATTGTGAGACCGAAAAAGCGAGTTGGGTGTCTAACCCTTTCCCAACTGGTATTTAAGGTTTTTATCTATTTAACCTTCAAATAGAGGTGGCGACTCTGTATATACATTTTTAGAGTCCACAAAAAGGCCGACATATTTCATGTGCTTAAGTTTTGAAACTACTCACTTTCACTCGAGGGGGTTTGAAATGGGGTTCTCACAACGTGATAACCTCTTTCACACACGGTGTCGTATTAAAGAGAAGGTTTTGATTATTGATGGAGTTAATTATTCAATACTATAATTTTTGGGTATAACCCCAACTTGCGAAAAATCACCCCAACACATTCTCATGATGTATTCCCTTACTACAATTATTTTGAAACTATTCAAAACATATCAACAAGTCCCACATAAACATAGTATACGTATAGAGTCTAATTAACATGTATAACAATTATTCATGCAAAGGGGAAAGTGGATAGTAACTCTCTTCTGAAGATTACCGAAGAAACCACATAAAATATGTACTAGCTCTTACCCCTCTTCGAGCCTTCCATTTCTATAGTGTCGGCGGGTAAGAAGGACTCTACAATTGGACCTTGAAAAGCTAAATAACTCTTATTCCTCTCCTATGGCAGTCAGCTGGTCCAACGAAGAAGAAGATATGAGTCTCAAACTCATACTAAGGCAGATAAATGGAATTGAGTTGTGGTGGGGTTCCACTAGCCATGGTGGTGATCAACCATTGTTTGGAGAATAGGTGGATTAGGGTCTAAACCATATAGATTAAGCTAACAAGGTAGTAAACCCACTAAGGGTGTTTAATTCAAGTATAATACCCTCTAACTAAGGTCACTAAATTAGTCAAGGGCCCTACAAACCGAACAGATGGACAAAGGAGGTGAAATTAGCAAAGGGTGTCAAGTTTGGTAATTGAAGAAGGTTAAAGAACGCCGGACCACCACCATCAATGGTGGTGGCCGGAGATGAAGGAGAGATGAAGAGAATGTGCACAAGAAGGAAAGAGAGAAATGCGTAAAACAAATTTATTTATTGAAATTGAATTCTAAAACTATTACATGAAATATTTATATCTAAGGTAAAATGATATATTGGGATAACAAAGCAAATGGGCCCAATTGGGCTTACAAGGGTTTGACATTTTTCTTTAACACTTCGCCTCAACTCGTACTTGCAACTCTATGAAGTGTGCGAGTGGGAGAGATACAAATGAATGAACCTTTACGGCAAATACGCCTTATTGGGCCTAAAACAAATGTGTCGTGCCTCTTTCGGCCTAAATCAAATGTGTCGTGCCTCTTTCGGCCTAAAATTGAATGTGCCCCTTTGGGCTGAATTGCCTCTTTGGGCCTGAATCAAATGTGCCACTTTGGGCTGAATTGCCTCTTGGGTTAAATGTTATCTTCAAAGCCACATCGCGCGGTAGTCGTGCGTGAGTGAGAGAGAGAGGTCGCTGAAAACTAGTAATCTTCGTCGATCATAAATAGACCCGAATCTTGGTAATTAACATCGGATCTTTGTACCTTCTAGCTTTCGATTTCGAACTCGGTTCCTGTACTGTTGGGTATTTACTGAGGCTAATACGTAATGTCATAATCGGTGTTGTAATTTGTGCTCGTTGATGAAAGAGCAATGTTGCCTTTAGTTCCGTTGATGGAGTTGGCCTTTGATGATATTGCAATCTTGACAAAGAAATTATAGTGAAGAACGCCGAAATAAAGATGGATGGATATGAAATTGAATGAAATGTTAGTCCCTTCATTACTTTTTGATTATTTATGAGATTTAGAAAAGTAATAAAAAAATTGGGGTTTCTTGAAAGGAGACAGAGTGATGTGATTTTGATTGTAAGATTGAACCTAGGATGGGTCAAGAATGGTATGAAATGTAATCTTGATATTGTTGTTGGAGCTGTTATCATACTCAAGTTGAGGCATTGAGAGAAACATTGAACGAAGGCGACGAAGATGACGATGGCAGAGGAATGAGAATTGAGAAGGCACTTCAGTAAGTGATGAAGGACGAACGCACCGTTGGTCTCGATACAGTCCTTAACGAGAATGATTCGGTTGGCCGAAATCGAAGATGTAGAAGGCCGGTTATTGAGGTCCTCAATGGCTAGAGCTTCGTCCAGTAGATTCAGCGACCGGTCCATTTTCTGAATTACAATTTCCCGAGGGACTAGGGTTTTAGGGGTTTAATCGAGATTTTGATTGAGTATGAAAGAAGAATTTGCATTTTGGGGGTTTAGTGTTTTTGAGGAAGGATTGATTATCAGAATCTTCCGCTCTGATACCATGTCAAGTTTGGTAATTGAAGAAGGCCAAACCACCACCATTGACGGTGGTGGCCGGAGATGAGGGAGAGATGAAGAGAATGCACACAAGAAAGAGAGAAAGAAAGGAAACATATTTATTTATTGAAATTGAATTCTAAAACTATTACATGAAATATTTATATATAAGGTAAAATGATATATTGGGCTAACAAAGCAAATGGGCCCAATTAGGCTTACAAGGGTTTGACCTTTTTCTTTAACAGTCTTGGAATAGGGACAAGGCGACCGCATTCAACGCTGATGTGGTTGCGAAAACCAACACGAGCACGTTCAAAATGCTAAACTCTCAGAAGTTTACGCGATCGCGTCCTAGAATGCAGGCTGATCCAAAAATGGCAATCTCTTAGAAGTTTATGCGGTTGTGTCCCAATAAGTAAGTCGATCGCATTACATTAGAGCCAAAAAAAATATAGATTCTCAAAAGATGACCCAGTCACATCCTACTAGACAAGGCGTCTGCGTTTGTACTGGAGCCAAAAACTCACAAATTGGTCAAAACTGAACCAAGGCATAAGCCATACCAAAATACTTCCAAAACATACCAATCCTACCAAGAGCTTACCAGATTCAAACAAGGCAATAACACATACCAAATACATCAAAAAAGGATCAACAAGAAGTTGACATTACTAAGACCTCTAATATCCCAATTCAAAGTACTAAATTCAAGAAGGTTCAACATAGACTTCTTCGATAACCAACATATAACAAGATGAGCATATTGAAGGTAAATACCCTTTGAAACTAAATTGGAATTCTATGAGTCAACTACCCCAAGTCCAAACAATCAACCGAAAATCAAACCAACGACATAATTGGACTCCAAAGGTGCTTTAGCACAAATCCAACTTTCAATTTTGCCAAGTTCTTATTAGAACTCAATAAATCATAAAACTCAACATCAACACCAGAACAAAAGTCAAGTTATAGTTTCAATTTTTTCAAGTTTGTAATTTCACTAATTTCATCAAAAGTAGATTATAAGTTTTTCAATTTAGTTTTTGAAACATTATCAGGGGCTTATTCACAATCGCTTCGAGGGTCAAGGCCGAAGTTCCCACTTTTTATAAGGACCGGGTGAATGAGCTTTGGGTTCGTTTAGTTTAACTTACTAAACTACGGCCTATTATTTCAAACAAAAATGTTATGTTTACAATTATTTCTACAATTATTGCTACAACTAAACTTTGAAGATGGTCTAATGTGCTATAACAATAGTTGTAGAAGTAGTTGTAAACCTAACATTAATACCCAGAATTAGTGGATATGTACAATAGAAATATATTAATTATGTCCATTTTATTTACTCTAAATGTGGGGAATGTTTATTGCTTTTTAAATATTAAATAATTTTGCATCAAAACAATCTGATAGTTTGGCCGAGTGGTCTAAGGCGCCAGATTTAGGCTCTGGTCCGAAAGGGCGTGGGTTCAAATCCCACAGCTGTCACAATTTTTGTAGGAAGGAATTGTGTATTTTTGAATAGGTTTGCATTTCATCAATTCTTTGGTTAATGACTCTACATGTCCACTCACGTCTAACCTTTGGTTTAAAGCCATAACCTCCCACATCTCTAGCCACAAACCTAGCTATCAATATTTGTAATTTATAAAGCCATATATTAGACTTTAAACCTAAGCCTCATCCTTGAGCCTCTTTTATACATCCTCCATTTTCAAATTATTATCTTCTTTAATCCGGCACACCGTTTAATAAAAAGTACTTTCTCCATTTTCAAATTATCGTTCACCTTTCTTTATTCGTCCATTCTTAAATAATTGTCTTCTTTCAAAATTTTTACTTTTAGGATAACACTTACTACTTTATCATTACCATTACTTTTTCAATTTACTTTAATTATGACTACATACTCAAGGGCATTAAAGGAAACCACACATTTCACAAATATTTATAATACAGTCAATTACTTTTTCTTAAACGATGTATCGGATCAAAATAGACAATATTTTGAAAACAAAGAGAGTAATTGACTGTATTATAAATATTAGTGAAATGTGTGGTCATAACTAATTTAGTTTTTTTTAAGCCTCCCTTGTAGGAAGGAATAGTGGATTTTTTATTCAGAATTGTCAGAGAGATGTGTTGTTGCAGGTTTGTATTTCATCTATTCTTTGGGTGTCAAGCCAAAACTGGTGTGTTGAACGTGGAGACCAATCTTCGATTGGTCGACTAGCTGACGGCCTCTCATTGGCTTATACTTTGTCTGTTGTACTTTTCGTATCAGGTGGTGGGTGAGTGGAGCGGATTGCGGCTGGTGCAGAGCACACCCACGTCCTTCCAATCGAGTTGGAACACCTGGCTAACTTAGTAAAATCTTGACGTTTGGATGTCGATGTCGAGAAGTCTGCTTGCCGAGCATCAAAGCTCATAAGTCATATGGCCGGTCATGCTCGGTACTCGACCTATCCATCGAGTATCGAAGACTCTTAATTAGCTCACTTTCCTGTAATCGCCTGTCTTAGTATGTGGTCGGCCTTTCAGAAAGTGGGTCCCTCAAGGTCGTACTTGCAGTCACGTGTCCTTCCACGTAGGAGGCTTCAAGTCGGGTTCCTTCATATATATATATATATATATATATATATATATATATATATATATATATATATATATATATATATATATATATATGTATACATATATGTATACTATAGAAACTAATAAAGTTTAGGAATAACGGCATATCATTTCCATTGATTGAATACCTATTTATAGGGAGAGTTACAATCAGGGTTATACTTGGAGTAGGGTATAAGAAACCTATACAAGGAAGGTTACATAATAAGGAAATAATTATACAAGGTAATTAACACTAATTACTAATTACAAATAAACAAGAATAACAATAAATATATTATTCTCTAATATGCCCCCGCAAGATGGACGTCTGAGAGGAGAGACCAATCTTGTGAAGTAATTGATGAAACCACTGGCAAGCAAGAGGCTTGGTCAAGGCATCGGCCAATTGATTGGCCGAGGATACATGACAAACTCGCATAAGCCCATCCTGAACTTGTTGCCGAATGAAATGAAAGTCCAGGGCCACATGCTTCATGCGAGTATGAAAAACTGGGTTCGAGCAGAGACTCGTGGCGCCTACATTGTCACAGTAAATGACTGGTTGAGTCTAAGAGGTGAGACCGAGTTCGCCAAGAAGAGACACAATCCACCTGACCTCAGCCGCAGTGGCAGCCATTGCTCGGTATTCAGCTTCAGTCGATGAGCGAGCTACAATGTGCTGTTTCTTGGAGCTCCAAGAGATCGGGTTGCTTCCAAGATAGACAATGTAGGCACTGGTGGATGTGTAGTCATCCTTGTTGCCATCCCAATCCACATCAGTAAAGGCATGGAGAGCTCGAGGACACTGGCGATAAAGGAGGATGTCTGTATTAATAGAGCCACAGAGATACCGAATAACTCGCTTGACCGCATTCCAGTGCTCAGTGGTTGATCTATGCATGAACTGAGATATTTAGTTGACAGTGAAGGCAACATCAGGTCGAATAAGAGACAGATATTGAAGGCTCCCGACCATTGCTCGAAATTCTGTCGAATCTGTGAGAGCAGTGCCCGTGTGAAGAATCAAGGTAGGCGAGGTGGCAAGGGGCGTAGCTACTGGGCGAGCATCGGTCATGCCTGTGCAAGCAAGGAGATCAGCAATGTACCCAGGCTGGGAGAGCAGAATACCACTTGGACTCTTAACAACTTCAACCCCAAGAAAGTAGTGAAGATCACAAAGGTCCTTAAGCGAGAAGCGATTAGTGAGCAGCGATATGAAAGTCTGAACTGCAGCGGGCTGGTTCCAAGTGACGATGATATCATCCACATATACAAGAAGATAGATGATGTTGCCCGCAGTACGAAGGATGACCAGTGATGCGTTGGCCACTGAGTTTTTGAAGCCGGAGGCAAGTAGAAACTGACGCAACCTTATACCATGCTCGGGGAGCCTACTTGAGACCATAAATAGCCTTGTGAATTCGACATACATGTTGAGGTTTGTCCTTGCCTGTGAACCCAGGTGGTTGAGCCATGAATACCTCTTCGGACAGATTGCCTTGAAGAAATGCATTGTTCACATCCAGTTGTCGAAGATCCCATCCTTGACAAACGGCTAGTGAGAGAACAAGCCGAATAGTGGTCGGTTTAACCACCGGGCTGAAAGTCTCGTAATAGTCAACCCCTGGTCGCTAGTGAAATCCCTTGGCCACTAGGCGAGCTTTATAGAGATCAATAGTGCCATCAGTATGTCTTTTGATGTGGTAGATCCACTTACAACCAACAATGTTGCGAGCATCTGCCGAAGGGACTAGATCCTAAGTTCCATTGCGAGCTAGGGCATCAAATTCCTCAGACATGGCCTGACGTCACTTCTCATCTTTCAGAACCTGAGTGACACATGTTGGTTTATTGTTCGCTGCCAGTTGAGTCGAAAGACTCAGTTTGGTGATGGGTTTGTAGATATTGTTCTTAGATCGAGTAACTATGGTTGAAGTACTAGAAGCAGCGGGCACAGGGACAAGGTTAGCGAACACGGGCACAGGCACGGGACCAGGTTCAACGGGCACAGGAACTGGGTCAGCGAGCATAGGGCTATCCTCGGGAAAGAAGCTGGTTTTCGAGGAGGGTTGAGCAGCCAACAAAGGACTAGTAGCGGGCAGTGGTGATGGTGGGTGAGGCTGGTGTATGGGCGAGCTGGGATCAATTCTTCATTCTGATTAGTGCGAGGAAAAACTGGCGGGGAGGCACTTGAGCGAGTAGCCGACGGTGTGTATGAATGACCGAGCAGTTCATGAGGGGTAGCCAAGAGACACAAGCGTAGGTATCTGGGCGAGCAAGACTGGTGGCCGGGGTGGACATTGGAAAGGTAGACTCGACAAATTGAACATGACGCAAAATGTACAGCTTGGTGGTGCTCAGATCATAACAAAGATAGGCACTCTAAGTGAGCAACCAAGAAAGACACACGGAGTAGAGCGAGCAGCGAGTTTGTGAGCGGAGTAAGGGTGGAGCCAAGGGTAGCAGAGACTACCAAAGGCACGAAGTTTGGAGTAGTTGGGCGGAGAGCCAAACAGTTTATGGTAAGGAGACTTGTGAGAAAGAGTGGGTGTTGGTAGCCGATTTATGAGGTAGGCCGTAGTTTGGAAGGCAAACGACCAGAAAGGCAGCGGAAGAGATGCACAAGAAAGTAGGGAGAGACCAATTTCAACAATGTGGCGATGGCGACGTTCCAAGCACCCATTGTGTTTCGAGGTATGAGGGGGCGAGGTGAGGTAAGAAATGTCATGGGCGGACAGGTAGGCGACCAAGCCAGAATTTCGGGCAAGCCCCATGTACTCGCCTCCATTTTCCGAGAAAAAAGTGACAATGGTTGTTTTAAAATAGTTTTCCACCAAGGCTTTAAACTTGGGAAAGATGGTGGCGACCTCAGATTTAAGTCTGAGCGGGTAAAGCCAAATGTAATGGTTATAGTGATCAATAAAGATCACATAGTATTTGAACCCATCAATAGAGGGAATGGGGGAGGTCCAAACATCAGTGTAAATAGTTTGAAGAGGGAGAGTAGACACAATAGTATTTTGATGAAAAGGAAGTTTATGGATTTTATTAGAAAGGCAATCATTACAATGAATATGATTGCGAGCAGTGTCTAATGTGAAACGTAGGCTAGAAAGTATTTGACTTTGGACGGAGACGGATGATGCGTAAAGGCGAGGAGAGGAGCCGTGGTCGGCCATTCATACACACCATCCTTAAACTGTCCGGTCATTCATACACACCATCCTTAAACTGTCCGGTCAGTAGTATTCTCCATGTCAGTAGATCCTTCACATGAAAAGAAGATGGTAAGAACTCAATAGACATGTTATTGGATATGCAGAATTGAGATATGGATATAAGATTGTGTTTCATGTTAGGAACAAATAGGACATTTTGTAAAGTAAAGGTGTGTTCAGGGGTGGGAAGTATAGAAGAACCAGTTTTGGAGATATGTAGGCCTTTACCATCACCAATGACCATGTCATCCGTGCCCGGATAGTTGGAGTGAAGATGGAGGTTGCCAAGAACGTTGGTAACGTGGTGAGAAGCTCCACTGTCGAGAACCAGCCCGAAGTCCCGGTGTCCGTTGTGGCCGCAAAGTGTGCCCATGGGTGCCTTGTATAGTTACTGACCGAGTTTGAGGTAGCGAATATAGATTTGGTGGCGACCAATTGAAAGTTGGGGCAGCGAGCAACCGTGTGGCCCTGTTGGCGACAGCCCTGACACTTACCAAGATAAGGTCGTTGTTGACGGAGAGCAGAAGCCGAGGATTGCTGGGAAGGTTGCCGAGGTGGAGCGGGAGCTGCCCGAGCTTGCAAGGAGGGCCGAGCATGCGAGTTGTGGTTCCTCGAGATAGCAACACTATATAGCAGCGGAAAGGACAAAAAGCTCGCAAAAACACCCCGAAGCCGGTGTATTCCACTAAAAGCTGTGCCTTCAAAGGCATAGAATTATAAATAATAGCGACCTTGTCACAACTGGCCCAAACTCTGGTGAGAGCCCTACGTGCCTAAAGAAAAGAAAAAAGAGCAGCATCTCAAAATCAGAAAGAAAAAGAAGGTAAAATTCTTATCACTTTTATTAAAGCCCCTCATGCATGTCATAATGCTATGCCATTCTTACTATCCGTATCAAACAAAAAGATAAGTAAAGAAACAAAATTTCATGCCCCATTTACATATTTATGTTGCATTTTTGCATACAGTATATGTTGCATTCTGCATAAAACAATATTTGTATTACATTTTTCATGTATTCATAAATAAGAAGTTGCATATTGCATTTAGAAAAATATATCTTCGTTGCATTTTGCATATTTGAAAAAGTAGTTACAGCATATATAGATATCCATAATAAAAATAAAAATAAAATGTTACATAAAATATTGCATTTTGCATACAGCCTAAAGGCATGTTTGTTACATTCTTGCATACAATATATATCTACAGTACATGTATGTATCCAAAAAATATATATCTAATAGAAAAAGAAAAAAAGCACCATGTATTTGAATAATATATCACATGAACACGTATCATCTAAAAACATTTTTAGCCCGAGCATGCATCATATAGTCAAAATAGATCAGTTACACGAAATATGCATTGCAGAATTAAATAGTGACAATTGCTTAAATATGCATCGCAAAATTAAATAGCACGAATTTCATATTTTGTTATGTTATAATTGCCAAATTGCATCATCCAAGCATATAAATTGAATGGATAAGCATCAAAATCAAGAGCAGATATACTCCAAAAAGCCCAAAACAACAAGAAATCCAACAAATCTAAAAAATCAACCAAATGAGTTTGCATAAAAAAAAAAAGGAAACTTACAGCGGGATTTTGAAGATTAGAAACATGGGTGTGACGATCTCGGAGTATGTTGCTCCAATCGTCCTTGGAATACCAATACTTGATATAATTCCGGGTTAAAGGAGGAAGTTTCCGGCGTTCCTCGCCTGATTCCGGGTGCATCGGTGTCTTTCCCTTTCGAGATCTTGAAGAAGAAACCATCTATCAAGGAAAACAATCGATTTGACGAAAGAAAATTAAGAAAAGGCGGAGAAATGAAGGAGATGTGTTTGTCGGCAACAATGACAGCGGAAGAAATGCCGAAGAAGAAGAAGAAATGAAAGTGAGCTATTGTTCACTCTCTGCCTTCCATCTCGTATATGAAGAAAGAAATTGGGAAATTTTGTCTTCCCCCTTTCAAAGTTCAAATGCAACACTTAAAACCTCAAGTTTGCTAAAATTGCAAAATGGCCCTGAAACCTTAACGGAAAGTTAACAAAGTTAGCTTTGTTAACCAAAAGTGATGGTCATCCATCAAAAAATCAGAGAAAATTCATATCCCCAGCAGACTAGCCACAAGAAGGTCAAGCAAAAATTATGTCACTCAAATTCTCAGCAAAATGCCTACAACAGTAAAAAGAAAGAAAAAATAAATGCAGCAAAAATAAAAATGAATGCAGCCGCAAAAAAAAAATGCAGCAAAGAAAAATGAAAGCAGCAAGGCAAAGAAGGGTAAGAGAAAGGTAAAAGTGTTTACATTTTACCTGTTGAATAAATTATATCTGAGTTGTTGTGGGATTATCTCCTCAAGGGGTGCATACCCTGGAACGTGGAATAATCGGCTTCATGCATTATATCTGAGTAGTTGTGGGATTATCTCCTCAAGGGGTGCATACTCCGGGACATGGAATAATCGGTTTCATACATTATATTTGAGTTGTTGTGGGATTATCTCCTCAAGGGGTGCATACCCCGGGATGTGGAATAATCGGTTTCATGCATTATATCTGAGTAGTTGTGGGATTATCTCCTCGAGGGGTGCAAACCCCGGGACGTGGAATAATCAAATTTCATGCTTTATAGGAGTAGTTGTAGGATCATCTCCTCAAGGGGCGTAACCCCGGGATGTGGAATGATCAAGGTTGAATCTATCCCATCCAGAAAAGTTGTTGAATCTTTTCCGCAAGGGGTGCATACCCCGGGTCACTTAGGGAAAAGGTTATCGTATTCGACGAAGGGTCATACCCTGAGGATGCGATGTTTTATGATGATGTGTTTCACCCAAGTTACTGAATCTTTTCCGCAAGGGGTGCATACCCCGGGTCACTTAGGGAAAAGGTTATCGTATTCAACTAAGGGTCATACCCTGGGGATGCCATGTTTTATGATGATGTGTTCCACCCATGTTGCTGAATCTTTTCCGCAAGGGGTGCATACCCCGTGTCACTTAGGAAAAAGGTTATCGTATTCGACGAAGGATCATACCCTGAGGATGCGATGTTTTATGATGATGTGTTCCACCCAAGTTGTTGAATCTTTTCCGCAAGGGGTACATATCCCGGGTCACATAGGGAAAAGATTATCGTATTCGACGAAGGGTTATACCCTGAGGATACGATGTTTCATGATGATATGTCCCACCCAGTGTTGTTGTTTGTTTGCATGAGGCCGAACTACGTTTGGTCTGATTCCTGAGAAAGGGATACGTAGGTAGTATATTTCGGAAGGTGCGATCATCAGAGCATTTTATTGCATATCAGCTGAAAAACCATGATAACCTGCTATAACCGATTAAATATATCTAGGGTATGTGAGATTTGGACTGCACCCTAAACAGTTGCATTATAACTGCTACCTATTGCATTTACTCCCCATTATAATTTCCACGAAATTTGGGAGTCTATTTCTTATCAACGATGTTCGTTTACTTGGTAAGTTTTGGTTTACCCGTAAACTCTATCGTTGAGGGGCTCTGTAGACACCCCAATTTCGTACCTCTGATATGTAACATTGACATAAGATATCAAGACCTGTTAAAAGCTAACAAATGTCAAGTTACAGGGTTAAAAATGCAAAATGAAAAGCAAGATGCGTAAACAGTGAAATACAGGGGGCCTAAGTGCCAAAAATGACATCAAAAAGACCCCCTGGCGCCGCCCATGGACCCTCCAGGCTCCGCGCCAGCTATCACCATGGGTGGCGCCCAACAGTGCTAAATACACAATAGCAGTTTGCCTTCGGTGCAGTTTCTCAAGCGCGCGGTACAAGCCGATGAAGCACGGAACAATAAATTTTAACTGCGAAGGAAACCACTCTCTCACCTATAAATAGAGGTGCTCGACCTTCAGAATTCACAAGCAGTGCACACACAGTTCACGCACACCGTTAGCAGTTTGTGAGTTCTCCAGAGCGTTGTGAGATTTCCCCTCTAGCCTCGAATCTCCGCCAAATCTCCCCCAAACAGAAAACCAGCCGGTCAAAGTGAAACCTAGCTGCCTGCTAGGATTCCACCCTATTCCTTCGATCCAAAAATCCCAAAGCAAGCAGTTGCTCTACCCGAATCCAAACACCAAATCAACAAAAAAACAAGCAGTTGCTCTGCCGAAATTCTGCCAGCAGCAAGCAAACAACAACAAAAAAGCAAGAAGTTGCTTCGCCCGGTTCCCGAGGCCTGAAAGCAACTTTTGGAAGTAATCACTCTGCCTGAATCTCCGTAACAAAACAGCAAAAACAGTAAAAAAAATACTCCCTCTCCCTGAAGGACAGAGCGAGCGCACCCCCACGCTTCAAGAGGTAGGCCCTTTAAAAAGTTTTATTATATAAAAGTGCTATTTAGAGCAGCAAAAATGGAAGCAATATAAGCAATTGTGCTGCCCGAGTTTCTATAGAAAATAACACTAAAAAGAGTCATTATTATGGCCAAATATTTATAAATGTATTTGTAACTCTCGAAAGGAGGCTGTGGCAAGTATTGCAATAATATGTGTATAGATATATTTTATTTAAATGTTTTATTTCATCTGTTAAATAAATATAATAAAAGCATATTTTAGTCAAAAAAAAAAAACTATTTTGAGACCGAAAGGGCGAGTTAGGTGCCTAACACCTTCCCACCTCATAACTTAGCCTCCGAACCCTTTACAAATCTGGTTACATCTGGTTTTTCTTTATTTCTCTTTAAAATAAAGATGGCAGCTCTATTTTATCATTTTGAGTCCACAATGAGGTCGGGCGTATTCCACGCGCCTTAAAACGTTTTGATTTTGTTTTCCTTTAAGGGAAAATAAAATGTCGAAAACCGGGGCATTCATAGGTGGGACGATACATCACCGTCACGGGTTATAGGATTCGTGGTAGTGGTAGATCGTCATACCAGAGATGGTTCACACCCTTCCACTGCTGATCACAGTAGGGAAGTAGCCCCATTGTCGTAACCAATACGGCGATGCGACAAGTGATATGTGTCTGAGTAGAGAGCTCAGCACCTGAGTAGAGAGCTCGTTACCCAAGTAGAGCGCTCGGTATTCTCGATACACTAATCATGGGTATCTCCGATACGTTCATGGTTTATCGATTGTGATTGCAGGAGCAATACACCGACATTGATTTGATATCTTCTATATCCCTTATGTGGCTTACTATAAGCACTTATGCGACAACAAAGTGTTAGTTGAACATGAGATCTTATTGACCATGTATGTATTGATTAAGTATTATTAAAAGACTTGATATATATATATATATACACACACACACACACATACTTATACATGATAATTCCATGAGAAACATGATATGTATAAGTTATACATGATGTTGATATGAGGTACTTGATGTGTGTATATAGTTTTATGCATACTTGTATGTGATGATTTTTATGAGCATTCATTCTAATGGATTTGGTTTGTGTATGAGCAAGGAATCTCACCCTGGTTCATTTGGTCGGTTTAGTACATGAGAAAAAGAGGTTATCTTGTGGGGTATCAAGCAAACGACACGTCTTCACGGGTTTCGTCGTAGTAACGCGATGACATGTTTATTTATAACAATCTTCAATATTATATTATATTGTTGTTTGTAGTAGCGTACTGGATCTTTATGACTCACTCTGTGCTTTATTTTCTAGTGTGCAGTTATTTGTTAGCCGTGTTGAGGCCGAGTAGATCGTGACTGTAGCAATGCACAGTGGATCAATAGCTGAGTTGAGATCGTGAGGTTCATGATTGTCGCAGCTGTCATTTCTTCTGAGTTGTAGCTCGCTGAGTCCCGTCTTGTATTGTATTATCATTGAGGTTTTGTCATTCTATTATGTTAAGGATGATGTTGGGTAAGGTTATATAAACTTTATAGTCAAGTAGTATTCCTAGTCTTGTTGGATTGTTTCCTGTTGCCGACCTTTGTAGTCAAGCTTGTGTACTCCAGAGTATTGTTTTTATTCAGTTGTCTCCCGGGAAAGCTGTAGCCTCAAGGCGTTCAGTAATTCGATGTTGTTATTATTGTTGTATTGATGACCCTGGTATGATTTACCCGTTGGGTCATTGTATATATTAGGTTGGTTCCTTGTTGAAACATCGGCCTAGAGTGCCAATGGTTTGTTATGTGTCTGCAATGTTGTGGCTCGTGAGTTTTGTTTTCCCTATCGTGAGATAATAGTCTCTCTTGGTTTCGTTTGGTTTTGGTTTCGAGCTTAATAGCTCGAGGCTTCATTCTATTATTGCTTCCGCATATTTAATTTTTGAAATCCCGTATTTTAGTACGGCTTCACATTCATGTTTAGAGCTTGTTAACTCGATTACTTGACTTACACTTTTGTTTAGCAAGTACGTGTCCTTTACTTATGTTTGTTCCAGCGGAACGACCACAGGATTCTGTGTTGGGGTCCAGGTCAGGTCGTTACACTTCATCCGATCAAATATGAGCTTCAGCCTCAATCTCATGCTATGTGAAGCTTTTAACAACCTATCAGAGAAACATCTTTCTACAAAGTCTATTCGTTTAAATTCAATAAAATAAATATCAGTTTCCTTATGTCCATCATTGATTCCAAATATTTCCTTCGCATCTGCTGGTGTTATCTTCAGCTTTATCTGACCAAATTTGAAACACTTTTTCCCTTTCAAGTAACAACTCACAATACTTTTTATTACATTATCATTCTTCTTTGTCATCTTCTTTATATTTCCATGGTTGCAGATTCTGTCAATTATGTTCCAGAATGGTGTCTTCTTCAGTACTGTCAGATGTTTTTTAGTGAACTGTAAGCTCCCAATTTGTTCAATGAGCATTTTTATACTGCATCTATAGACCATTTTTTTGTATGTCTTTTCAGCTACATAATAAGTAAATATGTATTGACACCTTACAATTGAAGCATGATTTACATATACAACTTTGATCACGCTATTTTGGTGGTGACCTTGTCTTGTTGTCCACGTATGAAACAAGGATGATATAGACTCTACACGTTCGTCTTCCGTTAGCTTCCTGGTTATCTGCACCAGGTAAATAATAAACACCGTTAAGGAGTCGGGGCAGCCCGACTAAAACCCTCCGGCGTAAGAGTAAGATATTCGGTGGAAACGGGCAATAAATGTGTTGTAATGTTAAATGGTCCGATAAGAGGTTGTGATCAGAGAGTTTGAATATCTCAAAAATGACTTACCTTTACAATTAATGAACGCCTTCTATTTATACCTGATTCTCCTGATGACGTGGTGGCTGCTTATTGGGGAACAGGTTGCGGCGGATATTAAATGCACTGGTGGCTTGGTCAGAAATAAGTGGGCTGACTGCTGTCAGGGGGTTGGTGGTTGCATTTAGCGGTTTTACCGGGTCTGGGTAAGCTTCTTTGTAAGACCTGGTGATCATTGATCTAACGCTGAGGCCGAGTGGTCTAAGGGTAGTGGGTTATTGCCGCCGAGGCCGAGGGTACTGGAAGCCACTATAGTTGCCGAGGCCGAGGGCACTGAAAGCCACTATAGTTGCCGAGGCCGAGGGTACTGAAAGCCACTCTAGTTGTCGAGGCCGAGGGTACTGGAAGCCATGGGTTTTGCTTGTCACTTGTCTTCAGCAATCTCGCGTCATCTCGGTGGTATATGCCCGGCGGCTTTGCTGAATCTGCTAGTGGTTTTCAAAGTGGGGCCCGTAATTGTGCCGAGGATGATTTCCTCGGTTTCATCCTTTCAGTGGCCCCCTACTTTTTGGCCGCTCGCTGCCGTAAGGCAAAGAAGTATTCTCTTGAGTCTTTGGTGGTGAGGGCTTGGTGCCGAGGTTAGTTTCCAAGATTTAAGCCGAAGGCTAAAAGAAGTTTATCGGGTGCTTTTGGATATCTGTCCAATCAGGACGGTTTGTCTTTTTGGACTGTCATGGCATTAAATGCAAGTTTTAACGGCTTTTCGAATTTTGTTTGGGGCGGCTTTTCGAATTTCGAAATGTCTTTAATGTCGCCCTCTTTTCCCGAATCCAGATAAATCCAGGGCATACGATGTCGTTTCGGGTTTTGTTAAGAAAAGACACGCGGGTCGACCCGGTGGGCATAGGAGCCCCACCTTGATGCGACATCGTTGCAGGGGAGTATAAAAGCTTTTTCTCCTTTTTTTTCACTTTTCATCGTTCACTTTTCACTCTCACTGTTCTTCTGCTGAGTTATGGGCGATTTCCGGCGATTTCTCCGGCTGTACATCCCCTTGAATCCTGTTTTACCTGCATCCGTAAGTTTTGTTTTTCCTTTCTATTTTCCACTTTTGCTTTTTTTGGGTGGCTTCTATTGTCACCAATTTGTTTTCTCCGGTTTGCTACTCTGTCCGGGGTGTCGTTTTTCTTCTGTTTGCTTAATTTTCCGACTTCTTTTTGGCTTTTTCAGGCGTGTTTCTGCTTACATTGTTGATTTCTCCGGCGTTCTTTCCATCTTCATCTTTTGGTACGGTTTTTCCTTTCCTTTTCTTGTTTTAGAGTATGTCTCGTAAAATCCCGTTTCCCGTTTTTTTTTCTTCTTCTTCTAGCAGCTCTTCCATGGAGCTGATAGATTACTAGAATAGGGTAATTCGTATACCCGTGTCGGTTAGGAGTCCCCTTCTTCGCCTTCCTAGTAACGTGGCCGAGGCTTCGGCTTTTGCCGAGAATATTACGAGTGTGTCCCCTCGGGCCGAGGATCTTTCTCGTGCCCTAGTACCCTATCAAGGTGTGAATAGCCCTCTTGCCGAGGTTCCTTCCGAGGTTTCGACTAATCCTGACGCCGAGGACCCAAATTTAGCCGAGTCTAGGTGCGATGAACTAAGTGATGACGAGGCCGAGTCTGCCCCTCGCGAGCCCATCTGGAAAGGTATCGAGGTGAGCGTTTGTTTGGCTGAGGAGAGAGTGGTAGACACCACTGTTCATATGGAGACGACCGTGGGCCCTCTGAGCTCGGGTACCTCCTCATCGTGCTCGATTTCCTCAGTAGACTCTGATGACGAGGGCCCGTTCCTTGGGTCAGTTTTCGGGAAGTCTTTGCGCGAGGGTCCTATGTACAGGCAATGCCAGGGTAGGTGGGTAGCGGTTACTCCTCGGCAAGCGAGGTTTCTCCTTGCGAGCTTTGGAGTTAAGGTTAGCTCGCACTGGAAGTTCGGTGACGAAGTATTTTATGCTCCGGACTATGCATCTAATACCCCTATGAGGGTGTTTTTCAGCCGAGACCGTCGGCAACTTGGTAGAATGGCGAATGGAGCTGAGGCTTCTATTTCTGGGCGGGTTGGAAATGATGGCGAGAAGGTGCCTCGCTACTTGAGGCCCTTCGAGAATAAGATAGGCTCGTCGGATGTAGAAGCATGGTCTCGAGCATACGGCTCCAATTTTTTATGAGGTTTGGTTCCTGATCCGAGGTTGGGTATCTCCGAGTTGCGGAGTCTTCGCAGCTACGTGGGCTTCGCCTCCAAGATTTTCGAAGTCTCCTGGCCGCGCCTCTTGACCCCTTTATTCAAGCGAAGTTTATGACAAGCTGCACGCCTCCTTTCGGGACCTCTCGCCCAACCTTGCCGGAACGCTGGTCAGCTTTATTATCTGTACCCGGTCGAAGAGGTTCGAGCCGACACTTTCGTTATTCTGTTATTACTACAAAGTCAGTGTCTCCATGAATTCGCTGACTATCTTAAGGCATCCCCAATGATTTCCCCTGCTGGCCAGCTTCGGCAACAAAGACCATCGGTGGTCGGAGAAGGTCCTCCTGGTGGAGTCTAGCCGAAGGTGGAACTCCTGAGGGAAAGCCCCATGGTTTGTTGAAGACAAAGAGCTTGGGCGCTGCCGATGAGGCCGTGAAGAGCGCCATTGAGGCCCCTTTGTTGGATGATGAAGGGGTGCAGGTTCGGTCTTACAACTGGAAGACCATAGTCGAGGATGAGGGCATGTTGTCCAAGTTCCGGGTCTCGGCAGCCAGTGTCGAGGGAGTGGAGAGGGCTTACTCGGACTTTGAGTATGTGAGCCAAGAGGGCTGGGCCCTGCACCAAGGCTGGGTGTTTGGCTCGGAGTGTCCGAGGTGTAAGGGTATAGACGGGTCCGAGTGCTCGACACCAGGTTAATACTGTTGCTTTTGTTTTGTTTATTTTTCGGTCATTTTTGTTGTACTTGTTTCTTGATTTCTGATGCGAACTTTCTGATTTGCAGACATGGTTTTGACTCGGGATGCCGTTCTAGCCCGGAAGAAGGCCGAGGAGGAGCAAAGGGAGGTCGAGCTGAGGGCTTCCTCTTTGCAAGAGGCTGCTGATGGAGGTGTTGGGTCGCTGCCTATGGTCGGCGTTCTGGAAGATCCTAGTAAGGTGGCCCCCGCCACCGCCTGGCTCCCAGGCGAAGCGGCAAACAACCTGGCCTCGACGCCCAGGCCCAAGAGGCAGAGGACTCAAAGTCAGCTTCTGCCCACTTCGACTCCTGCCGAGCTTCCACTGACCTCGGCCCAGTCCCCTAATCCGGCGAGCGAGGAGGTGGCCGATAATGACTATGTTATCGGCCATATTTGTAAGACGATCAACAACTTCCTTGCCTCTTTTGCTGGCTATGGGCAGAGACTGATGGTCCAGAGCGTACCGACCGAGTCCGTGGCGGCGCTGCTCCCTACCAGGGAGTTTCAACTGAACGATCTATGCGCGCTGGACATGAGCAAGGTAGGTGGATCTTACTTTTTCATTCTTTACTCCTTAATTTGATTTGTTTGCTCATTCTGTTTTTGCTCTTGCAGCTCGGCATCGGTCTCGCGACTTACGACGCCAAGCCGGCTAAGGCTGCCGAGTCCGTGAGGGGTCTAGAGCGGGCTTTGTTGAAGGCGAAGGGGGAGATCTCATCTTCAGCCAGAAAGATAAAATCCCTAGAGGGAGACCTGCTGCTGAAGACTGACGAGCTCTCCCAACTCGGCGTTGAAAAGACCGCCTGGCTGGCGAGGGAGAAGGTGTTGAAGGATAGGGTCGAAGAAAAGGACCGTATGGTGGCCGAGCTCGAGGCCAAGCTGAAGGGGCTGACTAGTGAAAACGACCGTCTAAGGGCCGAGCTGGCCGCGAAGCCTAGTGAGGAGGAGGTTTTGGAGAAGTATTGAGGCTCGCTGGCGTACGAGGAGGAGGCTTTGAATTATATGGAGACCAGCCGGGTTCAGACCTTCCGGGCGGCGGTAGCAATCGGTGTGCCATTGCCGGAGGTGGTGAGGATGGCGAGTCTTGTTTCTCACGGTTCAGAGTGCCGAGGGGTTTCCTCGTTGGTTCCCTTCGATGAGACTGAGCTGGGCCAGATCAAGGACGCGGATATTGCTGCTCAGGCTCCCGAGTGGCTCCCTCCTCCTCCCGAGGCGAGCAATCTTTTTGCCCTGATGGCTAGTGAAAAAGTTTGGGTGAAAGAAAGCTACCGCCATTACGCGGTGCCAAGGCATGTTTCTCCTCCCCAGGCTGAGTACGCCGGTGATCGATAGATGGTGGAGCTCGAGGGCCAGAAAACCAGCCAGGAAGAGTTGTCCAAGCATCAATATGACTCTGAGTAGGTGGCGGCTCGCGAAGAAGAAGCCCGCGAGAGGGAAGAGAGAGTAGAATAGGTTTATAAACAATGAAACAATGCTTTCTAATGGTATTTGTAATATTACTTGTGGTGTGATTTGTAATATAAGTATTTTTCTATGTTTCTTGTTTCTGTCTGTATTTCCTGCTATTACTTTTTTAAGGCATTAGAGCCTGGCCTCTCCTCGACTAGGCGAGGAGGTTTTGATGGCATTGGAGTCTGGCCTCTCCTCGGCTAGGCGAGGAGGTTTTGAAGGCATTAGAGTCTGGCCTCTCCTCGACTAAGCAAGGAGGTTTTGAAGGCATTAGAGTCTGGCCTCTCCTCGACTAGGCGAGGAGGTTTTGAAGGCATTAGAGCCTGGCCTCTCCTCGACTAGGCGAGGAGGTCTTGAAGGCATTAGAGCCTAGCCTCTCCTCGACTAGGCGAGTAGGTTCTTTTGAAGGAAAGACTGAGCGATCTTAAATGCATGGTTTAAAGAGGCAAGTTTTTATCGAGATTTTTTTTTATAACAAAAATAACAGATCACTGATAATACATTTTCAAGTGGTCTGAATGCCAGGGTTTTTTTAGTGGGGTTCCATTTGGTTTTGCGAGCCTGTAGGTTCCAACTCGAATGGTGTCTGTGATTTTGAACGGTCCTTCCCAGTTGGGAGAAAGCTTATTTCTTCCTGGCTTGTTTCCAGTCACCTCGATTTTCCTTAGTACTAGGTCGCCGATCGAGAATGTGCGAGGATTCAATCTTTTGTCGTGGTGGACCTTGGCTAGCTTTTTATAATTGATGGCCTTTAACCTGGCTTCGAGCCTTTTTTCCTCCAGGTAATCAAGGTCTAGCGTCCTTGACTCAATGTTCGCTTCTTCATTGAAATGGATGACTCTTGCAATGAGGAGAGCCATTTCCACTGGGGCCATGGCCTCGGTTCCGTAGGTTAAGGAGAAAGGTGTTTCTTCAGTTGAACCTCGACGAGATGTTTTGATAGCCCATAAGAAGACAGGAAGCTCCCGGAGCCAAGTGCATTTCTTCTCGTCCAGCCTTCTTTTTAAGGCATGAAGAATTTGTTTGTTTCCTGCCTCTGCTTGGCCGTTTCCTTGAGGGTGTGCTGCCGAAGATTTCCAATGGCGTATTCCTCTTTCCTCGCAGCTTGTTGTAAATTTGTTTGAGAACTGTGTGCCATGATCCGACACAGTGGCCTTCGGCAATCCATATCTACAGAAGATGTTGTCTCGAACGAAGTCGATTGCCCTTTGCTCGGTGATGCTCGCTAGGGGTCTGGCCTCGATCCATTTTGTGAAGTAGTCCACCAGAACTATCACAAATTTGTTCTTGCCTTTGGCGAGAGGAATGGCTTCGTCGGATCGAGTCCCCACATTTCGAATGGCCATCTTTGCGATTACGGGAGTTTGATGTAGAAGGTAGCGATCTTAGGAAGTTGGGATGTTCGCAAATTTTTGACATTTGTCGCATTTTCGGGTATATACGTCGGCATCTTTCCTCAATGTGGGCCAGTAGTATCCATGAAAAATGATCACATGGCCATGTTCGAGCCCACAGGTGGCTTCCACATACCCCTCTGTACCTCGGCTAGTAGTCCTTGTGTGATTTACGGGACACATTAGGAGGCTTGGTGAATCGCTGTATAGTACATCCCGGAAA